>CM076240.1:29401863-30001863 GCA_038380155.1 Pseudococcus jackbeardsleyi | reverse complement strand
GTTATTTATTTGTTTCGTGTCAGAATATACACTCGGAAAACCAAAATTATGACTTATTTCAAAGAAATGGACGAGTTAGGAGTTATACATGAATTTTTACTTTCGAGCTACCTTTACTTAGACAATCTCCGAAGATACCTTTTTCGCAAAAATTAATATTTTTAAAATTACTCACGTAAAAATGAGTTTCTCAGAAGGGTTGATCAAGATAGTGAAAATTATAGAAAATTGAACAATAAAATGTGTAAAAAAATAACTTGGTAGTTGGTTGTCGACTTGGATTTCAAATGAAAAATCTTTTTTTTTTTTTGCGAAAAAGATATCCTCTGAGGTTGTTCAAAGGTAGTTCGCGAGTACGACTCGTCCATTTCTTTGAAAATGTTGTCCTATTTTCCATCATTTTTACTTGTTTAGTCAAAAAGGTGTAAATTATAGAAAATAATACAATAATTTTAAAGAAATGGATGAGTTTTACTTGCGAACTACCTTTGGACAACCTCCGAAGATACCTTTTTCGCAAAAATGAAGAATTTTTAAGAATGCTCATTTTTGGCAAACTACTGCTGGTCGGATTGAACTGATACTTAATTGGACCATCGAATTATGGTCAATTTCTGCATCAAAATTATGTGTCAAAATATTTTCACTCAATTCCTTCCTAAAGACTGAGAATTTTTAGAATTTTCCATCATTTTTTACCAAAAAAGGTTAATTTGGGGCGAAAGAGTAATTCGGACCCGAAATTTTTCAACATTTTCGTAAAGAGCGTGAAATTTGGGTCTAGAAACATGTAACTTGTTACTAGGTTGTCGATTGAGATTTTGAATAAAAAATCTTTTTGTTCTTTGCGAAAAAGGTATCTTCGAAGGTTGTCTAAAAGTAGTTCTCAGATATGACTCGTCCATTTTATTTAAATTATTGAATAATTAGAGTAATTGTCATCATTTTCAGTTGTTTGATCAAAAAAGTGGGAACCATATAAAGTAAGACTTGAAGTTCAAAGAAATGGACAAGTCATATTCGCGAACTACCTTGTTCGGACAACCGCCAAGGATACCATTTTCGCAAAGAACAAAAAGATTTTCAATTCAATTCAAAATCTAAATCGACGATCTATATGTAGTTATTTTTTGTACGTTATTGTTTCATTTTCTATAATTTTCACTATTTTAAACAACTCCTCCAAGAAATTCGTATTTACATACATGAGTACCTAATTAAAAAAATATATATTTCTTGCGAAAATGCCGAAAATGGTATCTCCAAAGGTAGTTTAAAAGTAGTTCGCTAGTAAAATAAAATTCATCCATTCCATTTCTTTGAAATTTGATATTTCATTTTCGAATATCCAAAAACGAACCCACATTATTGAATTTAATGCTTCGTAACTTTCAAAAACGACCAAATTAATTAAAAACTGATAATAATTTGATACCTCCTCATGAAAACAATGTCAACATTCTCTGTATAATAAGCGGATCCTTTCAAAACAAACGTAAAATACCGGTTTTGTGGTAAGATACCTCTCGGTAGTGCGGAGCCATTGACTGAAGGTGGTCGCTTTCCCTAGGATGGGACGCACTTAATAATTCCCTGCTTCTTCCCTCGATGGTCAAGTGTGGGATTCAGTTAAATTGATGTCGCGCATTGCACGTGAAGTGTTAGCGTGGGTGGTTTTCTATGTAGATCAAGTACTAGGAGAAAGACAAGACAGTAGGAAACCGGTTTCATAGTTGACCCTTCGGTGGTTTTGTTTGGATTCCTTTCTAGCTATTCTTTATAGGTATTTCAAAGGCAAGTCAACAAAAGGATTTTCTACACTTCTACACGTATTCTTGAGGACATCGGAAATTACAGGGATAAATGTAGCTTGTAGGCGGAAACAGAAACGCACCATTAGGGAGGAAAGGAACAGGTGGTATTTTTTTTGGAAAGGAATGCGAGCGTGGCAAGTGTTCGCTGTCGCCTTATTGTATGTAATTGTATTCATTTACAAAGGCAAATCGAGTTCTGTTTCTTAGGTTCTGATGTGAAAAAATCTAATAATGACGGCAAAAATGATCATCTGAACTTCAATTTCAATTGATAATAACAATAAACATCATTAAAAACCTATCTTTGAAATTTCTGGTGCTAGAATTCATTTCTCGAATTTTGGCGAATTTTTAAATTTTTTAAATTATCAAATCGCTCAACAAAATATGAAACTATGATCTCATCAACGAAAAAAACTATAATTTGGAATTATGGTTTATAATTTATACTCGACCTTCTAAATTGATTGAAAGCAATGTCGAGACGTTTTGAAGCTTATTGAAAAAACTGGGAAATTTCCAAAACTAGAAAAAAGCTCATAAACACGTTTTGAAGCTTATTGAAAAAACTGGGAAATTTCCAAAACTAGAAAAAAGCTCATAAACAGTCTGTTTATGAATTTTTGAACCCAAATTGCGGATTACATAATTGGTGACCTGTTTTATCAAAAATAGGATTTCTACCAGTGCAGCGTTCAACTTTTTTCTTCAACACGTACACTATAGACGTATTTTAAATTTTTTTCCAAGAAAATTTTCCACCAAAAAGATTGTATATGTATACGTTTATCAACCAATTAAGTGGGTCACAAACACGGGCAATCCGCTATTAAGTACTGGAGCTGAAGTTCATATGGACAATTTTCATGAGTTACTCCTCACTATAGGTACTGGAAAATTATAAAAAATTTTATGTGCTTGGAGAACTTTCGAAACCCAAAATTATGTTCAATCAATTCGGAAGTTCGAAAAAAAGTACATACTATGGTACCTAACCTACCTAGTATTCTAAATTTTCGTATTCGTCACTTTTTCGTAGCTTTCATCTTTCAAAGCGATAAAAAAAATTTGAAATTTCAAAAAGTTGTCAAAAGATAAATCAACTTCGGCGCCTGAAATTTTGAGCCTGGGATACTTTTATGATGTACTTTCAATTCACTTCCATTTCGACTCAAAATTTTAATTTCAGTTGAAACATCACTGCTCTTATTAGTTTTCAAGTAAGTAGGTACAAACTATCCGCTCTCACTAAATTGATACGAATTTAATTTTGATTTTTTCTCGAAAAATATAGTAATCCATGAAGTGAAGTGAAGTGGATTTTACGTAAAATAGAATCGCAGATATATCGAGATGGAAATGAAAAACTAAATTTTGAGTGTCTACATTACATCCGAAATTTCAAATTTTGAATACTTGCCATTTTCATTTTTCACATAGGTATAATATCTATGTACCTACATATTTGAAGTTTTTCATGTTTCTTAAACTTCGCTCCAATGATTTTTTAAAAAAAGAAGCGAGTTTGCACGAAAAAAAGTCATCTTTGAGGCATTAGAAGATATCTAGAGTAATTCAATGAAAAAAAAAATCCAATTTTAAAGCAAAAAAAAAAGGATCGAAAGGAGTTGGTGTCAAAATAGGAAAGGGAAAAAGGGAAAATGCACCGAAGATGGTTTTGCCTACAAATAATTTGAGTTATGCAATCTCAAATTGTGTGATACCACGTGATACGCCTATCAAGATCAAGTTCAATAGGGATGTTTCGTTTGCCGAAAGCTTTTTTTTGAAAAGGTATGAAGTGAGTTTGAAGACCTGAAATACCATACTTAGGTACGTATTTTTGGGAAGAAAATTAAAAGGAGCCTTTTTCCATACTCGAGCAAAGCTTTGAAAAAAAAAATGGAATTTTCAATCCCTAAACAATTCATTTTTTGAACACAGAATTTTATTAATCTACAGAGCAAAGATCATTCCAAAAAAATGAAGAAAAGTTTTCTTCTGTAAGGAAACGTTGGTACCTAATTTGGATATGTTTTCTCCTGTCATCCTGATATCAAATCAATTTCAAAAATATAAAAATCAGCTTTTAGCTCTCTGATATTTTTCCTGTCATTTTGACTTTCTGATATTAGGTCAATTTTCAGCTTCTGACTTTCTTTTCGTTAGTTAATTTCGAAAATATAAAAATTAGTAAGTTTTTAAAAGTCAGCGTCGGGCATTCTGATATTACTTAAAGTTTTCTTCGAATAAGTATATAAAAATTGGTGTTTAAAAATCAGCTTTTAACTTTCTGATATTAAATGGTTTTGAGGCATTCCGAAACCTGTGGAAAAATTAAAAATTTTCCAGTGCTGGAGAAACCTCATAAAAATGGTCTTCATGAACTTGAGCACCCTCATAAAATCGCTCAATTGTGGATTATTCATATAATATGTATGAAAAGTGCGGAGAAAAGAGCTCTGAAAAAACATGCGCGTGCACGATTTGGAAAATTGATAAAAATCAAGAAAAATTCAAAAACAATATTAAGGGTATACTACATATTAAGGTTAGATATGGGTTAGATACCATATGTCTTGTCAAAACGCGAATCTTATGGTAGGTATTGTTTTTGAATTTTTCGAGCAAATTTCCAAATCGTGCACGCGCGTGTCTTTTTCAGGCCTTGTAGGGCCATTTTCTCCGCATTAGTCATATGTTAGTGACCTAGGTATGTGATTAATTATAGTACCTAAGTATAGGTAATCAGTTTTCCGAAATTCACAATTTCCGGTTCCACGTCCATATTTTTTCTAGCAGAAAATTTTCCGGGAAAAATAAAAATTATGCGAACAGTGTCCGCATCGGAGTAAAGAGCTGAAATTCGATAGATTCCCTATTTTTGACTTCTCAAATTCATTTAAAACTGTTTTGACATGTAATGTGCATAAAAGCTGTAGACATGACACATTTTCAATTCCAATTGAAAATTTTTCAGGATTATATTTATCGAAAGAACAAATTTTATATCGTTCTGAATTCGTTCTATTGAACGATTTTCAAACTTTTTTACTACTACTCTGAGTCTGAAATTAATTTCATCCCTTCTTATTTCAATTTTTCAATTTCATATTTTTCGAATTTTCCTCAAATTGGAAATTTTTTCATCCTCAAATAATTTGTTCGAAACTTATCAATCTTGAATTTTTTTGATCATGTATTTCAACCTTATAGAGTTATAGATGTCGTGATCAATCCAAAAAATGGATTTTGATTTTGAAAAATCCTAAACTTGAAACATGACCCTTAAAATTTTAAACTCAAAACTAAACCTTTTCGTCCTGTGCTTGAACTGAATTTCTATTCGGTTTTCAAATGCCAAGTCACTACATGGCAATAAAATCGGGATCACCAATATTTAGCCATGAAAAAAAAGAAAATCGTATTTTCCGAAAATAATGTATTTTTTATTATTAGGTACCTGTAAAAAACAATGGAATTTTAGAACAACCTTTATTTCCAACTTTTTTTAATGCCTTTGTGTAATCAAATCTGACTGATGATCCGGGGTTCATTGTCATTTTTAATTGAATTTTTAGGATGAAAAAATTTCCAACTTCAAAAATATTTTGGAAAAATTTGAAGTTTTAAAAAAATTGATATTTATCAAAATATATTCGAATGCAGAGGCAAAAAAACGTTCAAAAGATCGAATTCACAACGACGTGAAATTTGCTGTTTAGATTTAAATTTTCTGCCATAAAAAAAATGTAGATTTCGAAAGGAATGATACAAAATTTCTAGATCACCATATCGGAAATCCGCGATTATTATGCAGGTTAGGTACTAAAGTATAAGTAGGCCATTTATGGGATTAAGATTAAGGATTATCTCCAGTGGTAATTTTTGACAAAAAATTCAAATACCAGAAACCTAATATGTTTTCCCCCTTAATCGGGGCCGTGGAAAACAAATTTTGGGTCAATTTTATTCTCGAAGTGACTCTAGTACCCCCACTAAATTTTCAGAATATTTTCCTCTTTTGGCCGGAATTTTTTTTTTTTGGGGGGGGGGGGGGGGGGTAAAAATCGCGCGCGTGTATTAAGAACACCAAAATGTAATAGTTGACCAAATTTGAACAAAATCGATTCAGTAGAACGCGAGAAAACAAAAAAAAATCGTAATTTGAAGAAAACGATGCTTGGAAAGAAAAAACGCAGCTAGGAACCATGGTACGTAGCACACTTTACTCAACAGAGCAAAATAACAAGGAAATCGCGATGAAAACTCGCAAAAAATTCATTTTCTCAGTTTCTACTGGACAGAAAGCATCAAAATTTTGTACACTGTTGTATTCTTGCATAGTCGATGCACGTGTGAAATTTTGGTAGAAAAAATTCATTTTTTTTTAGCCAAAGGGGGGAAAAGGTGCCAAAATTTGATGGGGGCCCTCAGGTGAATTCTGGGATAAAATTGACCGCAAATTTAGATTCTGCGACCTCGATTTAGTGAAGAACGACTTTCGGTTTATGCTAATTGAAATTTTTTTACCCAAATTTGTAGATTTTAGAATTTTTGAGAATTCTTCTTTCCTCTATATTAAGAAAACTATTGAGTAAATCCAAAATTTTATAATGACCAAAAATACGCAGCGTACCAATTTCTACAGGAATAGTTGGTTTTAAACTCGTAATTTCCTACCTGAAATTTTTATCCTATGATAGGCATGTGTGAATGAAGAAGCTAGGTAATTCCGACTTTAAAACCAACTACTCCTGTAGAAATTGGTACCTACGCTGAGTATTTTTGGTCATTATAAAATTTTGGATTTACTCAATAGTTTTCTTAATATAGAGGAAAAAAGAATTCTCAAAAATTCTAAAATCTACAAATTTGGGTAAAAAAAAAAATTCAATTAGCATAAACCGAAAGTCGTTCTTCACTAAATCGAGGTCGCAGAATCTAAATTTGCGGTCAATTTTATCCTAGAATTCACCTGAGGGCCCCCAATCAAATTTTGGCACCTTTCCCCTCTTTGGCTAAAAAAAAAAATGAATTTTTTCTACCAAAATTTCACACGTGCATCGATTATGCAAGAATACAACAGTGTACAAAATTTTGATGTTTTCTGTCCAGCAGAAACTGAGAAAATGAATTTTTTGTGAGTTTTCATCGCGATTTCCTTGTTATTTTGCTCTGTTGAATAAAGTGCGCTGCGTACCATGGTTCCTAGCTGCGTTTTTTCTTTCCAAGCATCGTTTTCTTCAAAATTACGATTTTTTTTCGTTTTCTCGCGTTCTAATGGATCGATTTTGTTCAAATTTGGTCAACTATTACATTTTCATGTTCTCAATACACGCGCGCGATTTTTTATCAAAAAAAAAAAAAACAAATTAGGCCAAAAGGAGGAAAATATTCTGAAAATTTAGTGGGGTACTAGGGTCACTTCAATGATAAAATGAACCCAAAATTTGTTTTTTGTGGCCCCAATTTAGGGAGGAAACATATTCGGTTCCTCGTATTTGATCTTTTTTGCCCAACATTTGAACGTTTGTATTTTGTTAAAAATTCAATAGGTAATAAAAGAAGGTCCTGCTATGAAAAATCGAGACTTGGAATTAAAAACAATACCTATCTTCGTACACAATGCCGAATACAGATCACTGAATTTGATATGCGGAGTAGTACAGTTTATCATAATTATACATTTTTTCTCAACTCACTCTTTTTCTTATCATTAAGGTAAAAAAAGTCAAAAAATTTAAAATCTTCAAAGGCCAAAAAAACTAATTGCTAGGAAGTGAAATTATATTTTCTTTCTAAATTGGGAATGCTAAATCAAAATTTGGACTCGATTTCATTCCAGGGATTGCTTTAGCTTCTCGCTCGAATTTTGGCACCTACTTCCTTCCACTTGCACATAAAATGAAATTTTTTGAATGAGAAAATCCAAAAAAGGAATGAGTTCTTTTCTTTTGCAAAGTCTTAAAGTTAGCACAGAGTCACAAAATCTTCCAAACTTTCATTACTGATGAATACCTACCAATTTTGTCTCGAACATGTTCAAGTTTTTCAGCTTCTCCGCTCTTCCTCCGACCCACACTCTTTTTAATATTACAAAACAAAATGAATTTTATTCTAGTTTTAATATTTACCTACTTAACGAAAATGATTTCATTCATTTTCTATTGTACAGTACCTTATACCTACTAAATCTGCGATATTCGGCCTCCCAAATTCAAAAACCAAAGTGAATACTAAGTAAATACCTTTCTTACCTTCCCATTGCTTTTTTTAAAATCAAAATTTTTAAAAATTCCTTGAGAATCACAGTTACTGAGTACTGAGTTACATTTTAAACATTTTTGATTGGAATAGGTAGGTACATACTTAGGTACTGTTCATTTTCAACGTAATTTTATTTTCTATTTGTATTCTCATCTGAAAACTGGGTAACTAGGTAAAATACCTATTTTTTACGTATACTTCATTAGAAATAAGGATAGGTAATTTATTTCAGAATTGTTCATCATCTTTTGTATCATAGTGTATGATTACACCAGTTTTCCATTCGAGCTTCGCACCCAGAGCCGTCCAAAAATCGTAATAAAAATTTGGTTGGCAGGTCGGCTGGTAAAACGAGGTTGAGAAAAACAGAAGAAATTTTCAGTCAGATGCAATACAAGGAAAATTAAGTTCTGAATCCCAAATTAGAGAGAATTCTCTCCATTCTCCCTCGCATTTGTATAATGAAATTTTTATCTCGTTCATTGTTTGCTCAATTTTGAAAAATATCCCTTAATATACACTTTCTTTTTCCCCTTCCTATGAAAATTGGTTCACACTTGAGAAATTGGCAAATGGACAGTATAACATAGCTATGTACATGTACGCATATGTGTAGATTAAGAATACTTTTAATCTATGCGTGTACGTACATACGTATGCATGCGGTGAAGAATTGAAAACATTCCACCGCCTGGTACTATATCCATTAGGGTGCGTCAAAAAAATTTTTTTTCGAAACTTCAAGGTCTTACCCCTTAATTTTTTTCCTTTTACTACAAAAATGAACCTCAGAAAGTTTCATGGAAAAATATCAGAGGCCTTCCGAAGTGATATGCTCTGGGGGGGTGAGAACTTCAAATTTTCCAACTCTTTTTTTTAAGTTTTCCAACTAATTTTTTTTAATTTGCCGATTAATTTTCCCAAATTTACCAATAATCTAAAAGTGGAAATATTTGATGGCAGCGGACTCGGACGATGTTTTTGGGGAGGGTACAAAATAAGTACCTAGGCTGAGAACACCAGACGAATTTTCGTGGGAGAGAGCAAAAAATCTGTCATTTCAAATATTCATGCAATTTACAGCATTTGTGACTTTCTTTCTGCCCGAGCGAAGCGAGGGCGAAGTTTTGAAAAAATTGAGTTTTTAGTGCGTAAAAACCATTCTTTTAAATTTTTAATGCTTTGAAAATTTCTATCTCATATGATTGGGGGAGTACAAATGAGGCTGGTACAATTTACCCCTTTGTATCCTACTTTCCAATGCCACTGTTTAATGGCTTCAGGAAAAGATATACAGTAAGAACAAGCCTAAAAACCCCTTAAAATACACTTGAAATTTCTAAATTAAAATTCGTTCTTGTTTGGTGATACGTTTATGACTTTCAAAAAACAAGATATTCGTCAAAATCGTCAATGAGCTCCTCTTCTTTCAAAAAATTCTGAAAAATTTTAATTGAAAATTCCGTTTGAGATTATTGTTTTCACTTGACATATTGAAACGTCTATTAGTTGGATGTAAATAAATTGAAGTTTCATACCATTATTATGAAAATAAATTATATAAACATAAATTTACTGAGTCCGAGCAAATCGAGGTCGAAAATTTTTCAAGAAAAATGCGTTTAAAAATCCAGTTTTTTTCCAATCAAAATTTCAATATTGAAAGGGAAGCGAAATTATCAGCCCCTTTTCGATATGTATTTATTATTGTTAGTATATGCCCGAGCGAAGCGAGGGCAAAAATTTGAAAAATTGATGCTTTTCAAAATGAAAATAGTGCATTTTTAAATGTTTTCTTGTCTTAAAAATTCAATAACTATAGAATCAAAATTTTGTGCTCTCAATGTTTTTTTTTTTTTTACAAAATTTGGTGCTTCTTCGCGTGTTTTGTTGCTAAATGGTGATTTGTTTTTTTTTCTTATAAGTATTATGATTTGTCGTGCAAAATTTGCTGGCTTCTTTAGAAAATTTCTAAAAAAAGTCGTCGCATTCAGTAATAAATCTGAAAATTTTCTCAATATGCCGGAAAATTTTGTGTTTGGTCTGTACATTTTTAAAAATTTACCGATTTTTGTAAAAAATTCAGACTGAAAGGATGTTTACAACACTTATTTTAAAATTTTGGTCATTTCAACATTTCACAATTTTTCTCAATTTTTACCATTTATGCGTTACTGCCAACTTTTTGCCAACTTCACCCAATTTTTCCAACTGGAAAACGCTTGGGAGGGTGAAGCACCCCCCCACACCCCCCGCTAGGTAGGCCTCTGAAAAATATTGAGATTTAGAGGTGGCGGTGGCTCAATGCGATCAAAGTTTTCACTTAAGATATTGCCGAGGCAAACGATTCGCGCTGCGAGTTTCCGTGGAACGACTCGTTGGGTCGGGAGAATTAGCGCGAGAGCGTTTGTTCTTTGTCGCGGGCGGGTAGGACATAAAATATGTGTGTATTGTATTATCATTTCTACATTGATTTTTATTTCATTTCACGTAATATTTTGAAGACTTTTCATTTAAGATACGTAGTTTTTTGTGAGAAGTGAGCATCATGTTCATTTACTTTTTAGCATGATGAAGAACTGAAAGCTTTTCATGATGATGTGAAATTGAAAATTTACTCAGCACTAGTCTTTTGGAATTTGGATGGTAATTTTACTTCATTTATACCAGTCAATTAATACACTGCTATTTGCTATTAAAAGAAAACTGATGATAATTACCAACAAAAACAAATTGAACTATCATAATCAAGATTTCATAATGATAGGTCAACTGAAAAAGTCAAATTCAGTCGATGAGAAATACATAGGAAAATGATTTTTCCAATTTTGCAGAAATCTGGTTTGCTCAAATCGTCAGGAAAAATCTCAACAGCAGCACAGATATATCCAACCCCACCGTGGGTTTTTCCTTTCATGATTTAAGCAAATCAGCCTTTTGCGAAATTGGATAAACAATTTTCCTATACCTATTTCGCAACTTGACTGAATTTGACTTTTACAGTTGACCTATCATCATAAAATCTTGGATTATAATAGTTGACTTTCTTTTTTTTGGTAATTGTGCTTTTTTCAACATTAACAGAATTTTTTCAACAGCAAATATCCGTATATTGTTGAATTGGAGCCGTGAGCTTAAAAATCAACTTGGAATTTGTCTTTTGGATGGTAACTTCGCTCCAATCTTGAATTTAACATGACGTGGCTCCAACCAACCACAATCCTTGTCTATATATTTTGTATGAATCAAATATCATGTCTAAAAAATAATAAATAAGCGTACCAATGCTGATTTTTTCTCAAAAAAAGCTTTTGTCCATCATACAATTCTTTTTTGAAATGAAGAAGCTCCAAATCTTACGTGAAATAAAAACAAATAATAATTTGATGAAAAAATGGTAGGTTATAGAATAGGGAACCATAGAATGCTTTAAAATGCTAGCATTATTGTCATAAATGTGGCAATGAAACTAACAATACCCCTACCCGCGACGAAGAACGAACGCTCGTGCCTAATTCACCCGACCCAACGAGCCGTTCCACGGGAACTCCCGGCGCGAATAATTTGTCTCGGTTACATTGCAAGTGAAAACTTTGATCGCATTGAGCCACCTCTAAACCTCAATATTTTCCGGTGAAACTTTCGGTATTTCATTTTTATAGTAAAAGGAAAAAAATTAAGGGGTAAGACCCGCAAGTTTCAAAAATTATTTTTTTCCCATATAAACTTGACGCACCCTAATATCCATGCCACATATTCGTTCCTTCAAGAAAAAAAAAGGTTATTATCCTTTCAGAGAGCAGTATAGATAAATAAGATAAATTAAATACAAAATACAACTATCCTGTTAAACGAGAGAAAATCACATAATATCACGGTAATATTTGATCCACTATACATGCCCACACTGACTTGCTGCTACTTATCCTCTTCACACAGACCTGTTTTCTATAGATAGATCTTGAAAAAAAGGTAGAACCATTTGTATAGTCCCCCTAATGAGTAAAAGTGCTCAATGTTTTTATATTATCAATGAATGATAGTGATGATTCTATTTTCAATAAAAATTAAAATTTTTAATTCATAATTCGAAAAAAATCTTCAGCGTTAATTTTCCACCTGTTCATCAATTTTTTTTTTTAAATAAAAGGAACTGCATTTTTCCATTTTTGCAAAATTATCCTGATGAGACTCCCTCTCGCGAATCGCTCGAGTGCTTAAATTCGCGTTTTTTTCCCTCTATAACGAAAAATATTGTATGCAACTCGGGAGTAAAATGATTTTCGACAATTTTGATTCATTTCCCTCGCTTCGCTCGGGTAATAAACCTCATTTTTCCAATTTTCATTTCGGTTTTTCCTGTTTTTTGTAACATTTATTTTGCATCCTTACTAATTTTTTCAATTGCATTATTGTTTTTCCAGTCCTTTGTAGTTTGTAACATATTTTCTAATTTTTTAAATTTCACCTTTGTTTCTTTCCTGCTTTTTTTAACATAATTACACTTTTTTTTCGTTTTTCCAATTTTATTTCTGCTGTTTTTGTCTTTTGTAACATATTTCTCTCTTTTTTAAAATTTTCCAAATTGCATTATTGTTTTTTCCGCCTTCTGTAACATACTATCTATTTTTTTTTCATTTCATTCACGTCTTTCCTATAAATTTTTAATAATATCTTTAATTTTTTACCAATTTTTTGAAAACATGCTTCATTTTTTTCAAATTTTACATCTATGTAAATGTAATTTTTTTCAACTTTTTACTGGGACATTTGCGCAGATTGTAACATGTTTCTTGGGAAAAATTGAGAAAAACATTGAATCTGGAAACATTTTAGAAAAAAATTTTGAGATTTGAAAGAAATTGACAAAAATGGGTCTGAAAAAATTTCAGAAAAAAATTGAGAGTTGGAAAAATAGGGTGTGAAAAAAATTCGAGAGTTGAAAAAAATTGAGTCTGTAAATTTTTCTATTTTTCAGAAAAAGATTTCAGTGTTTGAAAAATATATAGAAAAAAAATGGAGGCGGAAGAAATTTCAGAATAACATAAGGGTGCACGTAAGTGAAAAAAGAAAAAGAAAAAAAAAATACGAAGTTCAATTCTATGGAGTCGAACTGGGAAATACGCAAAATGAAATTCAGTGTCGCAGTTTTGAATGCGACGTACGCGACTCAAGCGGAAAGAAATGGTAACAACTGAAAAGAGTTGAAAAATCGAGCGGTACGGAAATTGAACGAGATGGCCCATCTGAGATGTTTTCAGCGACCAACTTCGCGTTTTGGTTTTCTGAACTTTTCTCTAAAACGGCGGAACAGAATTTCATGAAATTTGAATTATGTTGTACATTATTAAACCCCTAACATCGCTATAGAGCCCTTTTTTCAAATTTTATTCAATTACCTTAAAAATTACGCATATCTATAATTCGTTTGCTGCTACCAGACATACTTTTGAAAAAATGAAAAAAAGGACTATGGCGATGTTAGTGGTGTAATAATGTGCAACATATTCAAATTTCATGAAATTCTGTTCCGCCGTTTTAGAGAAAAGTTCAGAAAACGGTTACGTTTATCTACTATCACCTGATTATCACCCAGTTCGTACTGAATTACGAAAAACAAATTATACTGATATTATTGGACATTCAATTGTTTTATTTACTCAATTAGACACATCAGATGCGTTTTATTACTTCATTCGTCAAGTTTAACGGGTTAAACGTTAAAAATAGTATAATACGCTACAAGGGACTAAAATGCGTTGTTTCAAAACGAGTGCGGTGGTTACAGCGCGAGCCGCAGGCGAGTGCTGTAGTGATGTCGTTTATCGATATTTTCAGACTATCGATATCAACAATATATCGTTAGCAAACTATCGATAATTTATCGGTATATCGATATTTCTCATAAATTTTGTTTATCATTGAAAAATTGGAAAATAAGACCTGCATAATGGCTATTTCTAGCTATTTCGCAATAATCAATGATTAAAACAATTTTTATCATTTAATATTTTATATTAATCAAAGAAAAACGAAAAAAAAAATGGTGTAGGAATTGTTATTTTCGAGAATTTTATGTCTGGAGATTTGAAAAATGTCAGAAAATCGCGGTAATGGGTGAATTTTCGGTGAATTAAGAAATATCGATATTCAATGACAAACTATCGATAAACCGATGTATCGGAAAAACACAAAACTATCGATATTATCGTCGATAATATCGTTACCCCTGACATCACTAGAGTGCTGTAATAGCACGAGTTTTGAAACAACATGCATTTTAGCCCGTTGTGGCGTATGATACTTTTTATAATACTTACACGTAACGAGTATCATTTCGTTGTTGTTTTGGGTGTAAAATTATGATTCTGACTGAAAGACTGAGAGCGGGTCAGTTTACAATTGTTGTATGGCAACTGTGCAAATGTATTTTACAATAATTATCACTTCGTTGATAATCATTTACATTATATGATTATTTTCATACTTTTAATATCTGTTTATTAGACGTATCGGTACTTCGGTAGACGTACACATACAATTGAAAAAACACACTTGTCAATAAAATAACCGGAACATTCACAATATCAAATATTCTTATACAAATTCGAACAGTAAATTCAGAATTCAATTCATAACAAGCAACAAGCTGCTACAAGATCACCGGCTAATGAATATGTTTTGAATTTTGATAAAATAATCGGCACAATCCAAATCAAATAATAATAGCGCTGCTGTCAACGAGAAATTTATTTTACTCCCTGTAAATTGTTTTACTCCCTGTAAATATGTTTTACTCCCTGTAAAATAAGTCGTCGCAAAACATTCATTTTACACCCTCAAAACAACAACGAAATGATACTAGTTACGTGTAAGTATTATAAAAAAGCAAATTTAAAAATCATCCATCATTGCAGTTCCTTGCGCCTGCGAACTTCGAAATACAATCCCGCCGAACGCGAAGAACCACCTTAAATGGGACATACTGTATAATATTATCTAATTATAATAGCTAATTAACTACCTATATATTGTCCGCCCAATATATCTTGAGACGTCCGCCTAATGCATAAAGTAGGCAAAAAGCGTTACACTAAGGGATTCTCAATTTGGGTTTGAATGAAAAAAATTAGATTACTTTTTAACTCAGTGTTATTTTTATCACGTTTGGTGGCCAATTATTTCTTGATTGTACACTACATTGCGAAACCCTGTAGTGCATTTTGCCTACTCCGGCTTTCAGGCGGACGTCTCAAGATATATTGGGCGGACAATAATTTGATGAATCGGGTGCTATTCAAGAACTTATTGTTTACATGCCAATGGGAACCAATAAACTGTAACCAAAAAAAAATTATCAACAAACAATAAAATTATTTTTAAAAATATATCTACAGTTTATCTATACTTCTCGAGTTCTCGCTGCAAAAAAAAAAAACAATAAAATGATGAAACTTACGCAAATCTGAAACATTTAGAAGTCTGATGCTTTTTCCATCCAGAGAATTGGCACTCTTTCGAGCAAAAACTAACGGCACAACTACTACATTTGAAAGTCGTTTTTTTTTCGCACAAGGAACAAATTTTCGAATCCCTAGTAACAAACATAATATTATCACTAGGTCACTAGGTAGAACGAATTCAAAGTTCAAAATTAAAACATGTGACAAAGATATAGGTAAATTAATCGATAATATTTTCTTTAAAAATGAGCTTACTTCTCCGAATAACTTGATTCATCTTTTTTATACAGCCAGTCTTCTGAGAAACTCACATAGTAACACAATCTGTGATCACCTTGAAAAGGTTCCAATCCGTTTGCGGCTGACCTAGATCAAACAAAAATGAACCTTCAACTTATTTTCAGCAATAAGTACCTAACTAATTTAACCAAATACAAAGGGGAAATGAATATTGAAAGATTCTAAATTTTCTGTACTGTAACAGTAAATTGAATAATCTATCTAATAATAATAATATGAGCGGAAAAATTACAAATTGAACTTAAGAGGGTGCTCTACGTATTGCGGGAATTAATTCTGGTCTATCTTCAACTTATAAGGCGCAATGTGAATTTTCGTGTTTTTTTGGATTTTAAACGGCTAAAATGATGAAACAATGAATGAATATGATTTTAGAATGTAGAAAGAAGAAAATAACAGCATTTGCAAGTTTCAATTGTCATTATAATTATTTTTATTCAACTTAGAAGAAATGTCAGATTTGATGACGGTTTTTACAGGAATTCTCAGAGACTACTGAATCAAATTTGTTGAAATTTTAATATGTTGTATAGAATAGCATTTCTGACAGGCTGACAGAGCCCTTTTTTCGATTTTCTAAAAAAAAAAAATTAAAATTGAAATATTTTTCAAAATTTTGAAAAAAATGAAAAAAGGGCTCTGTCAGCCTGTTAGAAATGCTTTTTTACACCACATATCCAAATTTCATCAAATTTGATTCAACAGTTCCCGAAAAATCGTGTAAAAACCGTCATCAAATCTGACATTTCTTCTAAGTTGAATAAAAATAATTATAATGACAATTGAAATTTGCAAATGCTTTTATTTTCTTCTTTCTACGTTCTAAAATCATATTCATTCATTGTTTCATCATTTTACCTCATTACAATCCAAAAAAAACCGCAAATTCAAAACGTAATTGCCTTACAAATTTCATTTGTATGCAACCCACAATACGTAGAGCACCCTCTTAATGAGATTTTACTTCGTTTTATTTTGATGACTGGCCAATGGAGAATTTACGTTTATTATCCCAGACTCTTGGCAATCGTCTGCTTGAACATTACCATCAACGGAAATGGGCACTAATGGTCTGTCAGAACGAAAAATTATTAGAAGAAATAGAATTTGAACGAGTTTCCATTCTTCATTGTACGGTGCCTGTCATAAGTTTAGGACATAGTCGAAAAAACGTGTTTTTACGTTTTTTCGACCTATACCTCGCATTTTAGGCCAAAATCCAAAAGTAATACACGTAGGAGATAGGAAATTTCATTGCGAATCGCCTCGTTTGGTCTCGTTTCGCTATCTGTTCTAGTTTTTTTTTAATTCACGAAAATGTAACAAAAAACTTGGTGGAAAAATGCCCAAAAAATGCATGTTTTTGTATACAAATCGATCCGTACCCGAAAAATACGCGCTCAAATCGAAAAACCGAATAGCGCAATGGATTCCTCGTGAAATCTTGGTCTCTATAAATTGCGATTTTTAGCAACTAAAAAAATCTTCAAGATGTGGCATTTTGAACAGAGAATTTTTTAAAATTTTTTGAGAACCAAATTCTAGACCAAAATTTCACGAGGAATCCATTGCGCTATTCGGTTTTTCGATTTGAGCGCGTATTTTTCGGGTACGGATCGATTTGTATACAAAAACATGCATTTTTTGGGCATTTTTCCACTAAGTTTTTTGTTACATTTTCGTGAATTAAAAAAAAAACTAGAGCAGATAGCGAAACGAGATCAAAACGAGGCGATTCGCAATGAAATTTCCTATCTCCTACGTGTATTACTTTTGGATTTTGGCCTAAAATGCGAGGTATAGGTCGAAAAAACACGTTTTTTCGACTATGTCCTAAACTTATGACAGGCACTGTATAGTGACATGTGAGTAACTTACGCCATTTTTATACATTTTGTTGAAATGTGATTTTCCCAGCCATTCAACAGACAATCTTCCGGGCAGAAATTAATCGAACAATTGCAACATTTCAAGACTGTCTCATTTCCACACCATGAGCAAATCGACTTCCTATAAAAATATAACACAAACATAACATTACTTCTGACTACATAGGTACAACGAATCAAGTAATGATTCAATTTGAAGTTTATAGAATTAGAACACATGACAAAGTCATACTTAAATTAATCGATATTTTCTAAAAAAAAAAAATGAGTTCACCTCTTCAAATATCTCGATTTATCGTTTACAGGAGGCTGGGTTATAGAATATTTAACAGTGAAATTGAAATTATGGGCACCTTGAAAAGCTTCGAATGCTTTCGCTGCCGACCTAGATCGAACAAAAATTGGAAGAATTGAAAATCAAAAACAGAACAAACCTAAAATTTTCAGCAATAACTAGTATAATAATCCGGGCAAATTAGCATCAAAATAGGGTGAAAGTGGAAAAAATTTATAACAAAATTTTTTTGCGGGAATATGTTCGGAAGGGTCCCAGTAGTTACCCCATAAAACCCAAGAGCCCCAAGTGTGGAGGAAAATTTTTAGGGGGGTGGAACGTCCTCCAAAAATGAGTTTTCCTCCATTATTTCGGAAGATATAAATTTTAAGTAAAAAATGATAACAAATTCGGAATCTGCGTCAAATTTCCGATCAGATGATACCCAACATGATCGCTTTCAAGTAAAACATAAGCCCTAAAGGGGGGTTCAGAATTTCAAAATTTTGAAAATCTCAGATATACTGATTTGATGACTGGGAATCTATACCCGAATCATGTTTTTTGAGCAACAACGGCTGACTTCATGTCTGTAAGGGATTGCAAAAGTATAAGGACACAATCGCACCCCTACCCAAGGGTGGGAGGTGAACCCTTGTAATACTGCTGAAGAGTTCACATGCATAATACGTATTATACCATAGGAAAATACGGATTAATAGGCAGTATTTGAACAAAATCGCACCATTTAATGCATCTGCAAACTGTATGTTGTTATGATGAACCATAAGACCAAAACAAAATTTTAGAGAGGGAAGTAAATTGAAATTTGCCATAGGGAGTGTGAGGGGGCGGTCTTTTGGGGCTCCAGTCCCCCTATGTGATAGGGTTGAGCAAAATTTACGTGTTTGGGGTCGATTTAGTATATTTCGACCTTCCTGGACACGAAAATGCCATTACTTTTGAAAACCAAGAACTAGAAGTGCTCCTAATTTCGAATAAAAACCCCTTCTATTCGCTGATATCTATGAAAAATACCCCAAAACCGCAATTTTTTGCCTTTACCTAAAATATAAAAAAGTGCATTTTTTGCTTTTCAAACAGTATTTTTTCAAAAAATGTTCGCTCTCGCTTAGCTCGGGCAGCATTTTTCTATTTTAGTCATTTTGTTTTAAAATTTGATCATTTTTGACCAATTTTTCAGTCAAAATTACCGATTTTCAATAAATTCCCAATTTGTAAGAAAAAATGAATGATTTTTGACTGAAAGATCAGTAAAAAATGACTAATTTAAATGTGGCCCCTTCCCCCTATTTTTTTCAAATTCTCCGCCCCTCCCTTAATCAATTTCTCGGTGCGCATATGCCTAGACTAATAAATCTAGGCATTTGTGTAGGCTCTCAGAGTCGCCATTGAAGACACAGGAGATTCAAAACTTCGATAATTTTGTAGCCATTAGGTAACTAACGCACTGTTTCCGTTGAAATTATATTTTTAATGAATCAAATTGTAATCTAAACTCACTAAAACAAAAATAACATAGGATATTATTTTTTAAAAATAAACTTCAACGGAAACAGTGCCTCAGGTATACCTAATGGCTACAAACCTATCGAAGTATTGAACACCTCCCCCCCCCGTATCATCAATGGTGACTCTGGGGTCTGGGAGTCTTCATAAATACCTAGATTTATTAGTCAAGGAGTCGACTGGCCATATCCGGATACGTAAATGATTCAAAATCAGTTATATCTAGTGATGGCACTGAGAATATTCTCACTGCGCATATTCTCTGGGTCAAATTTGGAAAATGCGCGAAAATTCCCATTTCAAAAAAGTTGAGTGATACCTCTAAATACTCGTCTTGCAACACTGATTAATATGGCAGCTAGAGTGATGGCAAAATATGCGAATAATCTTTTTGGTTGCGCAAATAATCTTTTTGGTTGCTCGCACGTGAGAATATTCTCGCATATGCGCGCATATTCTAAAGCAATCAGAAAATTTTGACTGAAAAAACATTATTTTTGATTTATTTGTAAAAATAAATTGATGTTTGGAAACTTCAATTATTGTAGTTCGTCACAGGGCACAAAACAGGTCTTCAAAACAATTTTTTGTTATATTTTTACTTATTGTTTAGCAGTAAAACTCATTTTATTTTGTTTTAAAATGCAGGAAAATAGAATATGCTCACGTTTTTATGAATAATTGGACCCCCAGAGCATTTTCCAGATGTTTTATTTTGCTTGCGCGAGAATATGCGCGCATATGCGAGAATATTCTCACGTGTGCGCAACCAAAAAGATTATGCGCGCATTTTGCCATTACTAGTTATATCTAGTACGAAGTCGAAAATATTGGGAAAAAACTGTAAAAACCTCAAAATTGGGAATATTGTGCCGCCTCCTACTACTCTCCTTGAAGACGTGTGAAGATCAGATGTGAGTAAATAGATCGGGTTTGACCTATACTATCGGAATATCGTATCAAAAATTCGTTCCTGACGGTTGTGTGAGGTGTAAGGGCAAAAAATTGCGGTTTTGGGGTATTTTTCATAGATATCGGCGAATAGAAGGGGTTTTTATTCGAAATTAGGAGCACTTCTAGTTCTTGGTTTTCAAAAGTAATGGCATTTTCGTGTCCAGGAAGGTCGAAATATACTAAATCGACCCCAAACACATAAATTTTGCTCAACCCTATCACATAGGGGGACTGGAGCCCCAAAAGACCGCCCCCTCACACTCCCTATGGCAAATTTCAATTTACTTCCCTCTCTAAAATTTTGTTTTGGTCTTATGGTTCATCATAACAACATACAGTTTGCAGATGCATTAAATGTTGCGATTTTGTTCAAATACTGCCTGTTAATCCGTATTTTCCTATGGTATAATACGTATTATGCATGTGAACTCTTCAGCAGTATTACAAGGGTTCACCTCCCACCCTTGGGTAGGGGTGCGATTGTGTCCTTATACTTTTGCAATCCTTTACAGACATAAAGAAAGCCGTTGTTGCTCGAAAAACATTATTTGGGTATTGTCCGCCCAATATATCTTGAGACGTCCGCCTGAAAGCCGGAGTAGGCAAAATGCACTACAGGGTTTCGCAATGGCGTATTTGGAATCCTTACTTGGAAAGTGGTCATGGTAGAAAATACGGCGCTCTGATTGGCTGTTTTTATATGCGCTCGCGTTATCACCCTTATCAAAACATCGGAACTTAACAGTTGAACTTGAAATAAAAATAACAAATTTTGAATTCTTAATATTATTCATCCTTTTTCGAGTACCATTCAATCATTTTTTGTATTACTAAATACTTAATGAATTATAAAATGTCTACACCTCAAACATTGAATAATGAATATCATATCGTTTCCACAGTTTGAGAATGATGAACAAAAATCTGCTGTGCAATTTTCATTGAAGAATTACACTCTTCAGGCAATTATTAAGGCTGTACTTCAGCTTCCAAAAATATGAGAAAATAGGTAATACAAACACAAATGGTTGCAGATTTTTACAGATTTTAGTTAAACTCGCGACCTCGTTAATTTTGTAAACAACCATGTCATTTATTAGCTAAAAAACATTAAAACTATAATAATTGGCCAATTTTTTTCGGAAATAATTGAATTTCAAACATCTACAGTTCACTTTTGTTAGTTTTGTTGAAACAAAACAAAAATATTAATACATAAATGTCAAAAAAACTGCGAATAACTTTACGAATAAAGCGATTTGAAATTGATAAATCGAACGATATTGAGCATTACAAACTTGAAAAATTATTGGCTATCATGGATGTTATCTCAAGACTCGATATCAGTACGTAATTGTATAATTTTTGCGAAAGTTTTGTGGGTCACTGAATGAATGGATTTTTTTCGTTTTTGCTTTATTTTGTTCAGAAAAGCCAAACTTAGAGCGCCACGAAGCCTTTTTTCCCGTAAACTGCTCTTCAAACGTGTAATGTTGGAGTGAAAACAAGTGAAAATGACGTAAGTTTGCCAATTTCAGAGTCATATAATTAATTCAGATAATTATTTATTCAAAAAATAGCTTCGTGGCGCTCTAAGTTTGGCCTTTCTGAACAAAATAAAGCAAAAACGAAAAAAATCCATTCATTCAGTGACCCACAAAACTTTCGCAAAAATTCGTCGTTTTTACCTACTCATTTACCTACTGAAGTACAGCCTTAAGATGAATAAATCGATGTTTGCTCAAGTGAGTTGCATTTGAAAACTGAATCGAATATGTAGAAAATTTGGTGATAGATCAAATATAAGAAAGTTATTCTCAAAAAACGTTTGTATTTCTACTTCCTTAATTAATATCTATGAGGCATATATTTTTATTAACTGAACCCGTTTAACCAAAGATCAATTTCACTAATTTGAATGCAATATAAAAATGTCCAAATCTTTTCCTTTCTTTTGATAAATTTTCAGTTTCCAAATTCTTCAATGAAAACTATGCGGCAAATCGCAAATGTTTGTTGATTGTTCTTAAATTTTGTGTGGTAATGATCTCTAAATTCTCTAATGTTTGAAGTTAACAGTTTACTAATTATTAATTCGTAATTTCATGAAATGAAATTCGAATTTCGTTTCAACTTCTAAGTTCTAAATCTGAAGGTTCCGATGTTTTGATGAGTGATAACGGGAGCGCGTTTTAAAACAGCCAATCAGAGCGCCGTATTTTCTACCATGACCACTTTCCAAGTAAGGATTCCAAATACGCTTCGCGATGTAGTGTACAATCAAGAAATAATTGGCCACCAAACATGATAAAAATAACACTGCGTTAAAGAGTAATCTAATTTTTTTCATTCAAACCCAAATTGAGAATCCCTTAATGTAACGCTTTTTGCCTACTTTATGCATTAGGCGGACGTCTCAAGATATATTGGGCGGACAATATAGATTCCCAGTCATCAAATCAGAATATCTGAGGTTTTCAAAATTTTGAAATTCTGAACCCCCCCTTTAGGGCTCATGTTTCACTCTTTGACTATACAGTATTAACATGGACCGCGCTATCCGCCGGGATTCTGAACAAAATCGCGATCAAACATGAAAAAGTGCCCCAAACGAATTGAGCACTTCTGATTGGTCGCGCTATTGATAAGGAGATGGATGAACCAATATCAACACCGAACGCAAACGCGCGCGCGTTTACGTTCGGTGCGCTCGGCCAAGGACGTACAGACGTACTACTATATTGGACTGCTACTTCCACGGGGATTTGAACGAATTTTTGAAGAAGTTATTCTGGCAGACACTGGACACTGATACTGATCCTTGTGCGCATGCGCCACTTTAATGTGATAATGGGTGATAATAACATTATCTTTTGGCACTGAAACGTTACTCTACCTCGTTATTTTCATATTTTCAAAAATAATTTATTATTTTTATTCAAAATCAAAACAGGCTGTGAAAATTGAAAAAATAAATAAATTAACAGGGTTGGTAAGCCCTATTAAAAAATGCGGCTGGCTGACTTAAGCTTACGAAAAATATACAGCTTTGGCTTTCGGCTTACAAAAAATACAAAAATATGGCTTTGGCTTAAGGCTTACGCCTTTTGGCTTAAATTTTCAAACATTTTGCTAAAAGTTGATTTTTTAAAAAATTTTCATCATTTTGCTGAAATTGATCAAAACACATGAGTTTTGAGTTACGTTTTCATAATGTTCAAAATCATTGTTAGAGGTAAAAAATCAATGTTGTGCTCAGTGCTCCATAAAAAATTTAACCCAAAAGCCGGGAAAAAAATAAGAGCTTACAGCTGGCTTTACCTTTTCAAATAATAAAACGTAAGCTTTCGGCTGGCTTTTCAAAACTAAGATTTTACAGCTTTTTTTTTGGCTTTTGGCTTGAGCTTTCGGCTGGCTTACCAACCCTGTAAATTAATATAAGGCAAGGACGTACTACAATCATAAGGTCGTCATCCTTTACTGGACACAGCGGTTTTACAATAGATTAATGGGAGATGCTAGATTCCCGGAGTTTCGTGCCATTTTCGAAAGAATAAGAATCGTTCAGTTCGTTCTTCGTTCAGTCTGGACTTGGAAAAATTTTTACAAGTTGTTGATCGGACTTAGAAAAATTTCTGCGATCGAAAATTATATATACGTAGTGAAACAGTGAGTGTAAATTTTATACAGTCGAGATGGAATTATGCTCAAACAAAGAATATTTAAAGTTGAAAAGGAAGAAAATACGAAAACAACTTACTGTCAGTTTCTCTATTTGAAAATTGTGTACCGTACTGTTTGATAACAGTTTGAAACCTTTCAAAATTTTCATATTGGAGTGATAATGTGATATTTCGTAATTATTATTAATTATAATTTCCTTTTTATAGTAATTTAAACTCACAGTTCTTAAATCATTCTCGAATTGTGTGAGATTGAAAACGGTAGACATGGTCCTTTCTAGCGAGATTAACGATAATAATAGAAAAGAATAAACATCGAGACTGTAGAGTAAGCCATTTACATTTTTAAATCATTTTAAATACTCATTAACAAAAGTTTTCAGTTCGTACTTGTACCATAATTGAAATTAAAAATTCGAAGTTGTAGAAATTTTTCTAAGTCCGTAATCAGTAAATAAAAAAATCAAACATCAAGAATCATGAAGTTTGAGCAACCGACTCTTTTGGCATGAAACTCCGGGAATCTAGCATCTCCCTAGATGGATTATTTTTCTTGGTAGTAATAATCACAGGATCTCTGATTTCTTCTAATATCTAATATTAAGTAAACTATTTCTCAAAAAGAAAGGGTACCGGCGGTTAAGATAGGCGAATCTGCCCCCGAGCTGAAATTTGAAACTAACTGACGGAATTTGGTCCTTAGGGTCTGAAAACCACCTGGTAAAAATTTTGGCCCCCTACCCCTCCCCTAACCCGAGTTATGGGGCAAAACGTTACTTTTTTCAGCCTTTTCATTAAAAATTTTTATCTCCGAGAGTTTTCAACCAAATTTTTTCAAATTTACGTGAGTTATACTCCATACTGAGGGGTATTAGTGGGTGGTTTGAAAAAAAATTTTTGATGATTTTTTCTAGCCAAAAATCGCATTTTAAAACTTGAAATCGAGTTTTCTACATGATGTTGCAGAGGTGCAAAAATGAAAAAAATATATATCATGTATCTAGTCCCTATCTACAACGTAATATTTTTTTCAGAATTTTTTAGGTGGGTGGAAGACCTTCAAAAACGCAAAAAACCGCATTTTTATCACGTTTTTCGCTCAAAAAATGGTCATTTTTGGCCGAAAAAATTTTTCGGGTAATAATATTCCAAAATACGTATTTTTACGCCACTTGCCCGATTTTCACTTCATTTCATTCGTTTTTGAATGATTTTTGCAATTTCAAGTAACCTAAAGCGCAAGACTTAAAATTGTATGTATGTAACTTTCCTTATACCTGTATAAAATTATCATACGGAAAACACTGAAAGAAAATTTGTGTTCAGTAGCTCGAACTACCTTCGAAAAATTCATTTGCATGAGCAGAGCACTCAAATTTCGGTAGCTAACAAATTTTTTCAGAGAAAGGGGCCAAAATGTGTTTTTTCAATGGATTTTTTCGTATTTTTGTGGTTTTTCGCCAAATGTAGATAAAAGTTTCGAGTTTTTTTTAGATAAATTTTAGGGAGTTGGAAGAGCCCTAAAATTTTTTTTTTCAAAATTTTTGGTTCATTTTCGCCGAGTTATGGCATTTTAGAAATTTTGAGCGGCCATTTTCTCTTGAAAGGTCAAAGGTAGCCTAGTTATTTTTGGTCTGAACCTCGAGAACATTGAGTGAAATCTGAATAATTCTTAAGAAATGACTATGCCCTATGTGAAAAAACTCAAAAAATGAAGAAAGGAAAAAAAATATGAAAAAAATCGAAATAATTCAACTTATTTCCAAAAACGGAAAAAATGACCAAGTAGTCGATAAAAATGTGAATAACTCCGAACAGTTTATTCTTCAAAATGAAAAAAAAAAAACGTGTCATCGGTAAAAAAAAAATGAAGAAAATCGAAAGAAGTAAAAAAATGATAAAAAAATTGAAACAACTGAAGCTTTCATTTTAAAAAATTCCCTCAGACCATTTTGAAAGTTTCACCTTGGAGAATTATTGCGAGAAGAAACTTGCAGGGAAGAAAAATTCAAATCAAAGTTGAGTAGAGAAATGCCAATGGAAATGCAGAATAGCAAAAGGTAGGAATAAAAAATTGTTCGGTTTGGAAGAATTCACTACCTCATATTTTTGCTAATTTGAGCAATTTCTATATGCAAGGAACAAGGTAAGGGAGGAAAGTTCATTGAAACCAGTTTTGACTGTTCCTACCTCGAACAGTAAACCATAACAGGAAAACATTCCAACAAAAATTTTGAACCCTTTCAAAATATTTTTCTATTTTTGAGACTTGTTTTTTTATAATAAACATACTTCCCACGAGAGTGCCGTGGGCAGTGCAACGTTACTGTACGCGCTACATGCGAGCGGTGGTTAGTTATTATTTTTTTTGACAATGTTCCACCACTTCGATTTTTTTGAAATTTTTGTGGTATATTTATGAATGAATGGCGTATCTTTTGGGGAGAAACGTGCCATTGTACCTTTGACCTTTCAAGAGAAAATGGCCGCTCAAAATTTCTAAAATGCCATAACTCGGCGAAAATGAACCAAAAATTTTGAAAAAAAAAATTTTAGGGCTCTTCCAACTCCCTAAAATTTATCTAAAAAAAACTCGAAACTTTTATCTACATTTGGCGAAAAACCACAAAAATACGAAAAAATCCATTGAAAAACACATTTTGGCCCCTTTCTCTGAAAAAATTTGTTAGCTACCGAAATTTGAGTGCTCTGCTCATGCAAATGAATTTTTCGAAGGTAGTTCGAGCTACTGAACACAAATTTTCTTTCAGTGTTTTCCGTATGATAATTTTATACAGGTATAAGGAAAGTTACATACATACAATTTTAAGTCTTGCGCTTTAGGTTACTTGAAATTGCAAAAATCATTCAAAAACGAATGAAATGAAGTGAAAATCGGGCAAGTGGCGTAAAAATACGTATTTTGGAATATTATTACCCGAAAAATTTTTTCGGCCAAAAATGACCATTTTTTGAGCGAAAAACGTGATAAAAATGCGGTTTTTTGCGTTTTTGAAGGTCTTCCACCCACCTAAAAAATTCTGAAAAAAATATTACGTTGTAGATAGGGACTAGATACATGATATATATTTTTTTCATTTTTGCACCTCTGCAACATCATGTAGAAAACTCGATTTCAAGTTTTAAAATGCGATTTTTGGCTAGAAAAAATCATCAAAAAATTTTTTTCAAACCACCCACTAATACCCCTCAGTATGGAGTATAACTCACGTAAATTTGAAAAAATTTGGTTGAAAACTCTCGGAGATAAAAATTTTTAATGAAAAGGCTGAAAAAAGTAACGTTTTGCCCCATAACTCGGGTTAGGGGAGGGGTAGGGGGCCAAAATTTTTACCAGGTGGTTTTCAGACCCTAAGGACCAAATTCCGTCGGTTAGTTTCAAATTTCAGCTCGGGGGCAGATTCGCCTATCTTAACCGCCGGTACCCTCTCACAAGTGAGGCAATTTTTTAATATTTTACATAACATTTGCAGTCTTGAAAAAAAAGACCTCCTCTCATCGACTTAGGTACCTAGGTAATCTAGGTATAACGAAGTATCCTTTTAAAGCTGTCATAAAATAGTGCAAAATACCTCCACACTTGGGGCTCTTGGGTTTTATGGGGTAACTATTGGGACCCTTCTGAACATCTGAACATATTCCCGCAAAAAAATTTCTGTAATAAATTTTTTCCACTTTTTTTCTAATTTGCCCGTATTATAACTAATAATTATTTTTTACTTACGTTTCTATATCAAAGTTGACAAATCCGTAAGGCGATTTATCGTTGGGGGGACGAATTATTCTACAAGACAGTATGGTGCCGTATTGTGAAAAGAGGAATCTAAGGAATTCCTGAAATGTTGTAATACAAAATAATTCTTACGAAAAGACAAATTAATTTTAACAATTATAAAACCTACTTCAGAGTGGTTTTTCTGCAGAGGGGAAATGAATAATGAGGGATTCATTTCTCGACTGTAGTAATGGGTATGACAAGTTTTGAACACTATATTTTAATTTCCCAAGCTTATGACGACGCAACTTAATACTCAACAACACACTTAGTACGTAATTAGAACAAATTGTTAAATGACTACGATTTTATATTGGTGAGGTTTTGAAATTTTCCAAGTCAATCCATAATCAGTGATGATAAGAGAAAACTTTGTTTGGCTCATAGATACATGGAATATAAACTGGATGAAGCTGCCGTTCTGTAAGCCACTAGCAATGCCTTACGCATTTAAGCATCTCCTACATACCAACATACATGTTAGCAACGCTAACTTTTTCTGCCCTCTGATTGGCTGCCGTGTTCACGTGATCATGATGCTATGCGTTTGTTATCAATACGATGCATTTATTTATAAGTTGCAAATCGAAATTGTTTCTAAGTTACCAAAAAATTTTAATCTTTTTGTCCGGTGCCCTATTAATCCATTATGATCGAAAATGGAGAAAATTTATTTTACTCACGAATTTACGGACCAAAATTTACCACCACACAGTAAAATAATCTCAAAATCAGATAAGGAAGTTCAAATTCTTTGCTGTATACGGGCATATAAAGATATACCGGCTTGGGTAAAAACATTCTCTGAAAAAACTTCAACACAATGGAACATGAGAAGTTCGAGGCCATAGGCCACGAAAAGACTTCTTTGCCAGTAAGTTGATACTTTTTCATTCAATTCCCTCAATTATTATTATTATTATTATTATTATTGTGCTCACTAATGCAGTGACGTAATTACCAATGCACAGAAAATCTTACGTTTGCCATCATGCTGCATTTTGTAAAGCAGAGATTGATGAGCATAACAAGAACAAGAAAGGTATATCGAAAAATACAAACTGTACAGCACAGCTGTTAATAAGTAATAACTATCAAACTGACAACTAGATGGTCACAAATATGAGATGAATACGTCAAAGTGGTTCATATTTTCTGAGTTTTTTTTTCTAGATTTGTTCTTTTTTGATATTTCGAGTTTATGTTTTGTATATGTCCTTTTTAGTCTTTTTCGAATTTATATAAAAATTAAAAAATAAAAAATGGAAGTTTGAGTTCAAAATTTTAATCTGTTCAAAGCTATCTTACAAAAAATGCAATGATGCATAATTTTTACAAAAACAAAAAACAAACCCCCTACTTTTGTAACTTCGAACTTGAATATTAACTTTCGATCAGTTATACTTTATACTAGCACAACTTTCAAAATTCAAAATTAAAATCTATTCAATCTTGGAGAGAATTCAACTTAGATCATTTTTTCTTACCTACCTCAAACACCCATATTCTATTCTCCCTCAAAATTTCGAGTTACCTTCTTCAATGTAGAGTGTAACTTCGAACTTTTATAACTGTTATGATCGGTTGCCAGCACATTTTTCAATTTTATTTCATCTTGTTCTTGTAGAGAATTTCACGTAGATGCACTTTCCTTACTTCAAACACCTATGTCCTCACGAAAAATTTCGAGTTATTTAATATTTTTATTCAAAGTGGAAAAAATACGGAATATTTTGTAATGAAAACGAACTTTCGTAACTTTGAACTTAAATACCTTTCGATTGGTTACACAAAATTGAAAAATACGTGCACCATAAAAAAATTTGTGGAATTTTAGATACAATCGGATCCAACAATTGAATTGCAAAAAAAAGATACTCCATATGAAGCTAAAAACTGAAAAAATTTTAAAAATGCACACTCACTCCCATATAAATTCAAGTAAGATCGAAAGTTATTCAAGTTCAAAGTTATAAAAGTAGGGGGTTTGTTTTTTTTTTTTGGTAAAAATTATGCATCATTGTATTTTTTGTATAATAACATTGAACAGATTAAAATTTTGAACTCAAACTTCCATTTTTTTATTTTTTATATCAAGTCGAAAAAGACTAAACTTAGTATGAAAAAAGTAAAAAAACACCAAACTACACGTTACACCACAAAATTGATGTGTTTTAGAGTGATAAAATTGATGGCTCACGGTTTGCACCAGGGCAAAGTAACCGCTAGTTACTCACACAGAGTTGGACAAATGACTGTCACGAACGTTTATCGTGACCGAGCACGATAGGTCACGGTCACAAAATAATGTCACAAACGTTTTTAAGGGCTAAAATGCAGGGCTGCGAGAACGGATCGCGTTCCGTTCCGTTCCGTTCCCAAAATATTTTTTCTGTTCCGTTACCATTACCCCAAAAATTTTTGTGCAACTTGTCTATTCTTCGTCTTATTGAGTGTTTTTTTTTCTATTCATTGCCAATTGGTATTTAATAAATAATTGATTATGAAAATTTCAAAATTATTTATACAGCCTACAGGTTCAAGATAGAAAAATCTTATCATGTATTAGGTCTAAGTACCAGATTATTTAATCTTTAATTTTTAAATAAATCAACAAATTCCTTTCCACCAAACCTTCTTAATTAAGAAGACGATATAAAATATCATACACAATTCCCCAAGCACATGAGCTTCCAAGTTATGAAATTTTGATCTTAGAAGCAAGGAATATAGATATGATATACTACGTATAATAGGTAGCCCGGATCAGCGAGTTTGTGTGCTAGTGTGAGTGAATTGGAGACCAGTGATTGATCCTATCCTACATTCATCCACTCAGTTATTCATCCAATCTTTGAAAAATATCCAAAATAGCAAAATGCATTCATCCTATCCAGTATTGATCCTATCCGTTATTGATCCTATTGATTGAAAAATATAAAATATAACGAAACGCATTCATCCACTCCGGCATTGATCCTATCCGTAATTTATCCACTCTGTTAATGATCCAATATTCTAGTTTCACGAGAACGAGTACCTTTTTTATGTCTGTTGCTTGTGATTTGTGGTAGTCTTTCAATAATTTTGTCGAAGTGGTAGTCCCGCACACAGTGTTTCAATAACAGAAACATGAAAATCTTCTTGTTTTTTTACATTTTTTTCTTTCTTCTTTAGGAGAATAGTTACGTACCGAATTTTCAAATGAATTTATCTTTTCAATTTTATGGATACCGTCTACTGATGACTGACCTCATTTTTTTTCAATATCAATTCAGATATTTTCATTTTTACTTCATTGGTTGTGTTATAGACTGTCTATAGGTTGTGTAGATGTAGGAAAAAGTTGAAATTTTGTGTGAATAACAAATTTAATTTGTTGTTTGAATGTTAATTTTATAATAATCATGGTATCGTGGTGATTTTTTTTCAATCTGTAATATGTATATAATTAAATTTTATTTTCAAAATAACGCAGTACATAATATATCAAATTGAACAAAAGATCCATCCAGTAAAACGCGGGAAAATGGGGAAAAATCGTATTTAGAAAAAAAAAATGGTTTAGACAGAAAAAACTTAGCTGCGATGTAAAATACGCAGCGCACCTTATCTAACAGGAGCAAAATAACAGGAATTCGTAATGAAAGTGACTGAAAATTGATTTCCTCAGTTTCTACTTGGCAGAAAGTCTTCAAAAGTACACTATGGTATTTTTTAAAATAATAATATGTACAATTTACGTAGGAGTAATATTTTTGCAGAAAAAATTAATTTTTGTAAGAAAGAAGAGGAAAAATGTTCCAAATTTTGTTTATAGGGTTTGAGATGAATTGTAGGGTAAAATTAACCAAAAATTTGAATTCTGCGACCTCGATTTAGGTAGGAAATACCATCAGTTTATGCTAACCGAATTTTTTTGACCAAAATTTTGAAGATTTTCAATTTTTTTAAACACTTTTTCCCCTCTATATTAAGAAAACTATTGAGTAAATCGAAAATTTTCTAATAATCAAAAATACTCAGTATACCGATTTCTACAAGTAGTTGGTTGCAAAGTTGTCATTGCCTACCTGAATTTTTGCATCCTATTCCTATCATAGGCACAGGCAGGTGTGAATATAATTTATATACTTCGCAGCTAAGTTTCTTCTTTCCAAACCGTTTTTTTCCTAAATTACGATTTTTTTCATTTCCTCACATTTAACCGGATGGATTTTGTTTAAAGGGTCCGGCCGGATAAGAGGTGAATTGGGGGTTCCGGGCTGGATTTTCGTTTCAATCTTCCCCCCCCCCCATGGTACCCCTTGATGTAAAAAACTCTGAAAAAAATTGACTTTACCCTCTCCCTCCCTATTTCGGAGTTATGGCCATTTCATCACTGGATTTCAACGGTTTTGAAGGAAGTTTTCTGTTTGGCACAAACTTACATCTCGTAGAGATGTATAGGTATGTATGTATGAAAGTTATTTCAAAAATTTTGACGCACATCATGTTTTTTCGGTTATTTGACGTTTTCAATCGCAAAAAACACCATGAAAGCGAGGAGCGGACAATTTTTAAAGAGATCCCTAAAACGTTCTCACGTTACGTATTCAGTTTTGGCGATTTCGATGCATCAAAAGGGCTAAAAATCACAAAAAACCTCGCGAAATTATTTTTTGTAAAGCAGATTTTTCAAATTTTGAGCATTTTGTGCGGAGAAAGATGACTAAATGAAAAAACTAACGTCGAATTCGTGTGCAGCGCGTCAATATACCCCGATAAACATCCTTTTCACGATAATTTCACAATTCTCTATTTCTGTCATGAAAAATCAGTGAAGAAGAAGAAGAAGGTGAATGCTTAAAATTTGATAAATCTTCTGTAACAACAACCACGGCCGGATTGTAGCTCACACCGATTTAGAAATTATGCCACCCCCCCCAAAAAAAGCGCATCTTGTTTGTTGCTTTATTTAGGTAAAAACCTTGTTCGAATCAAAAGAGATTATTTTTCAGTGGGTACAGTAAATTTTTTCATTTTTTTTTTTTTCATCAATGCAATGCAGGTATTTTGTAAATCATAAAATAAGGAAAATTTAGAAAAAATTTGCCCCTTGAAATCTGCCACTTCCTAAAATCTACCATCCGAGGCTGATGCCTATGTAACGTGCGTAAATACGAAAATTTTAAATAATTATGTACTCCTCTCTTTAATTGATAGTGTTCAACAAGTACCCGGATATCCAAATACCAAATACTATTTGGATAAATATCCAAATACCCGGATAATTATCCGGATCTTACGGAAATTTCCGAACTGTTCCCGAAACATCCCGAAAATGGCTGAACTTTTCCGACAGCCTCAAAAGTCGTCTACAAACCATTTTTGAAAATTTTCTAATTTTCGTCCACCTCCTGCAATAGATGTTGCCTAATTTCAATTTTTTGTAATTTAATTTAGCACTCCTAGCGGGATTTTTTTCAACTAGGGAAATATCCAATGAAATGCCTTTTTTTTGATTATCCGGATAGTATCCGGATATCCGAGTATTTGGATAGATTTGAAAGATCCGGTTATTTGTTGAACACTATTAATTGACCATGCATATCGCTGTTTTGCGGGTGTATTGAACACGTTTTCAGTGTGAAAAGAACCACCCCACCCCGCCATGCCAATATGTAAAATTTCTTAGAATTTCATGTGTCGCGTTTCAAGTCATCTTGACCGCTGGTAATCAGTTACAGACAAGTTGTTAAAACTGATATGAGGCGTGAGGGAGGGTGGGAGGAAGGGAGGGAGGAAGGAAGTTAGTATTCGAGTGAAATAAGAACAGATTAATTTTACGTCTGTTTTAAACGCCAAACGCGTGAACCCGCGAAGTATTCGAATGGCAAACAAGAAAGTAGACAGAGGCGGAGACTTAGATTTTTTCCGCATGTCGCAAAATTTTAATCAAAAAAATAAAATGATTTTTTGCAGGTAGGGTATTTAATTTTTATATTTACCAAACATAGCATTTGAGAAAAATGGGGAGAGGGGGTTAAATTTTAAATTAGTCATATCACAAATCATCAATTTTTTCCGGCAAATTAGGAATTTATTGAAGAATTGGTGATTTTTGACTGAAAAATTAGTCAAAAAATAATTATTAAATTTTCCACTTGAAATTACTTATTACTAAACTACTGCCCGAGCGAAGCGAGGGTGAAATTTTTTGGAAAAAATACTGTTTGAAAAGCAAGAAAATGCACTTTTAAAATATTTTTTGCAATAAAAAAATCTTTTTTCCAAACCTTAGAGGGGGCTCGAGCTCCGCGAGCCCTCCCCCTTGGGTGCACCTATGAAATTCGGCATGTCGCCAAAAAATTTCGCATGTCACACTTGTGACATGCGCGACACGAAAGTTTCCGCCCTTGAAAGTAGACAAGGTATCCAGGTATCTCCGCGCCAAAAAAATTCCAAGAACCCCTCCCAAAATTTTCACCAATACCCTTCATTTTTTTCCTAGCAGCCATGGGAAATCAGTTTTTGCAAGTGCTCAAGTTCATAGTATAGTATAGAGATAGACATTAGACAACCTATTTTTCAAGTTTTTCTTTCAGAACTGAATATTAAAATTTTTTTGATTGAGACCGCCTTTAAAGGTTCAAAAATTCATATGAATGATTATTTTTAAATTAAGTAATTTTTTTTTCAATATTAATGTTCTGAAAGTTCCAAATTTTTAAGACCAAAATTTTAGATCAAAAGTCACTGACTATCAAAATCAAATTTTTATATTTTAGAAATTTAATTTAATATCAGAAAGTCAGTAGCCTAGCTGACATTTAAAAACCAACTAATTTTTATATTTTCAAAATTGACTTGCTAAATTTTAGAACGTCAGAAGCTAAAAAAACATCTATGATACAAACATTTCCTGATTTCCATTCAGAGGAAACGTTACTGCTTACTGCATTTTTTGTTTCTGCATTTTCTGTTTTTTAATAAGATTTATTATTGAAAAATTTTTGTTTTTAAGAACACATTTTTCCCTTTTTGTTTTTTTTTTCTGTTGAAAATTCAAATTCAAAATGAGAATACCTACCTTTTACCTAAGTACCTACCTAAAAAGTGATGTACATCGGTAGTTCAACAGAAGAGCAAGGAGAATGAGCGAAATGTCACATTTTAAATAATTTTCCTCATAATTACACCGGGATAAAAAAAATGACTGTACTTATCAATGCATCAATGACGAAGCATTTGAAAAAAACAATTGAAAAATTCGACATTACCACTTGAAACATTTTTTATATGTATGTACAAACCATATACTTAAGTCAAAAAACTGTATAAATGAGGAAAAGGACTTGATTTTTTTCAAAACAATACAGTCTGTTTTCTCATTTAGTTAATAGATTTAAATGATTTGTATAAAAAAATTCTTCACTTTCGTATCTAATTATTAATTATTGAAAATTCAATGCAATTACACATTCTCTCTATCTCTCTGAGAAGAAAATAAAAAAAAAAATAAAAAAATAAAAAGATTTTCATGCTTGCATTTGAAACACACTGCAAGTGATGGAACTTGGTATACCGGAGCTACCAGAACTCAAGACAACAACAGATGAAACGAAGGTACTCATTATTGTGAAACTGAGATAGGATCATTAACGGAGAGGATGCTAAACGCTAGAGTCCGACCCATACCCAAACAAACTTTTCTTTATCACCGATTATGGACTTAGAAAATTTTCGAAACTTCGCCAAAATTAATGTAATTTAATTAGAAAATATTAAAAATCGTAACTTTGAACAAATATTTCTTTAAAAACTAAAACTATGGTGTAATTAAACAATCAATTACTCATTACCGAGTTCTTTAGAAGTAGTTTCCTTTTCTTTTGATTCAATAATAAATCGAAACTTCATCATAATGAAAGTAATTAAGTTGGAAAAAATATGAAAATAGTAATTCTGAACAAACATTTCTTTGAAAAATAATGAAGATATAGGTTATTTATCAAGTTCTTTAGAATTAGAACTAGTTTTCTCTTCTTTTGTAAGTACTTAATAAAATTAATCTAGAAAAGGGTCTGTATTCTGTATTTTATTCCACTTCACAAATTAGGTGCTGGGTTGGTTAATTAATTATTTAGATACTCTATAACTTCATTTTTTAAAGAAATATATGTTCAAAGTTATATTTTCTTATACTTTTTAACCAAATTACATCGATATGGGCGAAGTTCTGAAAATTTTTCCAAGTCCATAATCAGTGATAAAGGAAAATTTGTTTGGGTATGGGTCGGACTCTAGCGTTTAGCGGAGAGGATGAATTACGGATAGGATCAATGTCGGATAGGATGAATGCGTTTTGCAGTTTTAATTACTTTTTAAACGGTTGGATGAATAACTGTTAGAATATCAGCACCAAAGGATAAAATATACTTTAATTAATAAAAAGAACAGATAATGAAATCAATACAAAGAACATCCGAAATTAGCATATAACATATCAACTACGTGATTAGGAATATTGGATCTGTCCTTGGGCTATTAGGCTGTTACATTCTCTTTACATTCTCTTTCACCAGCAGAACAGTGTTGCCAGTTTTACCAATATAAAATATACTAATTCTATATTTCCAACACTCCCTCCTTGGTAAAACTGAGCATTTCAAAACATTCTGATACTAAAATTAATTACATCTTATTTACTAAAGTGACAATTCGAATTCAGTAATCCAGGTCAGCTACTTGGCGTCGATTAATCGTTTTGTGGGGTTTGACTGTGCAGTTTTTGTGCTTGATGTCGATCAATCCTCTTTGTCGGAATTGACTGTGCAATTGTGCAATTATTCCAATTTACCATGTGTGCAGTTTTAGGTTCCAAGCTTCAGCGACCTGTTTGCTTTCTATAACGACTGGACTGCTACAATCGGATCCATCCTATAAATCAATTTGAAACGAATTAGCAAAAGAATACACTTTCGCTAAGTAAGTTTGATTAAATTCCCCCTCTGTGTCTTGTCAATTGGACTGCCTTTTGAATCTTTTATGCTCCCTCCTAATCTGCAGACTTTTTGGAAATTCTTAAGCTCCCTCCAAATCTGCAAGCTCCCTCCAAATCTGCTGACTTTAACCCAAACTTTGACTCTACAGGACTTTCGAGAACCCATCGTTGCTTCTGCTTTGGCTGGACTCTCAAGGACTTCTCTGTGCTGCTATTTTGGCTGGACTCTGGCTGGACTCATAAGGACATCTCCTGGACTCATAAGGACATCTCCTCATTGGGCTGGATCTTGACTATGCATTTCTCAAATCCCATCTACTATTTTCTCCCTCCAAATGGATAGGCAAGATACCACTGGTTGCTTATTGGCTTTCTCCCACTTCTCCCTCCGAATCCTATATTGGTACGCAGATTTTGACTCAAAGTCCCCGCTGGAGTTGTTCTTGGCCGTCGAACAAAACCTTGTGACAACCTTGGATTGTCTCCCTCCGAATTGTAACCCACTACTTGGATTTTTGCTGTAGGGAAGAAATTCGAGATCTGTCTCGATGATTAGTAACCCCCCCCCTGTTGATTGGTTGTTGATCGTGTTTTGGGGTTATGGTGGATTGTTTATTTGTCTATTTACTTGAACGTTTGCTTACCAGAGTTGTCTCCATCAGATGCAGAATTGTCGTCATCCGATGAGCATGTTACAGATGCGTCAGATTCTGCCAGATGCGCCTGTCCTTGGTCCTTCTTTGATTTCTTTAGAGAATGGATCGCTCGTGCTTTTGCTTTTCTCTCTTCTCGCTCTGGGCACTTAGATGAATCGTGATCAGTCATCTCCTTACATTCTTCACACTTTTTGAGCTTACGCCTATCAGGAAGGGTGCAATCTCTCGATAGATGACCGGGTTTGTTACAGTTGTAACATTTCACTTCCTCATTCTCATTCCTATTGTATGAACGCTGCTCATATCTCCCTCTCTTTTTGTCCCGTTGATCTCTATCATCCCTATCTTCTCGATAACGATCTCGCTTTTCAGAATACCGTCTCTTATTGTCTTTTCCAGCAAGAAGCGCCAAATCTTTCTCTCTTCCACTCCTTTCTAGTTCGATTTCTTTTTCAATACCATGTACCATGTTTATTACTTTCTGATATGTGGCATCCTCGATCTTCATACCTCGAAGAGTGTCCGCTGTCTTTCGCTTTGCCTTGGGTGGTAAGGAGCAGATGAAGATCTCCCTCTTAACATCGTCAGATATACCTCCTATTCCTCCCATTCCTTGACATTCCTTACAGGGGTTCCTGTTTCTCATTACACACGTGTTATACTTTCCTACAATGCTGTCGAAGTCGGCCACATTTTGAGTTACGGATTTGCTCAAATCATACCGAAAATCTTTCAGCGCGGTCCAAACTGCGAACCCTGTTGCCATAGTCGTTGGTTCCCTAAATTCTCTGATCCTTTGCACCATTTCTTTTGGATTCATCATGGTTTGCACATACTGCCAATACGTATTGTCTAACCCGCGAAACAGCAAATTTCTCGCCAAAAACGTTCGTTCGCTCACGTCTTTTTCCTCCACTATCAGTGGATTCTCAACCCCGTCGAATAAGACGTCCTCCAAATCAGTTAATTTTGAGGCCATTCGAAAATTCCTCTCCCAGACATTGTACTCAACCTTGTCATTCAATTTCTCTATGACCAAACCCACCTCTTTTCTCTTAATCCAAACGCGTCGACTTCCGTCTGGCTTCTCGGTGTTGACTCCTTCATTTGATTTGCTTCCCTACATACACAGATACGCAAATGTACAAATGAATTATGGAGGCGGGTCTCACCTAAGGCATGGCCACGGCTGCGTCCGGAGATTGGGGCCAGCTGTCGCATCACCCGGGAAGTCCAGCTTGGGAGCCCAAGGTCAACCGGCTTGTGGCTCAGCATCCTTGAGGTACTGCCCTATGAACCCGTCGAACTTCGTATCCCCCTTTTGGTTGAGATAACTCAGTCGAGCGAAGATTGCTACTAATAGATCACCAGGGAACATTAGGCATACATCTCCCACACCACTTCGTTAAATCTCGAACCGAGGACCGAATAGTTCACCTCTGGTTCCACCGAAACTGCTCCTGGGGTTCCATTGCCTGCCGGAACGCTTTGTTTCTCCTTCTGGTTACCCACCGTACCGTTTTCGTCGTTTTCGGAGCTACCCCGTTGCTCCTTTTCTGCCAGCTGCCTTTGTACACTGGCTACAATCGTTGAACGCAACTCCTCCAACACCTTCACAGCTATCTCTTCGGCACCTTTTCCCAACATATTGCGCAAGAATTACATACCGTACCAGAACTGGTCGAAATTATCAGCTACCCACAGCATGCCAACCCATTCCTAGCGTATTAGTGAGTTTCGTTCCATTAAACATCACTACGTTGGTGTTTCATTTCAGACATAAACACCAATGTCTTCGTTGTCGTTTATCGTTTATCGTTATCGTGTCGTCGTGTGTTCTATTCTGCATAAACACCAATGCATGAAGACGTTTAGCGCTACTGTGTTCTGTTCTGCATAAACACAGATGCATGAAGAAACCATTTGTTGCATGTACGTACATGACTATCGTTCGTTTCTGCATCGCCTGCCTACTTGTGCGCACAAGATTTGAGAAATTTACCAATATCCTTTGCTTTTCGAAAAATATTTACCAACAGCAGTGGCTTTCCAAAATAAAATATTCAAAAATTCCATTCATTTATTCCAAATAATTCATTTTTCAAAAATATTTACCAAATTCCTTGGTTTTTCAAACAAAAATAATTAAATTTTCATTCATTTTCAAAAAAAATAAAAAATAAAAAAAAACAACTTCATTTGTTTACATGTGACCTCATCAAGCCAGTTTGGTAGGCTATCCGTTGCCCTACCTACTTAACAGCAGCAGACATCTATCCAGTTACTCTATTATGTCCAGGCGCTGCGTGTAATACCATGGCCTTCATAAATTACGTATCTACTAAATCTAGGTTATCAAAGCACACTTGAATTGAACTGATGCAATAAATTTACATTTCAATTTCATTAAATTTATCACTTCATTCGTTACCTGATCTGATTCTGTGTTACTCCGTAACATAGATTCAATCAATCCATATTTTCTACTTCTCCATTTAGTGTAAGCTGAGTATGAGGTGTGGCACACCTTATCTAGGTCAGCTTCTAAAACTAAGTTTCTTGTTAGTATTCACTTTATTTTCTCTAAATTGTTTTCCGAATCGTCACCCGGAAAACGAATAAACTAATTTATCACTAATTAAATTAGTAAAGAGAATAAAATTCAAACTTACTCATCCCCACACTGGGGATGTGATACTTGGCTTATGGAAATGAACCTGTTGCTTCACAACACTTGAACACAAATCTTATCACTTTGGAACTGAAACACTGAAAAATTCGTTTCAAATTGATTTATAGTGTTAGAATATCAGCACCAAAGGATAAAATATACTTTAATTAATAAAAAGAACAGATAATGAAATCAATACAAAGAACATCCGAAATTAGCATATAACATATCAACTACGTGATTAGGAATATTGGATCTGTCCTTGGGCTATTAGGCTGTTACATTCTCTTTACATTCTCTTTCACCACATAGACCTTTTAGTATTAACATAGACCGCGCTGAGTGATAAAAACAAGGCCCAACATATGGGGATTCTATAAGTACGGCGGTTAACAATACATCGGAATTATCAGGGCTGCGTTCCATTTGGGATTTGAGGTATGTAAACATATACCTTACACGTCACAGCTATGTATAAACATACACTATTTTTTTGAAAATCACTGGTTGCTTTTGATAGAGAGAAAATGGGAGAAAATTAGTTTTTCCATTTTATTTTTGATTATTTAATTATCGCCAATTCTGAAAAATACATTGATATCGTGGAGGAAAATATTAAAGAAATTATTAAAATTTTATTACTTATAATGAATGAAACAATTACTGTATGCATTTTTCTATTTGGTGAAAATTCAACACTCTTATAGGTAACCAGTGATTTTCAAAAAAAATGATCTTCATTATGTTTGTTTATACCTTATTATGACGTGTAAGGTATGTTTATACATACCTAAAATCCCAAATGGAACGCACCCCAGTATTTCGTGTAGATTAAAATTCGTAAGTGTGACATGAAAAATTGAAATAACTGTAGAATTTTAGCGAGAACATAGTTGTTTGAGGTGCGTAAAATAATCTACGTTAAATTCTCTACAAAATGAAATAGATTTGAAAGTTGTACGGTCATCCGATCAAAAGTTATTAACGTTCAAAGTTACGAAAATGAGTTTTGATTGCGAAGTATTTCGTCTTTATACTGGAATAACTCGAAATTTTGAGTGAGCACATACATGTTTGAAATAAGGAAAGTAATCTACGTTGAATTCTCTACAAGATGGTGTAAGTTTGAAAGCTGTACGATCAACCAATCGAAAGTGAGGGAAGCTCAAAGTAACGAAAGTAAGTTTCAATTTGTAAATACGTTTAGTGCATATTATCAACTTTGCATTAAAATAACTCACACTTTTGAGTGAGTACAACAATGTTTGAGGTAAGGGAAGTAATCTACGTTGAATTCTCTACAAGATGGTGTAAGTTTGAAAGCTGTACGGTCAACCAATCGAAAGTTATGGAAGTTCAAAGCTACAAAAGTATGTTAGTTTTTATTGCAAATTTTACTTATCACTTTCGTAACTTTGAACTTTAATAATTTTTGATTGGTTGACCGTACAGCTTTCAAACTTACACCATCTTGTAGAGACTTCAACGTAGATTACTTCCCTTACCTCAAACAATGTTGTACTCACTCAAAAGTTTGAGTTATTTTAACGCTAAGTTGATAAAATGTACTAAACGTATTTGCAAAATTGAAACTTACTTTTGTAACTTTGAGCTTCCATAACTTTCAATTGGTTGATCGTACAGCTTTCAAACTTACACCATCTTGTAGAGAATTCAACGTAGATTACTTTCCTTATTTCAAACATGTATGTGCTCACTCAAAATTTCGAGTTATTCCAGTATAAAGACGAAATACTTCGCAATCAAAACTCATTTTCGTAACTTTGAACGTTAATAACCTTCGATCGGATGACCGTACAACTTTCAAATCTATTTCATTTTGTAGAGAATTTAACGTAGATTATTTTACGCACCTCAAACAACTATGTTCTCGCTAAAATTCTACAGTTATTTCAATTTTTCATGTCGCACTTACGAATTTTAATCTACACGAAATACTGATAATGCCGATGTATTGTTAACCGCCGTACTTATAGAATCCCCATATGTTGGAGCCACTGATAACTCGAATTTGCATTACTAAATGGTCTAAGTTTCACCAGCAGAACAGTGTTGCCAGTTTTACCAATATAAAATATACTAATTCTATATTTCCAACAATAACTGATAGGATCAATGTCAGGTTGGATCAATGCATTTCACTATTTCAAATATTTTTAAAAAATAGGATCAATAACGGAGTGGATCAATAACACAATACCAAGTGAATTATGACGTCGTTGGTAGTTGGCCATTATTTACCACTTTATTTTGCCGTTGATCCCACGAAGTATGCGCGGACATCGCTGATTATGTTTGTCAACATTAGTCAACATCGACGTTATGTGTGTTTGTAGTTGTTATGTTGTTACAGCTACCGCAAAATACCAATGACGTCAGCACCCCGCACTCCTCACTCACACGAGTGTGTACAACAATGATCCAGGCTACCTATTATACGTAGTATATCTATATTCCTTGCTTAGAAGAAATTCCGTGAATATTTAATACAGATCTATAGCGCTACACCTTTTGAAATAAGTAATCATTTGTAACTACATATTTTTTACACCTTTCGAAATAGGTATTATTTAATTTAACTATTTTTTTTGTTTCAGTGGAAAAAGTTCAGATCCCAAGGTAGAATACAATAATGAATAACATAAACATGGATCAATTCTTGAATGGCCTGGAATACATCGTTACCGGATTCAGCGAGATTAAATCATTGATCAACGTTACACAGGATCTAATGGCCATAAACCCGAAGAAGATTTTTAGCTTTTGGGAAACAAGAAGAACTATGTTAAGTTAAGTATCACAATTTTGGAAGTGGCCCCCTATTCACACAGAAACCACACATTATTCCGCAGTGCGGCAAAATGAGACTGTTTTGATTTCGAATAAAACCATGGTCGGTGACTCGGTGTGTTTTAACCCTATATAGACCACCAGTGCCAAAAACGGCACTACAATGCATTTTTCGAAAAAAAAACCACCTGGTGCCAAAAACGGCACTAAATGTATTTCCTTAACATTGTAGTGCCGTTTTTGGCACGAGGTGGTTTTTTTTCTTAAAAAAGCATTGTAGTGGCGTTTTTTGGACCAGGTGGGTTTTTTTTGGTGGTCTACCTAGGGTTAATTACAATCGCGGTTATAACCACAGTGCGTTTTAATGTGCGTATTTTATTGAATGATTCAAGCAAAATTACCGCGGTCAAAACCGCACTGCGTTTTAATGTGCGTTTTTAATATTGGAAAATTCCGCCAACTTCGAATTTTAAACAATGCACTTACCCTTTCCTTGTAGCTGGTATAGAGGAGCACGCCATCACCGCGGGTTACTGAAATAGTTTTAAAAGCAATACTTTAACCGAATGTCTGTAAAAATTTTTTTCTCTTATTTGGATTAATTTAGGAAAATTTTCCGTTTTATTATTTCCTAGTAAAAATAAAATTTTAGGGCACATTTCGAATTTTAAAAAAATCAAATTTTTATTTTTTAGAATTTCTTTGAATTTCAAACTTTTTTTGATAATTTTAAAATGTTGATATTACTCATATTTTGCAAATATTTCTTTTGCTGTCGTGTAACTTTGGAAATAGGCAAGAACTGGCTCAAAAGTATTGGATTTTAAATTGACTTCTTTAATTAAAGGTGCGTTTATAGTGACCGTAAGAGGCCGTAACTTCAGGCCGCGGAAAATTAAAACACACACAATTTTACAAACTAGTTTATACTGACCATAAAAAATTACGGTTTATTATGGATCCTTACAGAAAAGTAAAAAAAATTTTACTTTTCCGTAACAGACTGTAACATGAGAGGATGTTTATCTTTTCATTGTTGGTGTTTGTGGATGTTTGTGAGAATCGACGATTTTGGATAGATATTTTTTTCAATTATCATTAATTTCTGATAAACTGAAGAGTAAATACACAAATTTATTAAAAAATAGTATTTTATCAGTTTCTCGGTGTTAATGAACAAGACGAAATACGAGAATATAAGTGAGCAGATAAATTACCGAGGTGATTTATCAACCATTAAATATGATCTGGCTGATCCGTTGAACCTCTGAACGGCGGGAGCTACGAGTTTGACGAGAGTTAGCTTTTCATACGAGTACCCGGACTCAGTATACAGCCCGGTGATGACGAGTAGTGTGTAGAGTGAAAAGGGTTAGATCCGCGGCACCGCTAGGATCACCCTCTGACACCCTGTCAGAGGGTGATCCTATCTGCAGGGGTGGAAACTGTTAAAAATCGAAAAACCAAAAATGAAGAAAAAACCAAATATAAATCGGTTTTGTGCAAAACTGAAAACCAAAATTGAAAGTTATGTGGTCAAAACCAATTAACCAGTTAACCAAGTATAAATAGGGAAAAAACTGTTAACCAAAAACCAAACCAGAAATAATCATTTTTGGTTTTCAGTTTTTTTTTTAAATTTTTTTAATATGGAATTCGTATGTTCCGTTATTCCCTAACACCCTATGACCATCAAAATCCATGGTGTTTGACTTTTTGAGCCCATTAATGTTGGTAAATTGACATAATTTCCGAAAAAATATTTTGATTGCTTGAAATTTTATTATTTGAAGTCATCAAGGATGGTCTTCCCAATATCTTTTGAATTAATTATAGCAGAGAATCATCGATCTTTTATACTATATGGATACCCAATGTATAATAACTACAATGCAATTTTTTTGAAAATAAACACCGCGTATATGTAGGTGACGCGCATACGACTCGCGCAAGTTATCAGTGGATTTGTAAACAGAAGTTTGATAATTGATAGTGTTTGAAATTGAAATTTGAAATGTCAAAATTATGAATATGAAAAAAATGATCGAAAATATGTTTATTTTTAAATACAAAATTACAAATTTAATAGTTACAAAAATTCAATCATTGATTTTTGAACAAAATTAGTTTTGTGAGCTTTCTGCGAATTTTATCAGTCATTAAACACACAAAAAACATTCCACAAGTGATAACAGATAATTAAAAATTGAAAATAGGCGGCTGCCAAATAAATTTTGTTATGATTACCAGCGCGAGAGGGTTGCGCGTCACCTACATAAATTTGTGTTTATTTTCACTCCCAGAACAACTTTGGGTATCCATATAGTATAAAAGATCGATGCAGAGAATAAAATAAAACATACACGCCAAGGAAAAAGAAAAAATGGATAAATCATTCAGGTTTTTAGTTTTTACAATTTAGGAAATTAAGCCTAATTAATAAAACCATCGAAGTATTTACCAAATAGATTTATGCAGACATTAGGACATTACTGAAAATGAAAATATCTGGGTAACATTGTAACAAAGTGGACAAACAATTAAAATTTTAAAATATCGAATATGCCTTACTTGGCTGAAAAAAAATTAAAAACTGAAACCAAAAAACCAAAAAACCAAATAAAAATACAAAACAAAATTAAAAACTGAAAACTGAAAACCAAAAACAAAATATAATGGACAAAACCGAAAACCAAAAAACCAATTACCAAGAAAGGTGAAAACTGAAACTGAAACCAAAAACCAAAAATAAATTTATTTCAGTTTTTCATCCCTGCCTATCTGTGAGGCGGCACACGATATCTTGTATTTGGCGAGGCTGCATGAAGAGATGATTGGTCCAATAAATTACCCCATCAGTCTCTTTGATGACAGTACCTCCGCCATGAGCAGTGTTACCAAGCGTAGTGATTTGTCACTACTTGTAGTGATAAACCACCTCTTTGAAAAAAAGTAGTGAAAACGTAGTGAATTATCACTTTGTAGTGATTTTTCGACAAAAAATGTCGTGATTTGAGTGATTTTTCTTCAGAAAAAGTGATTTTAGTGATATTTTACACTTTCTGTTTCAAATTTTCTTAAAATGGCATTTCTTCAGTACATATTGACGTAATTTTTCAAAAATTTTCGCCCTCGCTTCGCTCGAGCAATATTCTCCATTTCTATTTCCTGCAAAACTCATCAAGTACTTACCTACTAGTTACTAGTTAATACCTATTTAGGAAGATAATTCAAAAAATTTGCTATTCAATCATTTTTCCCTCTGGATTCTGGATAAAAATTTAGCCTAACAGGCTAATCTTATTTTTATTCATTTCAGGTTTAGTTTCTATTCCAATATAATTTAAATAAATTTGGTAAATTACCTATTTGTGTATTAATCTAAACAACTTCACATGAGATTTAAATGATTGTGGTATCTCGTACCATCATACCTATTCATATTTAAAAAAGATATTGTAGAAAAATAGTGGTATTTTACAGATTAAATAGTGAAATAGGTGATTTTTCAGGCGATATGTAGAGAAAAAAGTGATTTTTTAGGCAAAATGTAGTGAAAAAAGTGATATTTTAGGCAAAATGTAGTGAAAAAAGTGATATTTTAGCATTTTTGGGTGTAGTGAAAAAAATCACTACTTTTTTTACTGAAAGTAGTGATTATAGGGCTATTACCAAGATGGCGAGAGCTTACCGCGTTTTAAGGTTTGATAGTAAACAAAACAAACCGAAAAATTTACATACGTTTAAATGGAAGTTGATACGATTTTCGTACTTTTACAAGTTTTTTTCGATAGTTTGGTGGTTCAAATGAAAGTTGAATAAATTTTAACGCGAAGAGGATAAAATTATCTATCGATTAACTGCTTTTTGGTGGAATTTCGTGCATTATTGTAGAAGTATTGTGTACTTCAAAGTGATAACATTACGAGTATAGGAAGTTTAATCGGAAGTACGTAAGAATTCGGTGGATAATCTTTCAATATTTTTACGTTAGAATGTGTGGAATTTCATCCTCTTTCAGTAGAGATGTTTACGAGGTTCGTAGCTTTTTTTATTGTTGAGATTTCTTGATTTTAAGTTTGAAAAATTGTGTACTTGATTCGACTTTTGACTTTCACATCACAGTTTAACCAAAAATTAAAGTAAAATTCCAATTTATTCTTAATCCAGAATACGTGAAATTTCATCCTCTTTCCAAAGATGTATTTATGAAAAATTATACAATGTGGCGGACTGTCAACTTTATTGACAATATCTTGAGAAATATTATAGCTACAAGTTTCATAAATACATCGTTGGAAAGAGGATGAAATTTCACATATTCTGGATTAAGAATAAATTGGAATTTTACTCTAACTTTTGGTTAAACTATAGTGTGAAAGTCAAAAGTCGAATCAAGTACACGATTTTTCAAACTTAAAATCAAGAAATCTCAACAATAAAAAAAGCTACGAACCTCGTAAACATCTCTACTGAAAGAGGATGAAATTCCACACATTCTAACGTAAAAATATTGATATTGAAAGATTATCCACCGAATTCTTACGTACTTCCAATTAAACTTCCTATACTCGAAATGTTATCACTTTGAAGTACACAATACTTCTGCAATAATGTACGAAATTCCACCAAAAAGCAGTCAATCGATAGATAATTTTATCCTCTTTACGTTAAAATTTATTCAACTTTCATTTGAACCACCAAACTATCGAAAAAGGTTTGTTTACTATCAAACCTTAAAACACGGCAGAGTTGGGATATTGTGGGAAATTTCCCATATCGTGGGAATTTTCGAGCAAAAAAAAAATGAAAGGGAAAAAGGGAATTTATGGGAAATTCGATCAAACGTGGGAAAAAAATGGGAAATTCGACGAAACACGAGGAAAAGACGGGGAATTCGCCCAATGAAGCAAAATAAAGGGAAAAAATCCAAATTTCTATGCATTTTTCGGTATTTTTATGAGAATTTAGTCTCATTGATGGAAAATCTTGTAAAATTTCCCATATTGGGGGAAATTTCAGGTGAAAAAAAAGAATGAAAAAAAGGAAAGTTATGGGAAATTGTATTAAAACGAGGGGAAAATGGGAAATTTGCGCAATTAAACGAAAAAAAAGGGAAAAATCATGAATTTTCATTGATTTTAGGGTATTTTCTTCATTTTTTTCCAACAAAAACATGAAATTTTAGAAATTTATAAGGAAAAAATTGAAGGAAAAAACGTGGGAAATTTTACAATTTTCTGTGGGAAATATGGGAAATTTGAGGATCTGGTTAGGGAAATACTGCAATTTCAATATCCCAACACCCAAACGAGTCCGTCCCATCGTTGGGAAAGCGAACACACACAGTCAAGGGTACCGGACTACCGGTAGGTAGTCCGTGCGAAAAAGGTTTCTTACTGTAAAAACCGGTATTGTACGTTCGTTGTGGAAGGATGCCTTTAATGCACAGAGGAGTGGACGTTATTTTCGTGAGGAGTGTTGAGAGTTGACTGATTATTATTATTATTATTATTATTATTAATAATATTATTCGATCAGTTTAATTGAAGAAAACAAAACATGAATTTTATATTACTAAATGGACAAAAATAAGCATTCGTAACCTTCCTTTGAACTACTTGGAAAGAAACCATTATCGCATCGCGAAAAAGGTTTCCTCAGTGGTAGTCCGAAGGTAGTTCGCACTTCGCACTTTGCAAAAATATGGATATCTCGTCCAATTTTCAAAAAATTCGTGTTTCAACTCCTACAATTTTCATTTTTAGACTACGACATCAAGAAAACCAGATCATATTTGCTCCTACAAGTTTGAAAAAGAGCTAAGTATTTTCGCGAAAAAGGTTTCCTCAGTGGTAGTCCGAAGGTAGTCCGCACTTCGCACTTTGCAAAAATATGGATATCTCGTCCAATTTTCAAAAAATTCGTGTTTCAACTCCTACAATTTTCATTTTTAGACTACGACATCAAGAAAACCAGATCATATTTGCTCCTACAAGTTTGAAAAAGAGCTAAGTATTTTCGCGAAAAAGGTTTCCTCAGTGGTAGTCCGAAGGTAGTCCGCACTTCGCACTTTGCAAAAATATGGATATCTCGTCCATTTTTCAAAAAATTCGTGTTTCAACTCCTACAATTTTCATTTTCAGACTACAACATCAAGAAAACCAGATCATATTTGCTCGGATAAGTTTGAAAAAGAGCTAAGTATTTTCGCGAAAAAGGTTTCCTCAGTGGTAGTCCGAAGGCAGTTCGCGAATGTGACTTTTTTAGTTCTTTGAAATTAGGAAACCTTTTTCGCAAAAATGACTTCTTTGGTCAAAAAATTTAAAATTAAAGAAAACAAAATAAGAATTTCAAATTATTGAACAAATCGTATTCATAACCTTCGTTCGAACTACCTTGAAGGAAACCGCCATCGCAATGCGAAAATGGTTTCTTTTAGGAGGTAGTCCGGGCAAGAATTTAAAAAAAAATTTTACAAAGAGCAAAAAATTGAGTAAAAATTTTTTTGATACATCATTTTAAAGCTTGAATCATGCCGAATCCAATGGTGTAATTGCCATTTGGATCCGACCATCGGTTCGTCTACAAATTACGTTTTAGTTTTCGCAAACTGAAAATATTGACCAAAAAACCCAATTCTTAATCTAGCCATGTGTTCATTGTAATTTAACATTGATTTATTTTTCATTTTGAATCTAAATCGATGACCTGGTGATATTTTACTGGTTTCTTATCGTAAATTTCACGCTGATTTCGAAAATGCTAACAGATTTCAGATCCGACGTACCCTTCAGCTCCAAATTGTACTTTCATGTGAAAAAATTTGGCAAAAATTTAAAAAAAAAATTACAAAGAGCAAAAAATTGAGTAAAATTTTTTTTGATACATCATTTTAAAGCTTGAATCATGCCGAATCCAATGGTGTAATTGCCATTTGGATCCGAACATCGGTTCGTTTACAAATTACGTTTTAGTTTTCGCAAACTAAAAATATTTCTTGCTCTTTGTAATTTTTTTTTTTTTAATTTTTGCCAAATTTTTGCACATGAAAGTACAATTTGGAGCTGAAGGGTACGTCGGATCTGAAATCTGTTAGCATTTTCGAAATCAGCGTGAAATTTACGATAAGAAACCAGTAAAATATCACCAGGTCATCGATTTAGATTCAAAAAGAAAAAAAATCAATGTTAAATTACAATGAACACATGGCTAGATTAAGAATTGGGTTTTTTTGTCATTATTTTCAGTTTGCGAAAACTAAAACGTAATTTGTAGACGAACCGATGGTCGGATCCAAATGGCAATTACACCATTGGATTCGGCATGATTCAAGCTTTAAAATGATGTATCAAAAAAATTTTTACTCAATTTTTTGCTCTTTGTAAAATTTTTTTTTTAATTATTGCCCGGGCTACCTCCCAAGAGAAACCATTTTCGCATTGCGATGACGGTTTCCTTCAAGTTCAAGGTAGTTCGAAGGAAGGTTATGAATACGATTTGTTCAATAATTTGAAATTCTTATTTTGTGTTCTTTAATTTTAAATTTTAGTGAAAAATTCTAATGAAATGAGCGAGTCTTACTTACGAACCACCAGGATACCATTTTCGCAAAACTGGGTCATTTTAAAAATTTCTCAAGGAAAAATGGTTTTGGTGTTGGGGTTGTTCAAAATTAGAAAATTATGCGGAAAATTAAAAAAGAATTCTAATTGAATAGACCAGTTGTGGATATAAATTTCGCAAAAATGAGAATCCGTTATACTTATTAAATTTTTGCGAAAAAGGTTTCCTATGAGGTAGTCCAGCAAGGTAGTTCGACTCTTCCATTTCTTTGAAAGTCATATTTCATTTTCAATCCGTTTCATTTTTTGAATAATTCCATGAAAACCATTCAATTTTTTACTTCTGAAGAATACTTACTCATTTTTGCGAAAAAGGTTTCCTTGGAGGTGGTTCAAAGGTAGTTCGCGAATGTGACTTTTCCGGTTCTTTGAAATTTCCTTTTTTTTCTTCTCAATTATTTTCCCTTTTTTAAATGAGAAAAGAAAAAAACAGAAATTTCAAAGAACTGGAAATGTCACATTTGCGAACTACCTTTGAACCACCTCCAAGGAAACCTTTTTCGCAAAACTGGTTTATCTACAATTATTATTGCTCGATCGAAGACAAATACCTTTGAACTACCTCCAAGGAAACCTTTTTCGCAAAAATGGTTCATTTACAATTATTATTGCTCGATCGAAGACCAAATACCTTTGAACTACCTCCAAGGAAACCTTTTTCGCAAAAATGGTTAATCTACAATTATTATAAATTAAATAATAAATTATTTAATTACACTGGCCATCAATAGTCTGTAAAATAATAGCATGAAATACATTGTTGAAAAAACCTCGTTGCTATTTATATCGGACTCAATAAGATGACTGAAAAACGAAAATAAATTATTATAACAACAATAATTCATAATAATGCCATCACCTCCTCAAGAAAATAGAGTTAAAAAGGAATGGAATTAGCATTGTACGCCAGCGAGCCTTAAAATACCGGTTTTTACGGTAAGAAACCTTTTTCGCACGGACTACCTACCCGGTACTCTTGACTGTGTGTGTTCGCTTTCCCAACGATGGGACGGACTCACACTGGAACACGGTAAGCTCTCGCCATCTTGGTAATAGCCCTATTAGAAAAGTCACTTGGTAACACTGGCCATGAGTATGTGTAGTGTACGAACTCTACCAAAAAGGGTAAAGTTAAACACATTGAACTACGTTTACTAAAAATAAAAGAATATTACAGGAATAAAATCCTGAAAAATATTAAAGTTGACTCAAAGAAAAATGAGCAATTAGCGGATTTTTTAACTAAACCGCTACCTGTAAAACAGTTTAACATTTTACGATCATGCATTATGCATACGTAAATGTCTGCTGAAATCTTTCCGTAGAGAGAGATTAATAAGCAAATAAATATTTTTACGGTCAGTATAAACTACCGATATTTTGTTACGGTTTTTCAAAAAAAATTACGGCCGCTTACGGACTGCTACGGTCACTATAAACGCACCTTAAGTTTGTTTGAATTTCTGTAAGATGACGTGGCAAAAATCATCGTTTTTTCAATTAAGTAGACTTTTTTCAGTAAGCCAGTTAATTTTTCTGTCACGACCATTGACTTACATTTATGTCATAAAAAACTGAAATTATTAAATAGGTAGCTAACGGACTTACGGAAAAAGATGAAATCTAACACAAGGAACACAACGTTGCTGAACAAGCTGAGAAAGCGTTGAAGTGTGTTTTCTCTTTTCTTCTCAAAAAAATACCCAGTGGAATCGTTCAATAATCTTTCTGTTTTACGTTCTTTACTTCTCTGAAATTGCTAAGATGACTATTCCCCACGATTGTGCAGTTTTAGATGACTTATCAACTCCTTTAGAAGCTGTCAAAACTCATATCACTAATATCACCGGAGATGAAAGTTCCCCGTTATTCAGGTGTAAAGTTCCAGACTTATGTAAATCCAAAGAATGCATTGTTGGTATTGATGAAGCTGGACGCGGCCCTGTTTTAGGTAAGAGTCGATTGAACTAGTAGAGTTTTTGAAAAAGGCAATATTCAAAAGTATCTTGCTTCAGGTCCAATGGTCTATAGCATATGTTATTGTGTTAAGAAAAACGAAGAAGTTTTGAAGACCCTCGGATGTGCTGACTCTAAAAGCCTCACTGAAGAAAAACGTGAAGATATTTTCAAGCTATTATGCGCCGAAACAAGAGTCCTTAGGTTGGGCTGTCGACGTAATTTCTCCTACTCGCATTAGCAACTGCATGCTAAGGAAGTACGTGTTAATTATATGTTTGTTTCGTATTTTCCATACCAATTTTGATGGAATTTTCAACCTATGCTATTCTAGGCAGAAATTCTCCTTGAATGAAATATCGCATACGTCGGCCATAGATCTGGTAAAACTACTCGAAAAAAAATGGAGTTAATGTGTCAGAAGTATACGTCGATACCGTTGGACCCGCTGAAAAATACGAAGTAACTTTTTTTCACAGTTTCTTCAGTCTAATTTCTGTTCGAAATTTAAACCATCTTCACATTTTTTTTCAGGATAAATTATCCAAAATATTCCCCCACATTAAGATAAAAGTATCAAAGAAAGCTGATTCGTTATTTCCCGTCGTCAGCGCAGCTAGTATATGTGCCAAAGTAATCCGCGATTTAGCACTGAAAAGTTGGATATTCCCGGAGAGCATTAAAATGAACGAAGAAACCGGTTGGGGTAGTGGATATCCTGCCGGTAAGTTTTCGAATTAATCCTGTTTTCAATGCCAAAAATTACTCATCATTTTGTTTACAGATCCAGTCACAAAACAATTCCTTTCAGAAAACCTAGATTCCGTGTTTGGCTTTCCTCAAATCGTTCGGTTTAGTTGGTCCACTGCTGATGTTATTTTACAAGAGAGCGCCATACCCGTATCTTGGTAAGTAAATACTCCCTGGTTTTCGGGTAGTTCACTGTGCGTTTTACAGTTGGCACTTTTTATATATTTTAGGAGCGATGACGAAGAGGAGAATGATAAATCAAACAAGCAAATAACGTCTTTTTTCAAACCACCGAATACAATTCAAAAACATTCTTTCTTCACAGATCGTCATTTAGAATCGGTTGAACTTTTATAATAATTAACGCCCGAAGATTACAAAAATATTTATTTCGAGGTAACTGTTGTCAAAAATAATTAATGTAAATACTGTTGAATATCTGAAACTGTAGCCAGATGCGACTTGTCGATTGATTCGCTACACATTGGACATCGATTCGATGTTTCTGAAATACTGTGAATATAATTAGTTGTAAGATTGATATCATGATGGAAATAGATGATTTATATTGTAGCATTACCTTACTAATTCCGTATATAGAGCTGGAAAGTTACAGCTAGGGCAAGCTGTTAAATTATCTTTCGTTATATGCCATCCGGTTGCGATACAAAAAGGCAACGTACTCTGGCAATTTTTACATATCAAGTCTTGACACGGCAGAGGTCTATCGCAATAAGGGCAAGGAGTTGTCTCGAGCCGTATTTCATCTACGAGTTGTTCGCCTCTTGGAGCTTTTCTGATAATCCCTTCAATTTTTTTCTTGTATTTTTCATCGATCTGAAATTCTCTCGTTGTACATTTCGTTCACAATTCTGAATCAGAATTTCCTCACTTACTTGCTGTCTGTATTCCGGTTTCATCAGAATTGAAGCGAAATTGAAAGCGCTCAGTTTCATATTGGCACGATAACATTCTATCACAGTCGAAGTAAGAATAGGAACAGCGTCTGAAGAAAAAATATGCGTTACGTTATTCTCGTATGTTCATTTTGTTGTTCTCAAAATAATACTTACGAGCAGGAAATTTCGATATATTATCAGCGACTCGAACCAGTAGTACTGCTGCTTTTACGTGATCACCTCTTTTCACGTGGAGCCGAACTAATATATAAGAATGTAGCAGCATAAGACTAGACATCATTTCGGAACTGACTTTCAGGTCGTTCAGCTTCAATTCACAACACATGGTGAATAAAATATCGTGTGCTTGGCGATAATTCCCTGTTGAAAATATAAATAATATGAATTTATGATTTTTCAATATGTTGAATTTCATTTTCTTACCGCCAATTTGTTCTTCTTGGGCTATTATGACTGCAGTTTTGGCTGCTTCCATGTACTCACGTTTGGCCATGTATAAACGGAATATGAATTTTGGATCCTGCGAGTAAATGAGAAATTTCATGTTGAGTTGATAGTCCAGTGGCAAACTGTAAGTAAACGGCAAAAAATGATAATGGCGTGAAATTTGGTATGATGAACAAGGACACCAAAAGGAATTTTTTGAGCCCGGGAGGCCATCGCCAGACCTCATAGGAGGGGGAGGGGGGAGGTTCAAAGGGAGGTTCAGCCCCCCATTTTTCGAAATTGGGTCATCGGTCTTGTTTTGGTGTCATTTCCATATAATTGAATCCCGCTGAGTTCAAAAATGCCATCAGTTTCAAAATCCGAGGCAGAGAAGTCCCTCAAATTTGAGATTTCTCAACCCTTGTTTTCGTATTTTTGCTGAAAACGGCCCAAAAACTACGTTTTTTCAACTTTGCACAACCTGTCGACCTCCTAATCAAATTTTTATTAAGATTTTCGAACTCTACGGGTAAATTACCACCTATAATCACCTTTTACAACTTCCCATACCCCAACTCTGAGTGAGTGAGGGGGCCTAAAGTTGCTAAAATTGAGCCAATTTTTCACATTTTTGGGTAAAAATCACGATTATTTTATTATATACGCGAGAATATTTATCGATTGAGGTTATTTATGCGATGTCTGATTGTCTGAGTAGTATAGGTCCCATACAATAAATACAGGCCCAGAGGCACTCCGTATACCCCTCCTGGAGGGGTGAGGGGGGTCGTTTTTGGCTGCCGTTTTGCCCAATTTCGACTACTTTGAAAGTTGGATCAGTTTTCTAACTTTTTTCATCACCTACTCGAGGAATAAATTACTAAATAATATTTCTCGATGTACCTGAATCCAGATTGTTTAATAACTTGCCCCTAAATTAAAGTGGGAAGGGGTGACTATTTAGGGGATGAAGAAATGTTTTGATCTAAAATCTATACACATATTGAAATCTGGGTTTTCGAAGACACTGATTTCAAATACGTTATCTATTTTCCGATTAAAGCAAAGGGGTGAGGAGGGGTGAACCTGTTTGGGAGGGGAGGGGGTGAAATGTTGACAAAAAATCGACTTACATATCGCAATCTATATAATTTGAGGGCGCCGATTTCAAATTCGGTGCCGATTTTTCGATTAAATCTAAGGGATGAGCAGTGGAGAACCTATTTGAGGGAAGGGGTGACATTTCGGTAAAAAAAAAATTGGAAGGATGGACATTTTGGTTTTTGTACATGAGGAGTATGATATTACTGAAATGGTACTGCACCAATTTTTTATCAATGCGAAGAAAAATTGCAGTCATGTTTTGTTGAGTTCGGAATATAGTCAAAAATCAATTTTTCATTTCACAGATGTTTCATTTCATTGAAATGTGCAGAAAATAATTACGTTTTCATTCGTTTTGGACTAACGGCAGAAAAAAACCATCGAATTTATCAAGTCATTTTGTGAGTAGCTGAATGTAATATAGGTATTTGTAAAAAAAAAAAAAAAAAAAAGGCAAACGTCCCTCCCCCCTCGTGAGCTCACTCCTCCACTGCTCATCCCTTAGATTTAATCGAAAAATCGGCACCGAATTTGAAATCGGCGCCCTCAAATTATATAGATTGCGATATGTAAGTCGATTTTTTGTCAACATTTCACCCCCTCCCCTCCCAAACAGGTTCACCCCTCCTCACCCCTTTGCTTTAATCGGAAAATAGATAACGTATTTGAAATCAGTGTCTTCGAAAACCCAGATTTCAATATGTGTATAGATTTTAGATCAAAATATTTCTTCATCCCCTAAATAGTCACCCCTTCCCACTTTAATTTAGGGGCAAGTTATTAAACAATCTGGATTCAGGTACATCGAGAAATATTATTTAGTAATTTATTCCTCGAGTAGGTGATGAAAAAAGTTATAAAAGTGATCCAACTTTAAAAGTTGTCTAAATTGGGAAAAACGCCAGCAAAAAACGACCCCCCTCACCCCTCCAGGAGGGGTATACGGAGTGCCTCTGGGCCTGTATTTATTGTATGGGACCTATACTACTCAGACAATCAGACATCGCATAAATAACCTCAATCGATAAATATTCTCGCGTATATAATAAAATAATCGTGATTTTTACCCAAAAATGTGAAAATTGGCTCAATTTTAGCAACTTTAGGCCCCTCACTCACTCAGAGTTGGGGTATGGGAACTTGTAAAAAGGTGATTATAGGTGGTAATTTACCCGTAGAGTTCGAAAATCTTAATAAAAATTTGATTAGGAGGTCGACAGGTTGTGCAAAGTTGAAAATACGTAGTTTTTGGGCCGTTTTCAGCAAAAATACGAAAACAAGGGTTGAGAAATCTCAAATTTGAGGGACTTCTCTGCCTCGGATTTTGAAACTGATGGCATTTTTGAACTCAGCGGGATTCAATTATATGGAAATGACACCAAAACAAGACCGATGACCCAATTTCGAAAAATGGGGGCTGAACCTCCCTTTGAACCTCCCCCCTCCCCCTCCTATGAGGTCTGGCGATGGCCTCCCGGGCTCAAAAAATTCCTTTTGGTGTCCTTGTTCATCATACCAAATTTCACGCCATTATCATTTTTTGCCGTTTATGTCCAAAAAAATGCAATCTGCCACCGGACTATGAGTTAAAATTGTGATCTAATTCAAGACCTGTAGAGATTATATGCTGAACTTACTCTAGCTTCGCCATCAACTTCACCAAGTAACAGTTCGATGACTTGATTGGTCAATGAATCATCGTGAGATGCTGCGACTACATCAATAGCCAAGGAGAGTGACTCTTCATTCTCTGGACTTTCTTTCGCAGCCATTAGTAGGTACTTGACAGCCTAAAAATATTTTCATGCAAATAAACTTAAATTTATTTTGATCTGAGCTTTCAAAAATGACAATTTACCTTTCGGTATTGTTTTCCAAAATAAAAATATTTGCCAGATAGTAAAGGATTGTTTTCGTTTTCGAAATGCGAGGCAAGTGCTAAAAATTCAGTTTGAACTTCTCCATCGGAAGTCTCGTCGATTAGTAATTCTCCGTATAATTCCAATTGATTGTGATCACGAGCTAATTTGAAAGCATCTTCGTAACATCCCGACATGATTAAAAATTTCACTGCTGATACGAAATCGCCAACTTTTTGGAAATGTCTAGAAATACATTTGTAAATGAAAACCACGACCGGAGTCGAGAGACTTGATTATTTCAATACAACGAGTGATTACTTTGCAACCATCTTGGCCCCTTCGACGCTTCTGGTATCTTGGACAATTTTCACCGCTTCTTGAGGATCGTTCAAACGGTCTAATGTGATTCGAATCATATTATCATAATCACGAGCCATTTTATACGCACTGGAGGCTCTTTTGTAATTACCCATTGCTTCCATAGCCTAAAATAAATTCCTTATTTGAAAAAACGGCACATCTTCGAGTTATGATGCATATTATTTTACGTACTTTGCCAAATTGACCGTGGATTTTACCAGAAGTCACTCGAGGTAATAAAGTACCAATTTTAGTCCAATTTTTCAACCGAATGAAGCAAGATGCAGCTTGATTATAGTTTTCAGCTTGTTCGTATACCAACGCAGCTTCATTCAGTTTCTAAATTATTACACAAAAAATTAAACAATTTCTCAAACTAAAATCAATTCTCAACGGTGTATTGGTACCTTGGCATGTTCCAATAATTCACCACATTCATTAAGCAACTGTTTCGTAGATTTCGGACCCATGGCGATTTTCAAACCCCTTTGATAATCTCTACAGCTGATAGATGCGCGTGCAATACCCGCATAACAGCTGAGAACATGTTTTTCGTCTAAATTCTCTTCATTTTGAAGAGCTTGTTCATAATAGCTCAAAGCTTCGTTATGACGGCCCCTGTGATAGAAAAAATCAATTAATACGAGACAAAATTCATTAGAGTATGAATAATTTGAAGCAGTACATTAATTCTAATTGCTGTCCATATTCTTTACAAATACGAGGTATTTGCTCCGGTGCTAACGTCGCCGCTAATTGATGGGCTAAGTCCCATTGAAGTAGATCTTGACGCATGTATAATGCTTCGACTGGGTCGTTAGATTCGAGGTAGAGTTCCTAAAAAATAAATTTCATCATGAGACCGATATTTTAATACAATTATCCAGTAAGGAATCTTAATTACTTGAGCTTTATCAAAGTTTCCTAAAAATTTACAAATATGCCCGGCTAATAATTTCCTATCTTCGACGTATTTCAGACTTTTTAACGACATGACCATTCCCACGTCTTGTAATTCGCTATACACATCAATTGCTGAAAATAATTCCATGTTGATAATTGAATTGAAATTGGTTTCTGATTTTCAACTGTATGAAATACCTTTGTCAATATTTAAATTATCCAAGGCAGCTTTGGCCAATTTTAACCAACTTTCTTTCGAATCGATAACTCTACACAAATTCCAAGCTTCGGAGAATCTACAATTGAAAATACAATCGACAATTAATTCAAAAATTTTAATTATTTATATAAATTTGTGCTAAAAAATACCTCAGCAAATCCAAATGTTTGTTTAAATTCTGCTCTAAACTCATTTTTTGATCTTTTTTCATCAAAGAAGCGGAAACCAGATGTGTGCTGAGCAACAAATGTGATATTTTACCATTTGGACTCTCTGATATGAGTTCACCTTGGTTGAGTAATAAAGGCATATGGGAATTTGGTAATTTTGTTTCACCAATGTAATTCACTGCCGGACCTAAAATTTTCACTTCCAAATTATTTCCTTTCAAGATCAAAATAAAATACAGAACATGTAAATCTCACCATCAATTGAATCTCTGATGTAGACATAGCTGTAGACTGTTTTCGAATCATAAACCACAAATACCTGCCGTTCGTTATGAGATATCTCCCACACAGCTCCAGCAGCTCCAGTTGGAAATCGAGGTATTTTTAATACACTATCGTTCACCTGTAAATGCAGAACGTAATTATTCCACGTTCTAGGAATATCGAACCGTTACGTGTTCTTCAAAGGTCACTGACCGGATTGTAAAAATGTCCGTTATTCTTTTCGTCTATAAATATACATCGTACGCCATCCGGATTGGGGTAAAGTGATTTAATTGGTTCGGAGTGTTGATAATCTATTGCTAAATTCCAGTCTTCGATGCAGAAATATCGAATATGACCAGCCTAAAAAATTAATGAAATGATAATTGAATCATTTTCTAAATATCGAAGAAGGAAGGTGAAAACCGTACATCGGTGCCGTAAATTAGGAATTCTGACGTCAGCCATTGACTAGTAATTTTCATATTTTCGTTTTCGTCGGGAAATATTTGCATTTCGTTTTCATTGTTTGGATTACTCGAGGAATCGATCTAAACAAATCGATCAAAATTATCTTCGAGTTTGAAGTTATTAAATAAAATAATTTTCAGTCATATGAATTAGAAAGTACCTGATGAAGATGTATTCTGCCTTCAAAAAGAACAGAAGCGTATTCGGTATTCAAACATACATTCGTTACGTTCCCCAAATACTCTCTATCGGTCAAGATCTTTGGCATTTTTAATACTGGTTTCATATTATCTTCTTCTTTGTTATTATCAAGATCGTAGAACCATATTCGGTTATTCATCCCGACAGCCAAATGATATGGGCCAATGCAAAGAAAACTAGGTTCTATATCTGTGTTCATCGTTATCGATTCCGGCTGCGATCCCTTTAAAAATTAACAAACATTTAGATTTTATAAAATTAAAATTTTTCCTGTATTTTTATTGCTCGTTTACCTTTTCCAGCGAATGAAGATAAATAGTAATTTGTGATAAGCTCGTTAACACGCAGATATAATTTAGATACGCCGAGGCTAGCATTGGCAATTTGGATAAATACATTATAACGGATCCATAAGTAGTAGCAGCCGCCAGCAATTGACCATCTTCGCTCCATGCCAGCTTCTCAATTCCATTATCATCGTCGACAGTAACCACAGCCAGAGTTTCCGGTAATGATCCAATTTCATGCACTTTAATACTACAACATTTCAAATTAATGGTTTGATCTCATTTTCAGCACGATTTAGTTCGAAAATATTTACCTATTATCGCCACAAGAAGCAATCCGACCTATTGCCATTGATAGCGCGATATCGGTCAGTTTCTCTCGATGATTTTTCGATTGGAATAATTCCTGGCCTATTTCCTTCATGTGAGTCGAAATTGATATCAAAAATCCTTCAGAAAACCCTATCAAAATATATCCGTCGCCAAACCTGTAAAAAAAATTCTTCATAAGGATCTAAGCACCAAAATGAAATCGATACCGTGACACCAGATACAGAAAAGAAGAAAAAAAACGCCTCCTTAAACTTACAAAGTGATTTTACGTGCAGTTAGTGGATGATTGCAAGTGCAATTAATTTTTCCAAATCACTTAGCTTACCACTGGTAGGATACGATGTTACCGTAACGATTTTGGAATGCCAATTCCACAGGATTTTCTGGGTCTTGTAAATTAAACAAGAATAACGTTCGTTTGCCCACAATCACACTAACCTTTTCAATAAGACGTCTCATTATTACTAATTCAGTTTTAAATTTCATCCGATTACGCTACTTACTGTGTTTTCACCCGGACATCTTTCGTCTACTTTCATTTCAGAAAAAGAAATTTGCGATGGTTCGGCTCGTAAAGAAATTATTTTCAGAGTATCTCCTTCAATATTACTGATTGATATGGTACGGTCTTCTGATCCCAGCGCAAGCAGATTTTCTGTGTTCCATTTACCGCAAGTTATGGCTTTCGTATGTTTACCCAGAATTGGTATTCGTCTGTAGAAAGAATTACATTGATCAATTTGTTTCCTTTCTTTCAGATTTTAGTTTTCAAGAACGCAATGTACCTGCTCGTCGTATGATTATAAATGCATACATTCCCTTTGATGGTAGTAACAGCCAACGTATGACCATTCTGAGACCACAGCACACAGCTCAAGGAATCTCGTAAACCACAATCCAACTGATGCTTACGGTGGGTATTTGAATCCCATAAAAACAACGTACTCGAGTTGAAGCCAATTATAGCTAATATATCACCATCTCTATCCCATCCGAAATCCACACACATCCTGGAAATTTAAAAATTCCATTAAAGTCTGTACAAATAACAGAAACAACAAGATTTTCACGTACCCAGGCAAAGACATTCGTTCGATAAGTTTGCCATTTCGATTGAATATAGCTACAGTGTTATCGGTGCCAGTAGTAGCTAGATATCCACCGCTGCCTTTCTGCCAACATATATTCACATATCCAAGTCCGTGAGGTTGTTCTAGCTTCAGTAATTTCTGTAAAAAGCAACGATTTCAGTGTATATTATGTCAACCGGTATTGCAATGGAAATGAATGCTGCTGGTGCGTAACATGGTAGGCGCTATTATCTACAAAAAATTACCATACTTACGTTCATTTTAACGCTCTCGAGAATAATTAAATCGAATCAATTACATTTTTAATTTAAAATTTACATTTTCAAGCTAAAAACACTCCGTTTCTGTTTGGTTTTTCGTAGTTTCGTTGTTTGTTTATAAACACCGCTGATGACGTCACGACTGATTCGTTTCACCTGCTCCTGGAAATGGTCGTTCTTTTCGCGACATGTTCGATTCACTTGCGGTCTTGTACGTCGAACTCGATTCGCGCAAATTTACATGAAAAATTGACGACAGAAGGGGTTAAAGGGAAGGAAAAATGCAAACTTTTCCTTTTCCTTTGTGCTTAAGAAAATCTGAAAACTTAAATTGCGATGCTTTCAGTCGAATTGAGAATGTTGTGTGGTGAATTACTCGTCGCAAAATGAACCTGCTTCCACGGTAAGATTTCAGTTTCACATTGTATTTTTCCATCGGCTACTAGATACATAAATTTCGGATGATTGTATCCTTCGACGCGTAAAATTCACACCGAAGTGGTTTTTCATTTCGAGTACAATCTGTTAGTTGATAATTTAACGTGTATTTTCATCGATTTATGTGATTATGCTCTCCATCTAAGTTCCACATTCGCTGGATATATCCGCATCGAACCGTTATCTATCCGAGGAAAATTAACGTGCTAAATGAATAGGCTTGTTGAGACTTGTCTCGTAAAAAAAATTCGCATCCCCTTCCGTTTCCCAGCTGCTATTTTCAGACGTCAATTGGGCCTTTTTTATACCTTCTACGCTGAACCAACGTTTCTCTGGGAAATATCCTTTCAACGGGATGAAAATCGCCGGTGTTGATTTGTTTTAGAATCGGAAGAACCCGGATGAAAATAGGTGAAATTTCGCCAATCTACCCAGTTTGCATCAAAAGAACATGCGATAAAAGTTCGCCGCTGTTGCAGCCTTGATTATTGATTTCATACTTTATTATTAATGCCGCGAAAAGGGTGTATATGACAGGGATATAGTACGCGCCCCCCTGTTTTTATTATCTAAAGACGTTGTCTATTTATTCTGCCATTCGAAAGGGTTGTAGTTGTATATTTACAATCTTGCTCGTGGTGATATTTGAGACGCGATTTTCTGGTCAATAGAGCTACAGCATTCGCGTCTCTGCTGCGCGAATCCTGCCCGCGGATTCGTTATTCATAATTTTTTCCTCTCTTTAATCCCGACGACGTACCTACGCGAAAATTTGCCGCCGTGTTGGAATTTAATTTTCGAATCGAAGAGATTAAATTTTTCTGTTTTACATGATATTTTTGCTGGTTTTTTCCATCGACTGTGGTCGTGCTGAGTTAATAATGTCAACAGATGTTGATAATCATTTCTAATGTCTGTATTACTTCCGTTTAATAAATAGTAATTAAGTAAAATTTTTTATCGTGTGAGTTTGGTTTTGGTATGTAGATCTAGGTACGTGGTTGTCTTGAAAAGAGGCTTTAAATATTAAAGAAGATACGAATTTTAAGATTGATTTTATCTAACGGTTCTCATCTCATTTCCACAGCCTGTTTTTTCTCCTTGTTATCCACAGTCGACGTTTAATTCGTTTCAATCATTACACCAGTTTGCATCTGTGTCATAAATCAAAATTCTTATGCGGTATAGTCATGTTGTGAAATATTTATGAAAACTCTTTGCGCTGCTGTTTATTTTAAGCTTACATTTTGTTATCATCGAAATCGGCTGATATTTATCATTCAGTTCTCTCATCGGGTTGAAAAATGTTTCATAGAAAATCGTGAACTGAAATGTGTTTATAAATAATATTTATACATGGTCGAGCTCGAATTTAATGAAACCGGAAGCAGACATATTTGAAGGGAAATCAATATGGAACACTCAATCGTTACCATTTGAGTGAAGTTGTGCACTCATTACGCTGTTATGGTTGCTTGCTAGAGCCTTTTTTTTTTTTTGGTAAGGGATGAAAACTTGATTTTTTTTGTGTTTTGATTAAGTTTGAAAATTCTTCTTGTTTTGGTTTCGAAGCAGGTCTTCCTTTTCGGAGCTGTCAGATGCTTTTTTGGTATTAATAATTTGGATACGGTTTTGATCAATTTTTTCTTGTTTTTTTTTTTTAATTATATTTGTCTTCGGCTCACCTCCTCTATCAAGTTTTGAGTAATTTTTGAAAATGAATTTTAAAAAAGTCCTATTGAATTTGGTCCATATGAACTTTAGCACTTTGTAAACACAGATTACCAATTTTGGAAACTTATTTGATCGACTAAAGCATCAAATTCCGGTAAAATTCCTTAAGATCCGATTTTTGGTGCGTCGAGTTTAAAATACAGTCGATTATAATCACATTGCAACTTGAAAACTTTTTTTTTTTTTTTTTTTGAAAATCTGGACCATTTTTTGTCGAGGAACAGTGAGAAACAAGGAACATTACGATTCTAACTGTTAATTTGAACAAACAAAAATATATGTACAACGTATAAGTACATATTATGTAGGTATTAGGTACCTACCTACCTACCTACTACTTACCCTATTCATAAAGATACGATAAAACAGAACGGAACCAATTGTTCGCCAGAAGTGGTGTTTTTTCTTAGATCCCTGGTTGTAAATCTTTGATGCAAACGTGTCAATTTTACGTGTATTTGAATCGAGGGTAGGTATTTAATTTTCTTTTGGAAGGGTCGAAGACGATTTCTTCTTTGATCATTTACTTTCACTACAAGTACAATGGTGTCTGCTGCCCTTTTTTTCTTCTCTAATTCCAGCCGACAATGGTCCTTCTTCTTTTGACCTTTCGTTTTGAGAAAGATAGGTCTATTTATTTTTTGTGATTCCAACTCCATTGAAACAGATTAGCTATGCCAGCACATTATTTTATACTTACACCACTTCCCATTTTCCATGTGCCTTTATAAAAGAATTTCGGCTTACAAAAAGACAACGTTGCATTTAATTATCTATTTGTTGTAGTGAACAAATCTTTATCAATGTTCTGATAATCAATAAACTTTTTTTGGCCGGTTTCAAGACGTGTGTCGGAATCTGTAGAACATCTCACAATTTTTCAGCATTGGAAAAAAATGAAAATAATTGTTTATAATGAACTTCAGCGTTGGTATTTTATTTATTTTTAATCGATTAAAACACAATTTTCCAAAATTTGTAATCTCAAGTTTAAATTCATATTTTGCTCCAGACAAAGTTGAGTGAAAATTGAACGAAAAATTCCACAATTTTTTAGAGGCTTGGAAATGTCTCCCAACCAGTAACAACGTTCTATCCATTTAGCAGTTTGAAAAGCCAAATCCAATCATTTTTTTTGTAATATGAAGTGGAATCGTTTTTCATTTCATCGTGTTTATCCAAACGAAGGGTTGCCTAGTTGTAGGTCGCTCGGTACGGAACAACACCGATATTTGAAAAAGGTAGAAAAGTGGAAGCAGGTGCTGATTTCATGGAAACTTTTTTTTTTTGTAAATTTTTGCTTCTATAATGATTTTTATCCTCATCTGAATTTCTAAGAATTTATTACACACATCTGGTACTTGGTTTTTAAATATTTTTAAAATTTTCGAAATTTTTGGTTTTTAGAATTTTTTTTGGAACAGACAAAAATCGAAAGAAGTTTGAAAGTTTTTAAGAAGGTGAATTAATGAGGGATGAATTCATATTTTTTCACAAATAACCAATCAGCAGTAAAATTTTGAACAATGACCGTAGTAAGTCAAGTACATACGTACGAATATGACGAAAGTCAATAATTAAAAAAAATTTGGACGTACATCTACATATAAGGTATTCCATGAATCGTCTGCCATATTCCTTTTTGTTATATAACCGAATACTTATCATTAAAAAAAAAAGCTCAAAATAAACACGTTGCCAATGTCAAAAATTAAAGGGGCAAATGCATTTTTTTTTTTTTTTTAAATTGAAGAGGCTACAAAAAAAAATCTAAAAAAATATGAACCAATCTAGACCATGGATCTATGGATTGTACGTTGAGAATTGGAAAATTTTATTTTGAAGAATTTTTGTCTAACTCTAAATTCAAAAATGAAAGAGCTACTTACAGGTGATTCAAAATAAATAAGCTTCAAAAAATGTTCAAAGTTTTCCAATTTTTAATTCGAATTTTCATCATTTTGAGACCCCTCCCAAGTCTGAAATTCGTACTCTCTTCGGTGCGTTCCATTTGGGATTTTAGGTATGTATAAACATACCTTACACGTCATAATAAGGTGTAAACAAACAAAGTGAAGATCATTTTTTTTGAAAATCACCGGTTACTTACAAGAGTGTTGAATTTCCACCAAAAAGAAAAATGCATACAGTAATTGTTTCACTCATTATAAGTAATAAAATTTTAATAATTTCTTTAATATTTTCCTCCACGATATCAATGTATTTTTCAGAATTGGCGATAATCAAATAATCAAAAATAAAATGGAAAAACTAATTTTTTCCCATTTTCTCTCTATCAAAAGCAACCAGTGATTTTCAAAAAAATAGTGTATGTTTATACATAGCTGTGACGTGTAAGGTATATGTTTACATACCTCAAATCCCAAATGGAACGCAGCCCTGCTCTCTTATTTATAAATCAATGAAAATTATCGAAAATTTAATGGATCACAATTAGAATTATTGTAGCATAGTAATAAATCAGCGAAAAAATCTCTACTGAAAGCAAACCGTGTAAAAATGTTGGAAAATCGGTGAAAATTCCCTGTAAAGTCGATGAAAATGCTGAAATTTGTTTTTAAAAAATCTGTTAGATTCTTCTGAGAATTCAGCAAGAGTCTGATAAAAAACAAAAAACTTCGCTAATTTCCCTGTACTGCAATTCTGACTACTTTTCTTCCATTGATTTAAAATAAAATGTTTTGAGCGAGATAATAGGAACAAACTGTGTTTGCAACATGTCTAGAGATCCCAGACTTGAAGTCAAAAAAACCAGTTTATATTTTTTTGCACAATTTGGAAAGAGGAATAATTTCCGTTTATTTCAAGACCTCGCGCAGTATCCTTAAAATTCGCAAAAGAATAATTGGATTTTCGCGATTTAGGTAAAAAAAAATGATTTTTTTACATTTTTAGCGAAAGGTCAAAAAGTTGAGTTTCGATGTTTCGACTTTAGTTCTGGTTAATCACTGGATGCATCGCATTGAACTATTTAAGGCAACAGTACAGAAAAAGGCTCCTCCTTTCAAAATTTTTTCTGATATTTTAAATGCATTCCATAATTTTATTCGAAAATTCGACTGAAGATGGAAATATTTGTATGTATTGGAATTCGTAATGGATTCCAGTACACGTTCAAGTATAAAGCTATACATTTATTACTTTTTAAAACACACCTACAGATGTTTCATTTCAAAAATCCTATCTATTTTACTCTGTCGAAATTGAATTACTTATGACTACGACCTGAAAAAATGAATCATCCGATTCTAATCATCGCGTAATGAAAGATAATTGTCATTAAGCAAATATGAAAGGGGTTCATAAATTAGTTCGTTGAATATTTTGAAAAATATGATTTCATAATTCAAATAGATAGGTAGATGGTAAATCTAGATAACCAAAAGTGTCCGTTTAGAAAATAGTCATGGTGAAAATTGAAAAAAAATCAATTATTGCAGTTAGCAGTTACTGGATAACATTTTTACGAAGAAAACGATGGTGATATTCAATATTATGGATGTATGAAAGATTTTAGATTTTTTTTTGTTTTTAATTTAAATCAAAGATTTTCAAGCTTTTCGACTTTTCGTTCACATATAAAGTCATAGTCTACTTGGTTGATTCTGATTGGTTGTTCGCAATCATTCAAAACCAGCTCGATAAATTATGGGTATGGTTATTTTTCAAACGAAAAGTTCGAAAACATTGAAGATTTTCGATTCAAGAAGACTAGAATTGTGTTCAAATTCGGTTAGTACGTAAATAAGTATACCTTACCTATTGACGTCATTTTGGGTATCTTATCTATCCTATAAAAAAAATACACAGGCAGCCAATCAAATTTTTTCATTCCTGATCGTGACTGATTTTGATATTTTTGATCGATCTTTTTTTCACCCTACAAAATTTATTCGATTGTTTCATGACGAATCAAGCCATCAAGCGGTAAAAAATGTGTTAACTAGTAGTATTTTTGAATTTACATGAACGATATTGCTCATCCATTGTTTGTTTACACATAATTTACATGAAAATAATGAAGCCAAGTTTAGGTATACCTGACCTGATATAATGGATCCAAGCTGAACGCAACCATGGGAAATTTAAATTCTTTTATTTTAATTTCTGAGAACTGAAAGGGTATTCAACAGTCAAACCTGCTCTGTAGGTCTTCAGGTCTGGATTATTATTTTAGAAGAATTAATAGTGAACAATACATACTTGCCGATAAGTCTTCGTTTTCACTCCAAGTCCAAACTCCAAAAATTCTCATCGGAGAATTGGCAACATTTTTGTTTCTCAAATTTAAATTTTCTTAAACTTTTTCCAAATTTTAAAATTTGAAATTTTTTCTAATTACTTATCAATTAAGCTGGGGAAAAATTTTGAAAAATATGAAGTTGGCCCTTTTTTGAAAATGGTGGGTCAAAAGGTGGAAATTTTCCCAATTGCCATATTCCTCAAAATTTTTCCAACCTGAATTTTTAAATTTTTTTAAAATTCATATTTTTAAAAATCTCTTCTGATTCGAAAATTTTCCCCCAATATAAAATTTTTCTTTGAAGCTTTCATCAACTTCAACTTTGTGTTTTTCAGCATTTTTTGTTCTAACTAAATAATTGAAAAGAAGTTTTGAAAATAATTTGAAAAATTAAAAAATTAAAGATGAAAAATTATGAGAAAATTGAAGTTGAAAAAAATTTTATTGTTGAGTTATTTTTAAATTGAAGATCACTTAGTCCAATTTTTTTCAATCTTGCAATCATATAAACTAGGTATTTCAATTTTCAGGCGACTGCAAAAAAAGGGTTCTTTTCATCTCCTTTTACTATAATCCATCTGGTATTCCAAGTTTCCATCTTTACATATAGGTACCTACCTACCTACTACACATGAGTAGACCTACATATCTAACCATTTTGCACCCTCCAAAAAAAAAACTTCTGTATAAGTCTCTTGTTTCATATAGGTACATACAATTTTCAGACTTACACTCTCAATACTACTTTGTAAAAGAGAGTTTTTGACTTGGGTATTTGTTCAATGATATAAAAAATGTAGTCTAGAATTGGGAAAAAAGAAATATGTCGAAGAAACTGAAAAAAATTAGGTTTGAAAAAATTTGAACTTGGGAAATAGAATAAAGTTGGAATCAGATCTTTAAAATCCCGTTTGTGGCAAAAATAATTAGGAGCTTGTAAATGAAAAAATGGAAAATATTCGAGTTTTTAAAAGTCGAAAGAAAGTCGTTGAAATTGAAAGAAAATTCTGCAAACAGTCCTGAAATCGAAAAAACGCAACGAAACATCATGACGATGGACTCTTCCAAATCATAGAAAATAACACCCCCCCCCCTCCAATTTTTTAGAATAATTAAAATCTGCCAAAACCAATTTTCAACTGTCGCAGTCGCTGCCGCGGTGACTTGGAAGAGTTTCAAACATTATTTTACTCTCCTGTCTCCTTTTCTTTTCTTCCGTAAAATTCTACTTTCGGATTTGACTGTTTCAACGGAGAACGGATGTGGATTTGACTTGACCCGAATATTTTTGCAAAATTTGATGATTTCGATGGCAATTTTTCGAACCCATCCGCGTAAAAAGTTGCGCACCACTATCAATCAACAGTGTCTATAGAAATGATAAGGGAATTCTTTTGGTCATGTTTACTCATCGTTCGTTGATTTGATGGTTCGTTGACGGTTTTCCATCATTCGACGTTCGACCTAACGATCGTTTCTCTGACAATAAATAATAAAATTGAATAATATTTTAAATGTTACGAATTAAATATTTATTATGAATCAAAAATAAATTAAATTTTTTAATTGTAATCGTTACGCGTACTCTAACGGTCATTTAAAAAATTACGTTGCATTGCATTACAAAGGCATGGCGAAGGTAAGATAGCGTTGGAAACAGGTGGGAGGTAGGACGTAGGAATGCATGTTCCCATGGCATGTACGTTGCTGTTGCTCGATATCGATGTTTCTCTTTCTTTCGCGTTCGCATTCATGATGGTCGTTTCGTCGTTGCTACTTTAATGCGTTGATTGATATAGAACCACGCTTGATTTCGCCTTCGCGTTCATCCGGAATTCTATTTCATATTTCGTTATCTGTTCCTTTTCGACTTTCGAACGATATTATTCGCGAGTTGTAGCTTTATTTCAAGAATCCTATTAATTAATCCCATAATCAGTGTTCGTTTCGTTATAACTGTTTACTGTCATGATGGAAGGCAAGTACTACATAGGTTAATTTTATTCAAATTGTTCGAACGATGTTTCGTTATCAATTCGTTTAACCACTGAATAGAGTAAGAGTACAATTGCACCCTAAAGTTTATGACAATAGATCATTTCTCAGTTGAAATGAAATAAATCGTTATTCTTGGTAATATCGGTTTCGTAATCATGTTCTGACTTAGATTGGTAACCAGTTCGAAACGTTGCCATTTTCGAGTTATTTTATTCCCTTCGAAATTCAAACTATCGTTTTCCTTCTTTTTCTAGGATCAAATTTATCGTTCGTGAATTACTCGTGTAAGAAGAAAGTGGAAGATTTACTCAGGTATGATCTATTCGAGGTCAAATTTCCAAGTTTGAACCCATCATGGCGACGGCGTCTCATAACCTTACATTATTTACGTAACGAATTTTTTTTTCCAACAGTTACCCGGTGTTAGAATGGAGTACACATCATTAGTACCGTGCAAATTAGAATTTTTTGAATCATCGATGGATCTCTGTCCGCTCGAATCGTTTAAAGGGTTTTCCGATCGGAACTCTATTTCGCCATTAGCAGAATCAAATCGAACTGGTAAGTTGCGCGCTTTTGAAAAATTACCCATTTCTCGTGATCTATTTTTAACCATGCTTTGTTTACTTTCGCAGTCGAAGAATGCGTGCATTGCAGCGATCGTCCCGATTACGAGTGTACCGAATGCACCTGTCAAATATGTGGACATAAGACAAAAGCTGCTAAACGGTACAAATGCTACAGCTGTAAGAAAGTGTTCCACGAGTGGTGTCAAAATATCACCGAAGATAGTTTAGCGACGAATTACTGGTGAGTAGATAATTCATTCGTGACGTGTTTGCATAAATGTTATGATACACGTACGATATTCCCGAACCATATTCTGGTTCTAGGTCGCGTTAATTTATATATTGCTTTTATGCAACGAGCTCATCTGTTTTTTATTTTTTCGGTTTCAAGGCAATGCATGAATTGTCGACCGACGGAATTATCTTTGAACGAGAGTGCCGTTGATTCTGTGGTGAAGAAGTTCTCCAAACAGATTATCTATCGCAGTACTACAGCTGTAACCCGTAAATTTAATAATGCACCGAGGACCACCGAATGTACCATCGTTCCGGCGAACCATTTCGGACCCATACCGAATATTCCCGTCGGTACGTGTTGGGAATATCGTCTCCAAGTAAGTAGCCACGTACAATCAGTGTTATCTTTGGCGAATTTCGATTATCTGTGGCTTTTCCGCCGTATACCACGATGCAAATGATAACTATCTTGTCTCGTTTCAGGCATCGGAGGCAGGCGTACATCGTCCTCTTGTAGCCGGTATTCACGGTCGCGAAAACGAAGGAGCCTATAGTATTGTTATCAGTGGCGTGTATTCGGACGACGTTGACAACGGAGAAGAATTCTATTACACAGGATCCGGCGGTAAAAAGAAAGATCCTTCGAAACGACTCGGAGCTCAAATACGTAATCAAACATTGACCAAAGGGAATCGGTACGTTGAAAATTCGTAATCACCTTTCACCTAAGAATAGAATGAAAACATTGATTGTTTTTTCCAGGGCATTAGCGTTGTGTTGTGATTGTCCCCTGAATGAGAAAGAAGGCGGCAAGGCTAAAAATTGGCGAAATGGGAAACCCGTCAGAGTAATACGTAACTGGAAACTGGCGAAGACGTCGCAATACGCGCCAACCGAAGGAAATAGGTACGTCTTGTTATCGCTACTATCGTGCGAAAAACTTATCATCTGGGGCTGCGATTTTAAAACCGGTTTTATCGGTTACGGAATGTGAGACGAGCGAGATTTTGTCCCCCTTTGAAATATTATCGCTGCGAAACCACGAGGGTTGCTTGTTCATAAAATCTCGACCATCAAATCTTGTCGTTTATCAGCATTTGAAATAAAAATAATGATTTAATGATCTCCAATGATGTAACCGTTTGGAAAACTGTGAAATATTTTCATTGTTATTGTACGATATCGTTATTAGAGGCCAGCGTAGGGTGATAAAGTTACTGCTATTTGACCTTGAATCTTTTAACCGTTTCCAGTATGTTTTTATTGGTTTTTTTCGACGAAAAGGTCGTAACCGAAAAACTATTGAGTATTTTTGGGTATTTATCAGGGGCATGGGTGTTTTGTAACTTGAAACCTTTATTTTACGTTGCCAGTATAATGAGTCACGCGGTTTAGCAATAAATGTTGATAGATTATTGGTATTTTTACAGATACGACGGCATTTACAAAGTAGTCAAATACTTTCCACAGAAAGGTCATAGTGGGTTTATGATCTGGAGGTATCTACTGAAACGCGACGACCCTACGCCTGCTCCTTGGACCCCCGAAGGGAAAAAACTGATCGAAGAAATGGGTTTAAAGATGATCGTAAGTATTCCGTAACGATTAAAAATCATCGTCTGCCTTCTACGAGAACTTTTTTCTAAACATATTTCGTTTCACAGGAAGGACGTCCCAGCGTACTCGAAAATGAATTCTCCGAGACCACCATTAAAGTCGAAGTCACCGATGAAGCGCCTTTGAAAAAAAGAATAAGAATACGCCGTAAAGCCGGGGATTCGTTCCCGTTGCCACCAGCCAAACGCCCCGATCTGAACACTTCAGCGCCCAACCTGGCTCCTCGATTTAAATTCAAAGAAGAACGTTTATCGCCTCCGCCTACGCCGGAACCGATGGTAAAATACGACGAAGATGTAAAACCAAGGTTTTCCAGCGATACAATCAACGAATACCCTTGCATCGGTGAATTGAAATCATCGCCGACGCACGAACCAATGACACCCGCTTCCATAGATTCGTTCGAGCAAGATGATGTGCCCAACAACGGTATGGGATCGTTTTTACAAATCACTTCGACGACTTCGATGGCCGCCGAGAGGACCTCAGTATTGGCACATTCGAGTAGCTGTGTCAGTACATCACAGAACATTATGACCACCTCGACCGAGTACACCCAATCTGTGTCAAGCTATAGTTATCATAATGACGGGTATATGCCTTCCATGTTCCCAAATCCCGATTACATGAACAGTATTAATTCGACGTTCGCCAACCCCGCCAATCCTTATTTTCCTACCAACGGTATCTTTCCACCGACGAGATACCCTCCGCAACCGGAACCGTCGCCGTTGAAACTATCCGTATCCAATGTCCGGTCCCTCAGCTCCGACGAATTCGGGTTCAAGCCGATTAAATTGACCAAGCCGGCGCAGCTTGAAATAAAACCTGACCCGGATATGCCACCGTCTGCAGTGGACAATTCGCTATCGACGATTGCCATAAAGCAGGAACCTGTTGAAATCGACGAGGACGGTGAAATAAACAATTATCAATCGGCCGACATCGATGAGAATATTAAAGAACTCATCAGTAAAGATATTCTGAATAGAGGATGGTGGGACATGTGCGTCGTCAAATACCTGCCTCTCGGCAAAGACGTGAGTTATATTTTTATCAATCATTTTGACGATATCTTCTCATCGATTATTAATTTACGTGTAATTTTGTACAGAAATTTATCAAAAAGGTCAGCGAAATATTTACGTGTCCGGTGTGTAAGAAAATTATCGAGAAGCCGGTTACACTTAGATGTGAAAGTCGACACAGTGCTTGCTGGGTAATCTATTTTTATTTTTCAACATCTGTCCTAGTGTTTAAAGATGATAACGTCTGTCGATTATTTCCAGGATTGCATGAATTATCGTCTCGAGAATCTACGAGTCAGATCTTGCCCATCCTGCCAAGAGCCTTTCAGTCCTTCGACTAAAATTAAAATAAATGAGAATCTTTCTCGAATATTAACAGAATTATTTTATATTAAGTAAATTACCGACGTTTAAGTTTTGAATTCTTATTTTATAGTTCATGTTTGTTGAAGTTGGTTTAGTTGTAGATATATTTTGGGGGAAGGGATGTGAAAGGTTGTTGAATGTTAGAAGCTTTTTTTGTTTGTTTCTAAGTTTTATTTTACGACGAGATCTTTATTTGATCTTTGCACCTTAAGGTGAGATTCTTTTTGATATGAAAAAAGTTTATGAATGAAACATTTGCGTTTTTTTTTTCGAATTTCATATATTTCGGTGCCAAGGTTAATTAGATTTTTTTTACAATTGTACCAATCGTACTCTAAGTACTGTTTTGTTTGGTTATATGAATAATTATTATAGGATCTTGTTAATTGTGTGAAGTTAGTAAACAAGATTAAAATTATGTTTTTTTCAATTTCGTAGTTACTAATTTCCAATTTTATTTAGTTTACGCATTCGTATTCAAAAAGCCGGAAAATTTTATTCGATTTTAACCACATCAATCACTTTGTATTATTGTTATCTTTTTTTTTTCATTCTGCTGTGTATCTTGTATTCGTAAGCATTCCTGATGGCTGTTTTGTTCTTAATTTGCTTCAAACGTTCATCTGTAATCCGGAGTATCAGTTTCCGTTCATCCTTCCATTGTATCTTGTAGCCAGTGGATATCTCTACAGAAACATCGGGTTTTTGTAAACGCTTCTTTTTTTTAAAAAAAAAAATCATTTTTTTAGCTATTAATGCAGTGTGTTTTTAATAAAAGCGGAGATTACGTTTGATTAATCTGTTTTAATTTCAACAAGGAATAGTATTGCTAAACTTGAAAAACGTTTTGTTGGCTAACCGGTAAAATTACAATAGAATCAATTCTTTGTATTTCTTAAACACGTCGTGGAAATGCAATCAATAATCGACACATGGCAATCCCGAGAACACTGAGGAAAGCGAAAAGTGAATGGAATGAACTGAATACGGAATTGCATCCGCGAACACTTCATCTTTTGAATGCTTTATTAGACAGCTGATTACGCAACTCGTATTCTTCCATCAGTCGAATCGGTTTTTGGAACTGTTTATCTTTACCGCCAAATCGAAGCTGACCCGATTCTTTTTTACCGCCGAAACCACCACCTAAGGAAGTTCAAAAATGATCAGTTGGGTAAACAAAAATTCACACTTTGAACCTCACTTTATCGAGTTTGAGAAATTCTGATTTTTTGAATCAGTAAAATAAATTTCTATGCAAATCGATATTTTTCACTCGTCTATGGTCAGAAATCATTGATTTTCAATCAAAAATCACCGATTTTTCAGAAGATTTATCATTTGTTGGAAAAATTGATATTTTTGGCTGAAAAATGAATGATTTTTGGTAACATTTATTCACCTGATTTAAAAAGGCAGAATTTCACCAAACCAGATTTATTTAGATTTAGGGAGACCTTTTCATGGTTGATAATCTTACCTAATCGACGAGGTACCCAGCCAGGCAATAAACGTTCGCATTCGTGATCGACAAGTATAGTTTTTTCATCGAGAATAGTCCTATCTCCTCTGTCGACTGCTTTCTTAGCTTCTTTCTCGGTTTCATATTCGATAAAAGCGTATCCACGCGAAGAATTTGTTACTATGTCTCTGACCAAACGACATCGTATGATTTTGCCGAATCTAGAGAATTCCTAAAAATTGCATTCGAGTCAATAACCTGTGTAAATGCAACGAGACTATGTCATTATATGATTACTTCTTTTAAAACTCTCTCGGACGTTTTTCTATTCAAACGAGAGATAAATATGGTATTCTCCGGTACACCTTTCACTTTATAATTGGGTTTATATTCGGCGTTCATAGCTCGAATAACTGCTTTGTCGTGGGGCTCGGTGTCTGTTCCATCGATACTGCCAGCCTTCAGAGGATCGTAGACGACTGCTCTGGGGTACCAGAATTGTACCTAGATAGTAATATTTATGGCCATTAGATGACGATGAAAATAAAATTGGATAATGTGAAGAGGTCTTACTTTGGTTTGCTTATCAGTCATTTTGGAATTTTAAATATTGAATGTACTTAGTTTAACTCGTGAAGGAAACAATCTGAAGACATAGGAGCAGGTGATGACGATGGTCCAACTCTTGAGATGAATATAATTATCATTTTACGATTTAATTGATTTATTTTTTTAAAGTACGAAAAACACCGAAAAACACTACAAGAAAATGTAAAAAAAAATGATAAGAGATAACAGGAATAAATAAACAACAGCAGCTGTGCTGCGTTCAGAAATAAACATTTTCGTGTCTAAATAATACAACACTGTTTGTAATTTGTGCTAGAGGCAACACTTCTTTCATTGCAGCCCATAGGAGTCCGTCCCATCGTTGGGAAAGCGAACACACACAGTCAAGGGTACCGGACTACCGGTAGGTAGTCCGTGCGAAAAAGGTTTCCTACCGTAAAAACCGGTATTGTACGTTCGTTGTGGAAGAATGCCTTTAATGCACAGAGGAGTGAGCGTTATTTTCATGAGGAGTGTTGAGACGTTGAGAGTTGACTGATTATTATTATTCGATCAGTTTAATTGAAGAAAACAAAACATGAATTTTAAATTACTTAATGAACAAAAATAAGTATTCGTAACCTTCCTTCGAACTACTTGGAAAGAAACCATTATCGCATCGCGAAAAAGGTTTCCTCAGTGGTAGTCCGAAGGTAGTCCGCACTTCGCACTTTGCAAAAATATGGATATCTCGTCCAATTTTCAAAAAATTCGTGTTTCAACTCCGACAATTTTCATTTTTACACTACGACATCAAGAAAACCAGATCATATTTGCTCCTACAAGTTTGAAAAAGAGCTAAGTATTTTCGCGAAAAAGGTTTCCTCAGTGGTAGTCCGAAGGTAGTCCGCACTTCGCACTTTGCAAAAATATGGATATCTCGGCCAATTTTCAAAAAATTCGTGTTTCATCTCCTACAATTTTCATTTTTAGACTACGACATCAAGAAAACCAGATCATATTTGCTCCTACAAGTTTGAAAAAGAGCTAAGTATTTTCGCGAAAAAGGTTTCCTCAGTGGTAGTCCGAAGGTAGTCCGCACTTCGCACTTTGCAAAAATATGGATATCTCGGCCAATTTTCAAAAAATTCGTGTTTCATCTCCTACAATTTTCATTTTTAGACTACGACATCAAGAAAACCAGATCATATTTGCTCCTACAAGTTTGAAAAAGAGCTAAGTATTTTCGCGAAAAAGGTTTCCTCAGTGGTAGTCCGAAGGTAGTTCGCGAATGTGACTTTTTTAGTTCTTTGAAATTAGGAAACCTTTTTCGCAAAAATGACTTCTTTGGTCAAAAAGTTTAAAATTAAAGAAAACAAAATAAGAATTTCAAATTATTGAACAAATCGTATTCATAACCTTCGCAATGCGAAAATGGTTTCTTTTAGGAGGTAGTCCGGGCAAGAATTTAAAAAAAATTTTACAAAGAGCAAAAAATTGAGTAAAAATTTTTTTGATACATCATTTTAAAGCTTGAATCATGCCGAATCCAATGGTGTAATTGCCATTTGGATCCGACCATCGGTTCGTCTATAAATTACGTTTTAGTTTTCTCAAACTGAAAATATTGACCAAAAAACCCAATTCTTAATCTAGCCATGTGTTCATTGTAATTTAACATTGATTTATTTTTCATTTTGAATCTAAATCGATGACCTGGTGATATTTTACTGGTTTCTTATCGTAAATTTCACGCTGATTTCGAAAATGCTAACAGTTTTCAGATCCGACGTACCCTTCAGCTCCAAATTGTACTTTTATGTGCAAAAATTTGGCAAAAATTAAAAAAAAAATTTACAAAGAGCAAAAAATTGAGTAAAAATTTTTTTTGATACATCATTTTAAAGCTTGAATCATGCCGAATCCAATGGTGTAATTGCCATTTGGATCCGACCATCGGTTCGTCTACAAATTACGTTTTAGTTTTCGCAAACTGAAAATATTTTTTGCTCTTTGTAAATTTTTTTTTTTATTTTTGCCCAATTTTTGCACATAAAAGTACAATTTGGGGCAGAAGGGTACCCCGGATCTGAAATCTGTTAGCATTTTCGAAATCAGCGTGAAATTTACGATCAGAAACCAGTAAAATATCACCAGGTCATCGATTTAGATTCGAAATGAAAAATAAATCAATGTTAAATTACAATGAACACATGGCTAGATTAAGAATTGGATTTTTTTGTCAATATTTTCAGCTTGCGAAAACTAAAACGTGATTTGTGGACGAACCGATGGTCGGATCCAAATGGCAATTACACCATTGGATTCGGCATGATTTAAGCTTTAAAATTATGTATCAAAAAAATTTTTACTCAATGTTTTGCTCTTTGTAAAAATTTTTTTTTTAATTTTTGCCCAATTTTTGCACATAAAAGTACAATTTGGGGCTGAAGGGTACCCCGGATCTGAAATCTGTTAGCATTTTCGAAATCAGCGTGAAATTTACGATCAGAAACCAGTAAAATATCACCAGGTCATCGATTTAGATTCGAAATGAAAAATAAATCAATGTTAGATTACAATGAACACATGGCTAGATTAAGAATTGGGTTTTTTTGTCAATATTTTCAGCTTGCGAAAACTAAAACGTGATTTGTGGACGAACCGATGGTCGGATCCAAATGGCAATTACACCATTGGATTCGGCATGATTTAAGCTTTAAAATTATGTATCAAAAAAATTTTTACTCGATATTTTGCCCTTTGTAATTTTTTTTTTTTTTTAAATTCTTGCCCGGACTACCTCCCAAAAGAAACCATTTTCGCATTACGATGACGGTCTCCTTCAGAGTAGTTCGAATAAAGGTTATGAATACGATTTGTTCAGTAATTTGAAATTCTTATTTTGTGTTCTTTAATTTTAAATTTTAGTGAAAAATTCTAATGAAATGAGCGAGTCTTACTTACGAACCACCAGGATACCATTTTCGCAAAACTGGGTCATTTTAAAAATTTCTCAAGGAAAAATGGTTTTGGTGTTGGGGTTGTTCAAAATTAGAAAATTATGTGGAAAATAAAAAAAGAATTCTAATTTAATGGAGCAGTTGTGGATATAATTTTCGCAATAATGAGAATCCGTTATACTTATTAAATTTTTGCGAAAAAGGTTTCCTATGAGGTAGTCCAGCAAGGTAGTTCGACTCTTCCATTTCTTTTCAAAGTCATATTTCATTTTCAATCCGTTTCATTTTTTGAATAATTCCATGAAAACCATTCAATTTTTCACTTCTGAAGAATACTTTACTCATTTTGCGAAAAAGGTTTCCTTGGAGGTGGTTCAAAGGTAGTTCGCGAATGTGACTTTTCTGGTTCTTTGAAATTTCGTTTTTTTTTTCTTCTCAATTATTTTCCCTTTTTAAAATGAGAAAAGAAAAAAACAGAAATTTCAAAGAACTGGAAAAGTCACATTCGCGAACTACCTTCGGACTACCACTGAGGAAACCTTTTTCGCGAAAATACTTAGCTCTTTTTCAAACTTGTTCGAGCAAATATGATCTGGTTCTCTTGATTTCGTAATCCGAAGATGAAAATTGTAGAAGTTGAAACACGGATTTTTTGAAAAATGGATGAGATATCCATATTTTTGCAAAGTGCGAAGTGCGGACTACCTTTGGACTACCAGAGGAAACCTTTTTCGCGTTGTGATAATGGTTTCTTTCCAAGTAGTTCAAAGGAAGGTTACGAATGCTTATTTTTGTCCATGAAGTAATTTAAAATTTAAAATTTAAAATTCATGTTTTGTTTTCTGCAATTAAACTGATCGAATAATAATAATAATAATAATTATCAGTCAACTCTCAACACTCCTCACGAAAATAACGTCTACTCCTCTGTGCATTAAAGACATCCTTCCATAACGAACGTACAATACCGGTTTTTACGGTAAGAAACCTTTTTCGCACGGACTACCTACCGGTAGTCCGGTACCCTTGACTGTGTGTGTTCGCTTTCCCAACGATGGGACGGACTCCAGTTCATAGACCTTTTATTGAAGTATTTAGCATTTGCCCCTTAAATTCTAAAATTAGGCAACATGTTCATCTCAAGTTTTTTTTTAGATACTTATTCCTTATTCAAAAAAATTTGTTAAACAGACGATTCATGGAAGACCCTGTAGAGGGAATAAAACGCGAATTTAAGCACTTGAGAGATTCGCGAGAGGGAATCTCTATGTGTATGACGTAAAAATATAGATTAAGATAAGTATGGTTTTCTGACGTAGAACTATTTGCTAAGTAGATTTTTTTTCTAGCCAAACTTTCAATAGTTCCAATATTTTTTTTCGGGCGTTTTCTAAATCAGGAATATCTCTTTCTGAATTTAGTTGTATATCAGCGCAATGTGCAACTCCTGAAATCCAGAAAATTCATAGACTTTCTGATTTATTCCATAAAAAATGAAAATACATATTAATTAAAAATGAATGAAAACCCCATTCAGCAGGTAGTTAGGTACCTACAAAAAAGTAATGAGATAAAGGAACCATAATAAACTATTATATGCAATCATAAATATTCGTAATACCTTTGATGAAAATTGTTTCGTATAAAGAACTATTCATTTTCGTGTGAAGGCCGATTGAATGCCAAGGATCAAGCGATCCGTGTACGAATACCACATTGTCAATATTGATATCTAATCCGCCATAAATCGAATTAGTTCGGTTGACATTTTCTTGTAAAACATTCAAGCTGAAACTTTGAAGACGCAGCAATTTTTTAATAGTGTATCTAGATCGCTATTTGGTCAATAGGTACGTTACGTACATACGTTATAGTACGACTGATAAAAATCATGAATTTAACTAATAAAGGGAGGTATCCCAAATAGAATTAAAATTTTTGGCCCCAACAAAAATAAATCAAAATAAACAGTAGGTACCTAGCTAACTACTACAGTTGATTTATTGAATTTTTGAATTTCTCGATCTGCCAACCTGGAACCAGAATGGTAAAAATTCTTTGCTCTACCCTTCTTCTACCCTTTGTTTTGTGATAGAACGAAACGTTACTTTATTCAAACTTTCGAATAAGATTTTTATTTTCGTTAATTTTCTACCAATTTTTTTAATTTTTTTGAGGGAAATCTCATAAATCATTTCATGCATTTTTCGAGCTTTTGAAGCTGGGATCATTTTTGGGACGCAATTTTCAAGATTTCGAACAAAATCTTTAAATCGATTTTCCAGAATTTTTGGGTAATTTCCGACGAGATATTTCTACTTCTTTATTTAATTAATTCAGATGATTTGAAGAAAAACTCGAATTTTTTGAAAAATTCATCAATACAATGAAAAATTGAATAAAAAAAAATTAAGATAACAAAAAACCTTTTCTGAAAAGGCTCAATAACGGCTCTTTACCCAAAATCTGTCAAAGGGAGCCCAAAATGTTTATCATGTTCCAAAATCATCTCCAAAAAAATTTTAACCCCTTACATCCATCCACCTTTTCCGGAATTATCTCACTCTAATGTTGAAAAATTTTGGAGCTGGAGCCGGAGCCACTTTTTTAAAAGCATTGGGGTAGGAGGAACCAGACTCTCTTCTGCCAGCTCCCCAGAAAATTCAAAAATTCACCAAAATTTAACAAATGAACTTCAGAGTAAATTTTTTTTTCAACTCCTGAAATTTTGAATATGCGATTTTACTTTCGTTTCGGCTCAAAACTTTACTTCAAATTGGAATACTTTCCTTATAAGTGTAAAAATATATGAATTTGTTGTTTACTTTGAGCCAAGAAACGGATCACAGACGGTTTTGACGTCAGCTTCAAATTGTGATAATAGGTGGATTACAGCTGATAAGTAGGTTGTCTTGGAATAACTTGGAAAGAACCCCAATTCAGAGCAACGTTGATAATTCCATCCATCTAGATACATTGTACGTAACATTAAATGAAATTTTTTAATTGGTAGTTAAATTAGCAAGGGTTGAGAGCGAAACGATCGTTTTGTTCCGATCCTTTTATAGGTACCCTTTTTCTAGGAAAGGATACTCTTTTTGTTTCCATCTTTCTGAAAATTCAAGTTTTGTTCCCATCTGTTATCTTGTATCTTTCTATTCCGATCCGTTCCCATCCGCTCCACTTTCATCTCGTCTATTATTCCATTTAATTTCTATATTTTCCAATTTTCATTCATTTATGTATTGATGGAAAATTGGCTACAAATTCCCATTTTAGAGCAATGGTGAAAAAAATTAGAAATATGAGAATCAAAAAAGCTTCAACGTAGACTACTACAGTTGAAAATATTTTACCGTTTCTTTTTTTTTTTGAGTTTTGGTTATTTTTAGTAAGTTTTGAACGCAACTTTGAATTCTACAGGTTAGTAGTTTCAGTATGCATGCACGTACACGTAGGTACATACCTGTTATGCGGGCTTTAGGATTGTTGTCATAATTTCTGCGCGCCATGGCCGCACCTTCTTGATGGCATAGTAAAGAAATTTTGTCCAGTTCAAAGAAAGCCTGAACCTGAAAAGAAAAAGTTGTTTCAAGAAGAATTTTGAATTGAAATTCTTTTTGGGCAAATTTTGTTGTCAGAAGGTCTGCCTACCTTTGAACCCTCAAAATTGATGATGGTGTCACAAACAGTAGGAATTTCATTAACTCTAGCAACACAGTTGAGAGTACGAATCATTTCATACAGTACTCGTTTTGGTTCCATATATTCTGGCCGAGCACGCAATAATAAACTATTGAAAAATTGGCATGGAAAAAAGAAATTAAAAATTGTCGAAATGATCAAACTGTGATCGTGAAATACGTTATGAGTGTGAGCATTAGAAAAAATAAATGGATCTTACTTGATAATCTCGAAAATAGACGTATTAGACGAAATATTCATATCGATTTTTATTTTTTTGTTCGTCTTGATGCTATCAGCAAGTTCTTCAACAGCTGAAGAAATGCTTTCTAAACACTTGGGATTATAAGTTATTATTGCTTGTTCAACCATTTCTGGATACTCTTGAAAACAATTAAACGCAGCGTAATAAGTATTATAAGTACAATTATACCTACAATTTTAAAAGCTTTCAGTTGTCGTTGACGAGCCATTTTTAAAAACAAAATTATTATTGTGAGGAAATTGGAGAACTCTATCGAGGCTTGGACGTTAGAGTAGCGACGTCATTATCGGTAGAGAAAACGTATGAAAAAATTACATTGATTTAAGGGGGGTTATTTCTCCAAAACATTTTGTTTACCTTATCTTTAGTTTGCCTATTTACATTAAGCTTATGGGATTCTATAAAGCTGAGAATTACTCGAAATTAGCCTGATGAAATTCGCTCAAAGAATCATCTCATTGACTCAAAATCGGTCAAAAGTAACCTAAAATGTTACTTATGGTTAAAAAACATCCTAAAAAATTTTGACCTCCCTACACCCACTCCTTTTTAATTATCGCATCCCCAATGTCGAAAACTCAAAATGATATCTGTGGAAGGAGTGGATGAATTTTTTTGAAATTTTCACAGATTATACGTTTTCCTGGGTAGCATAATTATTAAAAAAAAAAATCGATTCACATTTTTCAGTTTTTTTCATGTCGAAATTTTCAAAAAAAAAAAAGAATAGGAAGGAGGGAGAGAACATGGATGGAAATTTTTACAGGTTCTGTTAAGTAAGTGGTCATGCATCTCACATGTATTTTTTTAGGATTCCGAAATTGAGTCTTTCAAAAAAAAACTGCGTTTCTTAATGAGCTTCTCTTCTCATAGGCGCCACCCAGGGTGGCTCAGGAGGGGGGGGCTTGAGCCCCTTCCTTAAGTTCGGAAATAAGAACTTTTTATTACCAAAATAGTAGAAAAAGTTTATTTTTTGGATCTCCGAAATGTATTTTTCAAAAAATTTCGCCCTCGCTTCGTTCCGGCAGTGTTTTAATTACTTGATTTCAAAAATTGATAATTTTTTAGTCAATTCTCTATTTGTCAGAAAAAATCATTATTGGGAGTGAAAAATTATGGTTTAAAAAATGACTAATTTGAAATTTGGCCCCTCCTCATTTTTTCTCCAATTCTCAGCCCCTCCCTTAATTAATTTCGGGGTGCGCCTATGTTCAATAAACCTTTTTTATAATCAAAAGACTCGAATTTTGAAAATTCAGTTTTGATTTTATCATTTTAATTGAATTAACGAGTTTGTTCTCCACTGAAAGTATAGATGAATTTATACCTACTTATAATGACTGAAAACTTGAAAAACTCATAAAATTACTTAACTTAGCTCGGTGGGAGAAAAATAGGGGTAAATTTTCTCAAAAATGAAAAAAGAAGTATTGTTCATTATACTTACGATAAAAATCAGCGATTGCTAACAGTGGTGCACTGGAAGCAACTGCCCCGCGTATCAATTTTGGATATTTAAGTCGGGCCCATGTTGCCAGAGTTCCAGCGTAAGAGCATCCGAAGACGATCCAGTTGATACCTTTAAATTTGAATTCTTTGGTGATACCTTTTATAAAATTTTCTATGTCGGCTAGAGCTTGTTTTGTATTCAAGTAAGTTATAGATGCACTGAGAAAAAGATGCGAAATTTGAGTTTACCTCATCGCCATATCTATCTTTTATAATCAAAGCTATCGGTCCGAAATGATTTCATTCCGGTTCATGTTTTCATGTTCCAAGATAAAACTAAAACGAACCGGTTTTGTTCTAGAAATTGCCTGAAATATTTTGTTCCTGTCCCAGTTTCGGGGCAGAGCTAAGATTTTGGACTAGTTTCAGACCGGGCTTAGTTTTGGTCCAACATAGATTTTTTCAGAAATTTCACGCTGTAAAACCTCAGTTCTGAAGAATTTTTCTTAAACATTCACCGTTTGGGAGAAACGTGTGTTCAAAGGTTGAGGCTTTTGAGCATTTTTTACGACGTTTTTTTTTTTTTTTTGGTGAAGTGAAATGGAATGGATCTATATGAAATTAAATTTTTACACCAAGGTTGGGGGAGATCACAAAAAAGAAAAGATTATTGCAATTTTATGCACTTCTAGTCTATAGGTAGGTTTATGTAGAAAACCGAGCATTTGATCTACAAAGCTCATTCCTTTTGATAATTACTTATGTTTGATTGAACCAGATTCGCTGAATATTTTCATGATGGTTGGATGAATCGTGCTAACGAAATTACCTAATTAATTTGCCGTAAATATTTAACAAATTTGTAGCGAGTTTAAGGCAAATCAGATAGGCAACTTGAAAAACATTAAAATTGCTTGTCATTTTTCATTTCCATTTTTTAAAAATAATTAAGTTTGAAAAATTAAGTGGTCTGAAACTGGACCTTTACTTATTTATTTCGGTTCGGTTTCGGTTCAAGGCTGTGGTCAGTTTGTTTTGGTCCAATTTCAGACCTTCGACTGCATTATGGTTTTTAAGCGGTTTTTGTTTCGAACTATGTTTCGGACCGTTTCAGACCGACAGCTCTGAATGTAATTGAGAAATAAATTCAAGGTAGTTAGGATTTTACTTTGTTGGCCAACTTTCGCCATAGAAACGATGGTCGATGGAGAAGCAGATGGCATTTACTTCTTTCGCATAAGCTCGCCAAGCACTCGGAAAACCTAGTTCAATAGAATCTACAATTTCCTCGCCGTTTATAAACAAAAATGCAGGCCCGTTTCTCCGGTAATACGTTGCGGAAACCCAATAACGCTATAGACAGAAATTGATCTTCAGAGAGTATACAATTCAATGAAATCGCTCAAGGGGAGTAAGTACCTACATCATCATATTTTGAAAATTTTAAAGTTTAAAAATCTAGGTAAAATATGCTTTGCCCGGCATTTATACCATTTCATGGGATATATTATTTCGTAATCGGAATTCAAACACAATAATCGTGTCGACCTGTGTAATCTCTAAAATTTGATTAAGCAGGTAAATTTAATTTTGAGTTTTCTTGAAATTTTTATAATCATTTTCGAGAATAGGTATCTTCTTACTGAATTCTTGACAATTTTTAGAGAACTGAAAGAACCTACTTGCGTGATAGGAAAAAAAATTAATCCATTTTAATTTTTTTTTTTTGATTGCGTAATATCTATGTATATTCCTCGATGCATTCCAACCAATAAATTTAGAAAGGATCCAGGTGGATGGGGATTCAAAGTAGTCTTTAAAAATTGACCAAAAATGTTATGTTCTATTCAGCGTCTCATAAAATATATTATACTCTTATTTTGATAGGTTCCATTGATATTCAATTTAAAATTTCGGATTTCAGGACCTGGCCGCTCTGGCTGAATTTAAACTGGCTAAGCGATAAATTGATAGATGTCTCTGAAGTACCTTTATCCACCTGGTTTTTACAAACTTCGACGCATTTTTCTGTGGTACCGAGAAACTTTAATCGTGTTTTTCTTGAAATCGGGTTTAGACGCTAAGGAGGAATTTCTCGCGTTCGGTCACCGGCGGGTTTTTCAATAAAAATTGAAGCAATCGGTTACCTAATTTGATTTTAGTTCTATAAAAATTTACATATGAACCACAGTCACGCATTTGCTTTTACATGAATTGTTGGAAATGAAAAAAAAAAAAAAAAAGTAAGATAATGGTAGGTAATCATACTTGTCTCCATATTTGAGTGTTCTCTGGATTAAAATGATCCAATCTTTGGTTGAAATATAACGTGCGTACTTGTATATTTGGTATTAATTTGTACAGCTCCTTTAACACTTGAATGACAGATAAGTCCTCAGAAAATATTATATTTGAAAGGAGAAATAACAGGATTATTCGTTTCATGGTGGTGTAAAATTCAAAAAGGGTAAAATTAAGAGAATTTTAGAAAATACGCGGAAAACTGAGGGTTTAATATTGATCCTAATCATTCAAAGATTTCAGCAGATATTACCTGAAATGGATAAAAAAATTTATTATAGGTACATGTCATCGAAGATAAATATCGTGCACCTATGCTTATGAGAATCGCAGATTAGGACTCTTACAGTCAGTGGCGCAACCAGAACTTTTTTCGGGGGGAGGGGGGTAGAATTCATGAGAAAAGTGAGGGGTGTAGGCCTATGTAGAGAGGGGGTCTCCCTAACCACCGTTTTTTCAAGGAGCTCACTAGGGCTTGCCATGGGTGAGGGACCTTGAAATAAAGGGGCAAATTTACCTAATTACATCGAATATAGATGTTTAAAATTCCCTGAAAGACATTTTTTCGTTTTTAGATTATCCCCCCCTGGGGCCAAAATTTTCTCGGCACGTCTCCAGGTGGGGGGGAGGGGTGTCAATCTATTTTCATGAAATATTGAGATTTTTTCCCTTCAGATTATAAACGTGAATTTTATTCCAAACAACGAAACAAATGACAGTAAATTTCTCAAGGAGGAACACCTCATTTGGGTAAAATGAAGGGAGAGTCGTGTAAATTCGAGTTTTTTCCATCCATACCACCCCCTCAGTCTCATCTTAAAACTCGTTTTGATCGATTTAGGGCAATAATTTTGAAACTGTGCTGATTTTCCCCTCCGAACCAGCAAAATAGCGAAATTCTTGGGAAATTAAGGTCCTCGAAGATATAAATCCGAAAAATTGTCTCCTTTTGAATTTTCTCTATTCTCCAAACTAAAGAAACGTCTTTGAGAACACCAATTTTCATATAATTTCATTGTTTCGCTGGTTCGGAGCAGGGTTGCGAGAACGGGAACGGAACGGAACGGAACGGAATAACGGAACGGAACGGATAAAATTGCCTTTTTAGAACGGAACGGAACGGTAACGGAACGGAAAAAATATTTTTGGAACGGAACGTGATCCGTTCTCGCAACCCTGCTTGGACAAGACAAAACAGATTTAATATTAATAATAATAAATTTTCAATCATATATTTTTGGCGAAAATTGACAATTATCATAAAAACAGAAATTTGGCGCTGGAAAAGGACACTGGAACTGCCGGAACCAGGGTTGCAAGAACGGGAACGGAACGGAATAACGGAACGGAACGGATAAAATTGCCATTTTAGAACGGAATGGAACGGTAACGGAACGGAAAAATTATATTTGGAACGGAACGGTAACGGTAACGGAAAAATTATTTTTTAGAACGGAACGGAACTGTAACGGAACGGAACGGAACGCGATCCGTTCTCGCAAACCTGGTTCGGAGGTGAAAATCAACACGTTTTTAAAACCGCTACCTACCTTAAATCGATTCGAGGTTGGGGGGGCTTTAGCCCCTTAGCTCCCCCTTGGTTGCGCCACTGCTTATAGTGGCGGATCTATCAACTCGAAAAAAGGGCCCAAAATTTATTTTACATAAAAATATTCCATTGTTTGGGTTGGATGGATGAGTTTCGAATCCCCCCAATCAAAAAATCGTATTACCTAATACTAATTAGTAAATTAGGAATTCGCTTACTAATGCTGCAATTTAACTGACTTTAAAAAATCACAAACACACCAACTGAACACAGTACCTATCTATACATAAAGTGTAGTCGAACTATGAGGCATCTCTCTGATCCTTTTGCTCCATAGGACGCTTTTTTCAAATTAAGGGTCGACAAAACTCCCTCGATAAAGTAGTTCCCAAATTGTGGACAATTGAACAAAGCATCTGCTTTGCAAATGCAAACAGAAAACCAGAAAAAGAAGATAAATATCGAAAATACGTATGTAGGTTTTTCGATGTATCATAAAAAATGAATTTTTGAGAATAGAGCCAACAAAAAATCGAATTTCAACACAAAAAACACATTCAAGTCTTTTGGCGATAATTTGAAGTGGAAAGAGTCTGTAGTTGAAAATTAGTGTCGATTAGGTACATAATTTGTTTCCTTCAACCAGACGGCGCCCAAACCCATGTCTTCAATGTCTTCATGTCTGGTCTGTCTCAGAGGGGTTTCGAGCGCTGGACAATTCAATTTTACACCCCCATTTAGTGTCAGTCTGTCAGTTGTATTGTTGGTGTGGTAAAATAGATCGAGACCATGATACTTTTCCTCGAACTACTGCAGTTTCGGTGGTGGTTTTACATTAAAATACCCTCGAACGCGTCCATTAGGAAGGAGGGTAGGTAACGTTGTCGTTGTTAAGTGTGACTGGTGAAATTTCGAATACATTTTACCTGCACGGAACTAGAATTTTTTACAGTGGCACGAGCACGAGGGGCCAACGTGGGTCAGATTGATAAAACATGGATTTTTTTTTGGGGGGGGGGAGATAAAATTTGAAGGGGTTAATCATACAAACGGACCTTAAAATGTAAATTTTCAAGTATACTAAACTAAAATAAGAAATATTAATTTCCGCGACGATTTAGAAAAAGAAAATCTGACGAAGTGTGAAAGTTCAAAGAAACGAAACGTTTTTAAAAATTTCTAATATGAATTTATCAAGAAACGACTCAAAATTCGAATAGGTTCACGTCTCTTGTAAAAAAATTTAGATTAAAAAGAATAAAGAAATCGAGGTAGGAAATATTTTTAATGATAGGTAAGTACTGTAAAATGTTTTCCAACTGTAAAATAGTTTTAAATTTTAATCCTTGAAATTTTTTATCTTATTGGATTCAGATAACAAATGAAAATTGTATATCTTGAAATTTTTCCTAGTTTGAAAACTTTTTCCAATAAAGAATTTTTAAGACCATGAAATTGAAAATTTTGGTTTGAAATAATGTTTTTGATAAAAAAATTTAAAAATTAGAAACTGAATTCAATTTTTTAAAAAATATACCTAATTTGAAATTATGGAATATTTTTTCAATATTCCACCCAATTTGAAGTTTTCAAACACGAGTTTCAGCTAGAAAAAGTTATCGACAATCATAAAAAAACACGTTTTTCAGTAATTTTTCCAGGATGGCCTCTCTTCGTTTATATGATCTTTTTTTACGCTTGAAAACTTCAAATAGCTGAAAAAACACGAAGTGCTCTGAAATTTTTGAAAAAAAATAATCACAACTAAGTACACCTTTACAGAACGCAATTTTATGCTGAACAACAAAAATTGAAAATTTTCTTCACTTCTGTTGATATAAAATTTTTTCAAAAATAATGCAATAAAATGTCCATAACTCCGAGAGAAAGGAGACTGCGGTCCAAAATTTTGTAAAAAATTTTTTACATTCAAAGTCATTATACATCCCTTGAGGGGCTCGGAAGTCTAAAAGCGTGAAGGGCCAAATTCACCCCCAATCCAGCCGTACCCTTCAGTTTTGTTTCCTACCTACCTACATTTCGTGATATCAAAAAATACTTATAGTTTACCTGCGATAAATCGATTTCTAATCACATTTGAAAACAGACGAGAACAAAAAATATGCACACGTTTTAAAAAAATTATTTATCGAGAAATATTTTCAAATTATTCACTCGAGCCAATATTTTATTTACAATTTTACGTAAGATTTCATCACCACAAGTCCAGTTATATTTTTTTAAGACACGAACAACTCTCTTACTTACTATTAACTATTGTTTCATTCAAGTGGAATTATTTGAATATTGAACATTATTTTGGTGTACATACATCTGATGCATAAGTTTGTAATATGATCTATCATTTGACTTCAATTGAAGTTCACTTAATGTGTACCTACTTCAGAAAATTGCAATATGTAAAATGTCAATTGATATGAACTAAAATTAATTTTGAAATGTACAATTTCAATTGATTTTAGACGACAATTAGATACCTAACGATCATTCGACTCCAATGATTTGAAAATGAGATATCTCAATTAATAGAGGACGATGGATAAAAATTACCCAATTACGATTGTGGTACTGTTTCCATAATTTGGAATGAAGGTTTTGTCAGTACCGCGATGCCAATTTTGCGGGTATAATCCATTTGTGAATGTGCAACGTATCATTATTTTTCACCAAGTCATCGATAGGCCTACTAGAGCCGAAGCTTAAAATACCTATCTAAAAGTCAGAATGGAGAAAGTCTTGAAGACTACGAAAATAATGAATAAATTCATAAAATGGGCCAGTACAAAGCTTGAAAGTCAAAGTCCGGATTGTATCGAACAACATTAAGTGACTTTTTTTATTTAAAAAAAAAAAAACATTTGTATTTTGTACTTACAATTTGTCCATTATTTTCATTTTTTAAAAAAAGTCATCAATCAATTGTCTTTGGCACGTGTTCTTCTTGGTTTCGACTTCGACCAGCTGACGGCAACGCAGGGTGCAGTCTAGAGGTCTAGACACACGTAAAGGTAAACCATGGTAGGGAACTGTAGAGAATCGTTCCCGGAATTCCTTTCAAGGAAAAAAAAATGCCGTTCAAGGGTAGTTGGAGCAGAATCAATGCAGTCTGGTGCAATTGTGTTGGCGAAATGAGGTTGTTTAAATAGCGTTGGCATCTACCATTGTATATACTTCCTGTCACACTGGTGTCCCTATACTCTCACGTGCAAATAATAAAGATAGATCAATGGAGATCAGTTCTAAGAAATGAAACAATGATCGCGGGTTTCGAACATCGCGAGCTGGCGCCCTCATTGTATAGATGTAGACGGGTTCAATATACACAGGCTGGCTTTATACCGTTTTTTGCGACTTTTGACGCTAGGAGGTACTTTGCATTTTCATTTTCGGGGAATTACATAGGTTGATTTTTTGTCAAATCTTGTGCTGCGTGCCTTATTCGTTTCCTTGGATGGTGACGGTTCGGCCTAAGTATGAAATTCAGGCAACAAAATCAATTTTTAGAATTTGATCAAAATTTTTGACACGCTGAACAAGAATCTGGCATTAATTATTTATATCTCGTGTGATCATCTCATTCTTGATACTCAATCTAAAATTTCATCGTAAAAATGTTTGAAGAGTAAAAGGGACGAAAAAAATCAATTAGTCTTAAATAAAATCTGGAAAGGAAGCCCGTGAATAAAATCGCTCCAAGAAATACAACATAAATATTCAAATGGATGTAAATCACTTGTGATATGTATTTGAAAAGAAAGTGTTACCATTTCACGAACTTTTGAAGTTTTTGAAAGAAACTTGTTTCAAAGTCATTTTTGAGATTGTAAGATTCTGAAAAATTCATGCAATATTATTTACAGGCAAAATTCATTTTACTGTAGATAAAGCGTCCAAGGTGAGATATGTCACGCGATATTTTTGCCAAATCTCACTTTTGACTCCTTCTCCACTCCCTCCCCTAAAATCCAAAAATTTTTTGAGGGCAAAATTCGTAATCTACGACCTCGAAAACATGCATTTTCATATGTCACACGATATTTTTGCCAAATATTACTTTTGAACCCTATCCCACTCCCTCCCCTAGAATCCAAAAATTTTTTGAATGCGAAATTCGTAATCTACGACCTCGAAAACATGCATTTTGATATGTCACACGATATTTTTGCCAAATCTCACTTTTGACCCCTTCCCCACTCCCTCCCCTAGAATCCAAAATTTTTTTGAATGCGAAATTCGTAATCTACGACCTCGAAAACATGCATTTTGATATATCACACGATATCTTTGCCAAATCTTACTTTTGAACCCTTCTCCACCCCCTCCCCTCTAACTCAAAAATTTTTTGAATGCGAAATTCGTAATCCACGACCTAGAAAACATGCATTTTGATATGTCACACGATATCTTTGTCAAACCTCACTTTTCACCCCTCCCCGCCTCTCAATTTGGAGCTCAGAATGGGTTGAAATTGCTAAAATTTAATTTTCATCAATAATTTTGTTCTGCTCGTGAAATTTTAACCCATTTTAATAGGTCGCAACCTATTTTTCAGATTTATTTGATAACTTATTTTTCAATTGGGGGGAGGGGGGTCGTGCCTTTTTCAAACTTGGAAATTCCACCAAGACCTTGTGCCAACCGTTTTCCTCAAACTTTGGCTAATTGGACTCGGAATGAACCCAAGAATACAGAGTGGTTGATTTTTTATATCCAGCATACCGCATAACCCCTTCAGAGGCATTATTGTATCAAAAATGATCAAATTTGGCGAAAAATCGCACATTGGGAGTCCCAGCACCCCATTGTGCCCGTGACCCAAGGGATGTGACATTTATTTGGAGTAGGAAGAGTGCCCGCATCCAGGATATGCAATTTTTTTGTCCGAAATTAAATTTAAAAATTGAGAAAAAATTGGCAGTTTTAGGGCTCAGCTCTCTATTGTACCGGGGTAAAAATCCAAAATACGATTTTTTGGGATCATCGGACCCATACCTAAAGTAAATCTTCTGATATTTTTGTCCAACGAAATGAACACTTTTTGCCACTTGGGATGTTGACTATTTCTTGACGAAGCACTCGTTTAATTTATTTTCGTAAAATTTGCCTTCAAACAAATGAATATTCTAGGCGAATGAATCAACGTAAAATATGAACAACGAATTTTTGACAGTTGTTTTTTTACGAGATATCCTACTTGAAAAAAAAATACAACCCATCGTACGTTAATCTACTAAAAGTTGCCTACCATTATGAAACGTGTTTAAGTTCTCAAGTTTTCGTACACAAATCGATTTAACGATAGGGAGGGGAGGGAAGAGGTGAAAGATCAGGAAATACGTTAAATACATCCACGATGACAATTCTGTTAATAATTTCATGACAAAGGCAATTAAAGAATTTATTTTTAAAAAACAAAAAGTACAATAAAATAGAAAATCGCACACACGAATGCGCACAAACTGAGTAACATTTTAAAATAATAAAATGAAAAAGATATTAAAATTACGTTTGTTGAAAATACATTATTCCTAATTATAGAACCACAAAATAACAAAATTCACAATTTTCTCGAAATTCATTAAAGACGATAAAAAATATTTAAAATAGTCGCTAAAAATAGGTATTCAGAGTGATTCTTCAATTAATGAGGAACTTCCATCCTGCTTTTTTGTTTCTTGATAAAATCTTTGGCCAATTTATCGCCACTTCTGTAGTCCAACGCTTTCAAAATATCACTTTCTGCAAAAAAAAACAAGAAATAAGTAAGTAGATGATTAGAAAATAAGAATCAAAGTATAAAGATGTTTTGAGACTGAAAATATAGGTACCAGTATTTTTCGGACGATTCAACTTCAAATTTCTCATTTTAGGATATTTGCCAGGGTCGACTTTATCAACGTCATTCAAAGGGACAAATGCTTCAGCCATGTAATCGTTGGTGGCACCGAATAAATCTTGATCTTTCATGACAAACATGACTAATGCATCCTTAATTTTGGACTGATCGTTGGTCAGCGTTCTAAATACAAAAAAAAAAGCAATTATTACCCATCACGATTTATTACCTATTCATTTTCAAACGTCTAAAAAAATACTTACATGGTGAATTTTTCTTCGAACAATGGGAATAGTGTTTTTTTATGAACCTTTGTCTTATACTTATGAGTAGGGAATTTATGTTTAGGTATCAGTCTAATACTGACGAATGGATCACTTTGACCTGAAAATTAGATAAATAACAAAACAGTTATTTTTTTGAAAAAAAAACACGCTTCATTTTCATTCATGAGAGAAAACTTTTACATACCATTTGAATCCATTGATCGGAGATTCGAAGCATTTAGGACATCGACTATCAACTTATCTTGATCAAGTTGTAATTGTACCGTCATCATACCATCTTCTGACTTTTCTAGACTTTCTTGTTCGCCCAATCGTTCCATATAATATTGATGTATTAGTTCCGGCGTCTCCATACCATAAATTGTCAAAATTCTTTCCACTTTGGCTAAGATATCGTTGAGTTTTTTATTTTCTTCTTGGCTCAATTTTTCGTCAATTTTGAAAAATCCTATTAAAATGTGGAGCGTTTCTTGTAAATTGTGGAAGTACGATGGAGGTCGTCTTTTCTGCAAGTGAAATAATTTTTTCAAAATTTTATACCTGCCTGAATGAATTTTTTTTGAAAACAAATCTTACGGTTTACCTACCTCGATACCTTTTTGTACCAGATCGAATAAAACGTTTGAAATTCTTTCCCATATCACATCCAAAATACGATTAAAATTATCGGTATTCAGTTTAGAATTCAACGTTGTCAGATTTTCGTCCAAATATGACATCAAACGATCAATCACATTACATTGTTGATGTAATAGTTCTGCTCCTTCTTGAAGGAATCTTGTCATCGATGGTTCCATCTGAAAAGAAAATTATTCGAAAATTAATTTCCATGCTGTCGAAAAAGTTCTGAATTTGTGAAAAATTGGTGAAGAAGTTTACTTCAAATGTGAGACCTTCCAAAAAAAAAAAAAAACACAAAGAATTACGAGTGGAATATATTTTTCTGAAAAAAGGGTTTTGCCACTTTTGAGTAGTTTCGCCGGTTTAGAACGGCAGCCATTTTTCTTTAAAAAGGTGTGTATCGAATTTTTGCATCTGCTTGAACCATTTACCTCGAGATTGGATTCCAGGATTTCTTAATTTTTTATTTAAAAAAAAATTCAAAATGCTCAATCAAACGCCGCAATCTCTCAAAATTGTGTAAAATTTTTCCAAGGTCACTAAAAATTTTTGATGACTTCTTGAAAAATTTTCCCAGCAGTTCTGCCAACTATAGGTATTTTATTTTTCGCGATGTTCATAAAATTTAAGTTGGCCATTCAGTAGGTATTTTGAAAAATACCTACCTAATCCAAAAATTCTTTGATAGGTAAGTGAAATTTGGATTATTCTTTTAGTAATTTTTTGTAGTAGTTCTGCCAACGAAATCTGCGTAAATTTAAACGAAGTTGACAACATTTACATGAAAAATTGTTCAAAATCTTTATCAAAAATTATTCTAAGCCACCACATATCTGATTTAAATTTGGCAAAAATAAAAAAAATCGTAAATAATTTGCCAATTTTCAATTGGTAAAATTACCTGAAAGTGGTAAAAATAGACATTTTTTTTTTTGAAAATGATTTGATTTTGAGATTTTTTAGCTTCATCAACCTTTGGACTGAGGGATAGCAGGGGTGCTCAATTTTTTCGGGAGGGGGAGGCACGAGAGATCTTTTATTAAAAGTAAATCATCTCATCAATATTTGTCTAAATTCAAAATTCTTATTTTTTTCTTCTAATTGCCCAAATGAGCAGGTAATTAACCGAATTTTACCTTTTTAGCCAGAGTTTCCGATAATTCGGATATTTTATGGCCGACGTTTTCTACAGCATTGGACATCACTAATTCTAAAGTCTGGCGACAATGTTCCGCCGTCGTTGAACTCTTGAAATCTGATAATGAATTTAATAGCTTATCCAGCCCCAATCCTTTGACGAATGGATGGATACTGTGATGTATGTAGTCTATATTGTTAATGGCCACACACCACTGAAAAAATTAAAAATTAATTAGAAATTTCTTTTGCCATACACAAAGTAATGCAGGATGTCTCGTGAAGTGGTCTCCGAAACAAAAAAAAACGGATACTGTCAAAAAAAGTGTTAGTTGAATAATATGTTGCCTAACTTTGGGATTGAAGGAAAAAATGATCGTCAAAAAATAGTATTTCAATACTAAAAGTCATTTTCAATTTTAAAAATGGGTAATTGTATTTTGAAATTTTTTTTAAACAGAATAAACGTTTAAAAAATTATTTGAAGGAATAATCAGCAGGAACCTAATTCAAAAACTAAGGACAAATTTTGTTCTGATTTCCACGAATCATTCAAAGTTGAGAAAACTTTACTGAAAAAAAAAAATTTATCCAAAAAAACGTGTCCCAATTCTCAAAATAGGTAAAATTTATCATTTTTTTGAATAAAATTTATTCTTTTTGGTAAAATTTATTCATTTTTTTGACAAATTTCATCATTTTTTCTGATAATAGGTAAATATTATTTTTTAGAATAAATTTTACCTATTTTGTGAATTGAAACACGTTATTATTTTCTTGAATACATTTTATTATTTTTTTGAATACATTTTATTATTTTTTGATTAAAATTTATTATTTTTTTTAAAAATTTATGACTTTTTTTGATAAAATCTATCTTTTTTTTTCATAAAATTTATTATTTTTGGGGTAAAATGCATTCATTTTTGTAACTTCTGTTTTTTCCGTGTTGAAATTTCCGAAATCCATTTACTTTACTTCGAATAATTCTTGGCCTTTTGATAATTTTGACGTCAGGCAAAAAATTAAACCATGAAAATTCGCTCATTTTCGGTTTACATTCTGAAAGGTCATTGAACCCTTCAATTTTGAATATATTTGAAATGTTGACTCGAAATATTTTTTTCAGCAATATCCAGTTATTTCAATTTCTAGTTTGGGTAACCATTAATCAAAATCGAATTCAAAATAGGAAGATTATTACCTCAGATGTAACTTCAAATTTCTTCTCATAAGCAGTCTGAGTTTCTCCCATATTATCAACTTTGGCAGCCACTCGATCAGCGTAATGTACCGATGATTTACAAATATCCTGAAATATTCAAAGAAAAAAAAAAACATTCATTAATTTTATCATGATCATATTCTGGGAGATGGTTTGCTCTCTAAATTTGAATTAGTCAAAATCAAGCCAAATTTTGTCTGTTTCGTTCACTGAAACAAATTCCACTACCAATCAGTGATTTTTCTGCCAAAAATTGCTAATTTTTCTATCAAATTGAAAAGTAACCAAGGAATCAGTAATTTTTGAAAGAAAAAAATCGGTAAAAAATTGCTGATGATTTTCGGTGAAATTAATTTTACTGCATAAAATAGGCAAACTTGACTGAAATTTGACTCATTCATAGATGAAGGGGAAGAGAGATACTTACATCGATTATCTTGGCCATAAATGTGTACGAGCCTTCAATATCAGGCCAAGCTAATTGATCCCAAAACGTTTTCACCTAAAAAAAAAAATCATCATCCTGAAAAACGATTTCTTTATCTGAATTCATTTATTAAAAATTTTCGACTCACTTGCTGGAAAATACCCATCGTATCGATGGCAGAACTACTATACTGAACAGTCTCATCAACCGGAACAAAATCGTCCAATTCGACTGCTTTGTCGATCCTTTGCAAAGCTTTAAAAGCAGCTATATCCAGCCATCTGACGACTCCGGGGAAGAACCACGAATAAAATTTACGCAAGGGAAACGATTCAAAAGCATCGTCGTTTTGGAACAGACCAGCTCCAATTTTATCAATTCCTTGAAGCGATAAAAACAACTCGAACATTGTAGTACCCATCGAAAGAGGATCGTTATTGGCATCTTTGTCATTTCGTTTCTCAAAGTCCAGAGGTTTCATCATCATACACATATCGGTAACTGTTGATTCGACCAGTTCGGCGACCTGGAGGAAAGTTAAAAAATTGATTTATATTCAAAAAGTGAAAAAAAAAACAATCTGAGAATGAAAGTCGATTTACTTACGTTTGATTGGTACACGGCGAATAGAGTTTTTGAGTAGGGGAAATTCAGTCTCCTATCAAAAAAAAAAATCATCAAATAAGTTTCAAGTTTTTTAATCGCAGTTTTGCTTTCAAAGTAGCTGATTACTCCTTAACATTTAAAATTCTGCAAACTTTATCACATTTAAATAAGTCTTCAAATTCGTAATTACCTGGTAATTCGATAGAAAACCACGACAATAAATAGGTATCTAGCTATCTACCTACTGTAAAAAGGAAAAAAAAAATTGCTTACTCTTTGAATAACATTTCGTGGAACTTTTTGGCTCCATCCAGATCTAAGCTAATGAGTTGAGTCACTTTGACCAAGTATTTTAATCTTGCTTCATCGGTATTGTTTTCTGGACGATTATGACTGATCAAATACTCAAACCTTGAAATTTCATAAATGACAGATAATTTTGAGTCCTTTTTTCAATTTTTTTTTACTCAAAATAGATCTAAAAAAAAATACTGATTTCTGTGATAATGACTTACCAGTCACAAGCTCCATGAACCACAGCCTCATGCAGAACTGATTTTACAGTCAGATTATCTATCGTAGCCACCCATCCGTAAGATTCAGATGGGAATAAATTAAAATCAGCAGGAGCACTACTGTTAACGAGATCTTGAATTATACTAAAAAAAAAAAAAAAAAAATAGGTATTTTATTATCATACCTAACTAGATACCTCGTTGACTGCAGAAATCGAATGAAAAAAAAATTGAATTTACCTTAAAATAGCATCTAATTGGGCCAAAATTGCCTTATCACTCGGAGCAGATTTACGAATTTTTCTGATATTATTATAACAAGATGGCAAAACTTTTCGAGCCGAGTTCCAAAAATGTTTTACCTAAATAAATCATCAACGATGAAAATCCATAAAAAAATAATTAGCTCTCAATCGAAAAATTCTTACCTCATCTTCGGTGAGTAATCCTTTTTTCATCGACTGCACGAGTAAACTTAATATATTGGCAAGAATTCCGAAATTCATCTGTTTATTTTGATGAACGTTCACGTACTCGACCCATTTAGCAATTAGATCGTCCGTAGCGCCCAAATTACATTGAGCTAAATGCTGTCTCAAGATCATTTCGCCTTCGGGACTGAAAACACCGTCCCATGTCGCCAAATCGAACTGCATGGACAAATAAACAAATAAAATTATAAATTGATAGGTGGATACCGATTTTTGACCAAGGGGAAAATATTCATCAACTATCTTCCTATTTTTATATCTATAAATTTCAAATGATCAGGTTTTTTTGACAACTTACCCCTTCTTGTTTGATTTGATGTTGTAAGAGAGTTTTGACCAGGTATCGGTGTTCTTCAAGGGCTACGAATTCGTCTTTCTCGGAGCCAAACATCATTTTCAGCAAGATCATGCCTTTGCTGGCACCTTTGCCTCGTTTTTGTAACTTGAACCATGCAATCTGACCATTAGCTGGGATATTCTGCAAAAAAATTAATATAGGTATTAATAATTCTGCATTTGATTTTATACATTTTTACTCATCTTATTTAATTTTTGATGGACTTACTTTTAAGGTTATTTGAGCAGATCCAATGAGTTCGTTGTCATGATTTCCACTAGCAACCGTTTGAGCGAATTCTTTGACAAATTTTTTGATACCTCTGAAGCCTTTTACATCTGATATTTTCGTCACTTTTTCTTTGATACTTTCGGCAGCGTCGAAATCCCTGTGAAAAATAACGTTTAGATCATAAAGACAAAAAAAACCCACAAAAATATGAAAAAAATATGCAAAATGAAGGATTGGGAGAGGAGAGGAGAGGAGAGGTCACAGAACTTGATCAAATTTCTAGAATTATACAGATTCAAGATCAAAAAATTGCCTCTTCAAAGTGAGGGGACTGTTGCAGATCCAGACGAAGATTTCAGATGAGGGTGGGTATAAAAATTTTGATTGGTATCAATTTCATTTAGTCGGCCAAAACAATACGTGTTTCAATTTATGTTGAAGATGGGAAAAAGCGAATTTTGCATAAAAAAAATTGAAAAGAAACTGACGACTTGCGAAAAGGTGAGTGTGAGTCCTAAATTCAACATTTTTCGAAGTCATGAAGCGAAATACATAAATCTATACTTATCGATTTTCTCAAATCCATTTCAAAATGAAAATGTTTTATTTGCGGGAAAGGAGAGGAGAAGGAGGCTGAAAAATTATATTTAAAAATTGAATACCACGTGTCTAAGATACTTGATGATCTTTTTTTGGACTTGCAAAAAAATTATTTTTCGATCTAGGTACCTAGAAAAGTATAAATTTTTTGATCTTTGAGGTTTGACAAAATATTGAAAAATTACCTACACAATTTTTAATTCATGATTTTTTGCAAAAAATTACAAAAAAAATAGAAAACTATATTTACCAAAATTTGTCCAGAAATTCAAAAAATTGGGAAATTTTTATGGGAGTCTAGATCAGTAAATAAGTAGAACCACTCTCGAGTGTCAGAAATTGATTTTTTAGTAGACACAGAATTTGGACCTTTCAGAACGATTATAATCAAGAAGGAATCTCAACTCAAAAACTAATTTCTCACACCTAAGGATAATTTCTATATTACTTAGACTTAGATTTGAAAAAATCCACGTTTTCAAAGATTTTCTTTTCAAGGATGAACCTGTTTTTTTTTTCGAATTTCTGATATCATTTCATTAGAAAAAAATCAGAAGGGTGTTAAGAAGTTGTGGCCTAATTTAAAATTTTCAAATCAGCTGCTAAAAATATGTGTTTTTTGATCCATAGAAAAATAGGATTGCTTTCTTGGATGATGATTTCGGATCAAAATCCCAAAGGATCGTTGCAGAGTGAAGGGAAACCAAGTATATTTTTTCAATGTCAATGAAAAGTAGGTATCTATTCGATATTTTTTTATTCGTTTGAATTGAGAAGCCTTAGTCTGTCAGGATCTCTTTTATTTTTTTCGGCAGAATGACATAAAAAAATTGAAGAGATCAAAAATACGGAATTCACACCTCACGCTTCATAATATCAAAAAATCATTTTTTTTGTCCATTCTTCTCCTCCCCTCCTCCCCTTACATCACCAGGAAGGTTTAATTTTGACGATTGCAACTCAAAGTTTTTGTATATTTCTAAGTTTTTTTTTTTTTTTTTTTTTTTTTTTTCAGAAAACTGCATTAAAATTTTTTAATTACCTATTTTTTAAAATCAAGGTTGTGCTTTGAAATTTAATTAGGTACCTTTCCCTTCTTTGAAAAAATTCCAAAACTTATCCTAATACCATTTTTATAACTTGAAGAAATTTTTTTTAAAAAAAAACTTCAAGATCTTGAATACTGCAAATGAAAAACAATTCTATTGGCTCACCTTTGGCACAACTTAAATTTGCAGTAACACTAGCTACGAGTATAAATAGCCCACCTCGTAAGAATTAAAAGAAAAAATTTCAATGTATTATTTAACGACTTCGTGACTTCTTGTTTATACGAATTTTACATATTCATGATTTGCAGTTTCTCCACTAAAAAGAAAAATGGAATATTTTCCACCGCCTCCCCCCTCTCATCTCGCAAAGTTATCTAGTTGTTATCAATAAAAATAAGTCACGAATTTATCGTTGGTCTAATCCACAACGTTAAAATTTTAAACACTTTGTAAAGCGAAAAATCACACATCTTTTTTATGATTTTTTTTTTTGTAAATACCCACAAATCAACTTCGTGGAAATACTGACCAAATATCTATTCATTTCAACCGACGAAAAGCTTCGTTAAATATCGCTTATTTATTACAACACAGCGAACTCGGCTCAGGTAATGCTAATTATCTACATAAATATACTTTACATAAAAATGTACTCACCATACTTCAAAATGCAATACATCCTGAGTAGGCGAAGCCACAGGTCTGCAAAAAAAAAAAATCATAAAAATATTGACCTATCAAAAATGAAGCATACAATTACGTAGGTGAGTTACTCGTACCATAAGTATAAAAATAAAAACACTATGTCATCGAAACACAAATCATCATTAATCAATTCCAACACGTTCTATGACATACGTACAACGTAAAAAAAACTCACAATTTAAAATTTTCCTCCCAGACCGGCTGCAAGGTTTCTTTTTTCACCGATGAAGTGAATCGGTTCGTTTGCGACGATGAAATCCACAAGGTGCAATAAGGATCGCTGAGACCTAAAATGAAATGCGTGATAAACTCAAAGTCCTTCGACTCGATTCGTTACGAGAGTATCAGTAAATTGTCTAGAACAATTACCATTGGCATCCTTGGGTGTTAGATCTTTGGCTTCGATGACGTCTACTTTCAGTACCATTTTGGGAACCTGTGAATAATAAAATCATATAAAATGTTTGCTATCTCAGGATAGGTAAAATAAAATAGTACATATGGAGAAGATGTTATGCGGAGAGATAATTCTTTTATATCGTCGAGATCGCTCATGGACAAATTCACCATTTACGTCAATTCAAATTTCACACATTTCAATTATTTTTTGATAAAAATAGAACTTTGACGATTCAAGTCTACATTTATTCATAGTTCAAATTTTTTTAATTCTAGTTTTTTCAGTTCTTTAAAATTGCCTCCTTGCCTTCAATTTTTCAATTTTTCCAACTGTGAAATTTTTTTAGTTCAATTTTTTTTAAAACGATTCGATTCTATGTTTGATTTTTTTAAATTTCATAATTTTATTATTTTCGAATTTTTTCAATTATTTGAAGTGGAAGAAATTTTGAAAAACAAAATGCTGAATTTTTTTTGAAAAATTCCAATTCGTAAAAAAATTCAAGAAATTTTCAATTTGAAGAAAATTTTGAATCATCGAAATAATTTCATGTTGAATTTTTTTTTCAAATATGAAGTTGACAAAAAAGTTAAATTTTCTAATCAAAGTTGGAAAAATATTCAATTGTGAATTTTTTCCAATTTAATTTTTTTTACTGTAAACTTTTTAAAAATTTTTTCAATTTTGATTTCCAATTTTTTAAAAAATATTTCTTTTCATTCATTTGGAAGAAATTTTTAAAAATTTCCAAATTGAAAAGATTTCAAAATAAGATCCTAATTTAAAGAAAATTTATAATCAAAGAAATTTTAAAAAAAATTGGTTTTGAACAAATTTGAACTTCGAGAAAATTTGGACTTGGATCATCGAACTCCTATATTTTTGAAAAAAAAACACCAAGAGCCAGTCGTATAATAATGTGCATAAATAATTAAGTAGGCATATGAGGTACCAAGTAGGTAGCTAGGTACCCATATAAACTGTAAATACATCAGTATTTCGAGTCTGGAGTGGACGACTGTTCACGAGAACGATCATTATTATGTATTTTAATTCCTATTGTTCTCCTGTTCCAAGTGCTACGTTATAATTTAACCCGCCGAAACACACCGAAGGTAACTTTTAGCGCAAAAAATCACGTAGGTAATTCCCAACCGCGATCATCCAGAGGATAATTACGCTTTTTAATGGTATCTCGCACACTACTTCCTTCGTCCTCTTGCATCAATTACCTACAAGCTGTACAGTAACTTCACTCTAACTACCGGTGAAAAATTTTTTTATAGCAATTCGCTCGACTAATTATTTGGTTACAATTGCGCCGTACTTTATATTTCAGATAGTTGTGGACTGGAATAACGATGAGTCACATTCGATATGGTATCGTCCACGTTATTCGGCTTACCATTCATACGGAGTACGGACATAGGTATTAGGTTAGGTACCTATTGTACCCAGATTGTATTTTAAAATCCGCCTCTAACGCACGTTTTCCTATAGGTAGACTAAAATTCATAATCTGGATGCTGGATTCGATATTAAATTCATCTTTCACAAACGTGTTTTGCATATAGAATGCATTTTTTTTCCTGCGAAGTTACATCGTGGGATTGGCGAATCAATTTTGTTGTTATTTTTCATAGATGAGAGAAAAATTGAGTGGGTGATTTGGGCAGGTATTTTGTGTAATGATTCAGGTGGTCTTTAGAGACGAGAGAGCTTGATCGTTGGAGATGAGATTTTTTTCTAATGATCAGAATCATCAAATTATTTATTTAGGTAATTTAGTTTTTAAAAATAAAAATTATGTGATTGATCCTAAAAGTGCCCTCTGCCTTCGGCTCATTCAATTTTTACTACTTTAAAATAGATAAGTACCTATACAAGGTTGCTCTAGGTAGGTAAGTACCTAATTTTATAACGATTTGATGTTTTCATTAGGTACCAAAATGTTCTAATTTTTTTAAACATAATTGAACGTAATTTTGAAAAGTATTGATAATGGCTTGTTTGAAGGAAGATTTAGCATTCAAATGGCATTTTAATTAGGTAATTTTGTTTATTGCCTCATTTATGACGTCATTGTGATGAAAAATTATACGAAATCAAAAAATAATAATATTTTTTGAAAACTGACTTCATCTTATTTTTAAATAAGTCATTGAAATTTTCCAAAAATCAGTCTTTTTCGAGTTATGATGCAAAAAATAAGAAAATACGGACAAAATTCATTCAAATGTCAGGCATTGAGTCTGGGGTAGTCATGAAGGTGAAATCCCTACCTATATCTACCTAGTCAAAGGATTCTCATCTTTTTTCTGAATCAGGAGTTCCCCTTTAGAAAATTTTAAAACCGAAAAAGGATCAAAACTTTTCTCAGGGAAGAATCAAATTTGACAATGAGTGTTTGCAAAGGGTGGGGGTGGGGGGGGTGAAAACTGAAAATTGGAAAACCAAAACGTTCGCTGCTCACAAGGCATTTTATTAGATTTTTCTGACAGAAATGTATTTTTCTTCAATTTTCAATATAAAAAGATAATGTAAGATTTTATAAAAATTTTCTCAGAAAAAATTGCCTAATTTTTTATTCATTTTTTCTCACTCGAATGAGAATTATTTCCTGGCTGAAATTTCAATTTTCCTGTTAAGTGAAGAAAAATTGATGTTACTTGTTCTCTCATTTGGTTCATTCTTAAATTTTTTTTCTTCTCAGTTTGTAGTTGAAAAAATTCATAGGTAGGTGCCTATTGCTTCCATTATTTTTGATTTTGCTGATTTATTCTTAACGATTGATTCTTTTCAGAAAAATTACCTATTAGCAAAATGATGCAGGGAGAGAGAGAGGAAGGTGAGTAATTGGTTTAGATATTCTTGACCTCTCAAGAATTGTGTACATTTTTAATCAAAAATTTGTCAATTTATTGTTGATATTTTTTTTTCGAGAATCCAAAAATCCTAAATTATTGAGTTTAGAATGTCTAATTTTCCAAAAATGTATTTTTGGAATTTAGAATTTCATAAAATTTTTTTATACAAGTAATTGATTAGAAAATGTGAAAAAATGTAGGTAATTCGTAATTCCAATGAAAACTTTCGCCTTTCAACCTAGAAAAAAAAAACTTTTTACTTTTTAGGGGATCCTCAAAATTAATTTTCCAAAGTACTTATGAAAAAACATTTAAATGCTCAAGAACCAGGAGCCAGCAGATGTTTTTTGAAAAAATTCCCGACGAGCACTATCAGACCATCGTAATTCGGTCAATTTTTCCCCTAGATCCTTCGATATCACTCAAAATTGAGAATTTTTTAAATCTCGCGCCATTGCATTCTTTCCCAAGCCGTCTAAAATTTTTTGGGCACATAAAATCATCTATCAACTTGAAAAAAATTGTAGTTTTCAAATTTTTATAACTCTTGCTATAGAAATCGCCGAAAATTTTCATTTTTTTTTAGAATTCCAAAATCTAAAACACACCTAGTGAAATCAAGGAGAGTCGAGTTTTTAAAAATCATTACAAATTTGAATTTAGTGCCCTTGAAAAATGCAGAAGATGATTCGCATATGATTGTGTTTTTTTTTAAATTTGAAATTTTCTGGAGAAAGATGGAGGAAAGGGCGGAAGAGGGTCTGATTTGTAAAATAATAGAAGATTAGTTGATCTTTTTAAAATCGAATTTACAAATGGAAATTTCATTTCAATTTTTCTCATTTGAGTTGAGAAAATCAGTAAAACTGAGATTTTATGATATTTGATTAAGAGTAGTCTAAATTCTTAATGATGAAACTGAAAATTTTTTCAAATTTTTTCCAATATACTTCTACCTTTTTTTATTGGCCAGAAATGATTTTTAATTTCAAAGAAGAAATCATTTTGTTCATTTAAAATAAAATTAAAATTTAGATCACGTAGCATTTCTTATCAAAACTAACAACGAAGATTCAAATTAGGATGCAATAGTCAAGGTGATTTGCGACATTGCGAGTAAGTTACAAAAAATCATTCCCTTGCTCATTTTGAATCTAATCTTCAATCTCTCTCCCCGTCCTTTCCTTCTATAAAATTTTGATACGACAACTGATAAAATGAACGAGAATTCAGATCAAATCATAAATTTTCTATGAAAAAAAAACCGCAGGAAATTAATTTTACTCGTAGTTTTCCATTTATCGATAGTCGATACCTATAATTTGATATAACCCCACCCAAGATGAAAATCAACCTGATTAAAATCGTTTGAAGAACAATAATTCAATTTTAAATAATTAATTCGCCTCGGTAAATTCCATTTTAATGGCGGACGAATTAAAAATAATAATTACGAATCCTTGAATTGACGAGTTCGCGTGTTTGATTTTTAAAAAATATAAAAATTCAGCATTAAAATTTATGTTTTCATGAATCCAGTCCAGATTCTGGACTGCATTCATGAAAGCATAAAAATTATGAAAATAAATGGGTAATTTAAGATTAAAAATTGTTGAAACTAAAATCAATGTATCTACATTAATAATTCCAATCAATATATTTCAAATTTAAATAATACATTTTCATTTATGAGAACGGAAAATTTCTCAATTGCATAAAATTTTTAAAATTTTGAGCTCTTTCCCACCTGGATCAAATTTTAAGCTTGGAGTAAAACTATTCGCAGAAAATCAGAAATGAATCTGAGAGTTACAGAAATCGTTTTTAAATTGTTCATCCCCCCCTCTGAAGATATCAAGATCTTTTCCCCCTTTTCTCTTGACTGATGTTATCAAACCATACAAAATTCAAAAAAGTTGCTCTTTTTCTGGGAGAAGTCTTATCAAAAAAGTTTTTCAAACTAAGCCCATAAAAAATAAGTACTTACTACCTACCTATAACAGACATATTACCTAGTCAATTTTTTTTATTTTTTTTGTTTTTCATACCGAATTTGCGTGCTTGTGAGGGAAGGGGATTGGTAAGACGAGGTATTATTTTTATTGATACTTGAACTCAACGTGTCAAAAAACACGATCAACGATATGCCACGCATATCTAATTCAATTTTTTTAAAATTTTGCCTAAAATTTTGGAACATCTTGGCTTCTCCAAATTTTGTGGAATTTGAGTAAATATCAAAAACTTTTACAGTTTCTGAAAATTCAACAAAAATTCATAATTTTTACTGAGAAATAGCAATGTTGAGTGATGAGTTCAACTAAGAAAATCCAAAAATTCAGATTAAAATGTGAATTTGGTTTCGGTTTAAAGCACAGTTTTTTCATTTTTCTCACTCGAAAATAAAAAATGTCCTTTTGAACATTACCTACCTATTCGACTCAATCTAATTTTCTGAACTAAAAGTTCAATTTTTTTTTTATTTGAGAAAAGGAATAAGAAGCTGTTTCCACATAAAATTTTACTATTGTAAAATATTTGGCAGTATGAGCACAATAAAACACTTCATTACCTTGACAAAAATTTTGCAATTTTTCACGCTGTGTAAAAAGTAAATTCCGTGAATTTCGAAGAAACACTTTTTCGAAATTTCAGTTTTTTAACTTTGTCATTTATGAAACGAATTGTAAATATTGTGATGTTTTGAAAGTTTCACAATTAATAATAATTTAAAATCTGAAAAATCCCAAAAAATTCAAAAAAATTGACTCTTTGACAACTTTCAAAAATTTTACAATTGAACAATTTTCAAAAATTTGTCCTATTTTTGAAAAATAGTCCGTTTTCAAAAATTTCTCCATTTCAAAAAATTTGACAATTTTGAAAAATTTAACAATTTTGAAAAATTTAACAATTTTGAAAAATTTGACAATTTTGAAAAATTTGACAATTTTGAAAAATTTGACAATTTCGAAAAATTTGACAATTTCGAAAAATTTGACAATTTTAAAAAATTTGTTCCATTTTTAAAAAATTGAAAAATTTTTCAAAAACTCAACTACCTATTTTTAAAAACCAGCCAATTTTGAAAAATTTAAATACCTATTTTTAAAAAACAGCCAATTTTAAAATATTCAACTATTTTTAAAAATCAGTCAATTTTGAAAAATTAGACAATTTTAAAAAATTAGACAATTTTAAAAAATTAGACAATTTTAAAAAATTTGTTCCATTTTTAAAAAATCAGCCCATTTTTAAAAATTTGAAAAAATTTTCAAAAACTCAACTACCTATTTTTAAAAATCATCCAATTTTGAAAAATTTAAATATTTTTAAAAATCAGTCAATTTTGAGAAAAATTAACAATTCGACGATTATTTACCTATTAAAAATATGACCTAGTATTTTCAAAAATTTGTCAGAGTTCAAAAATCTGCTAATTTTTATGAAAGCAGTTTTTTTTTTAATTTTAGGTACAACTCGAGATTTTTTAAATAATTTGACAGTTTTAAAATTTGATATCTTAAAATGTTTTTCTTCTGGCATTTAATCAAGTGCACATAAAACCAAAGTAAGTAATAGAGGAGTGTTTTATGAAAACGTGAAGTCGACTGCATCTACACACAACCATTAAGGACGAGGCTGAGAATTTGAAAAAAAAGTGGGAGGGAATAGAATTTCAAATGAGTCATTTTTCACTGAATTTTTTCTGACAAATTGGGAATTTATTGAGGAACCGGTGATTCTTAACTGAAAAATTAGTTTAAAATATTATCATTTTTTTTTTTTTTTTTTAATATAAAAATAAAGCCCGAGCGAATCGAGGGCGAAATTTTTTTTGAAAAAAATTCTGTTTAAAAAACAAAAAAAACACTTTTTAAATATTTTTGCAATTAAAAATTCTATTATCTGAGCTCAACGGAGGGCTTGAGCCCCCTGAGCCCCCCTTGGGTGGGCCTAGGTTCTCACCGATAATTCATCCTACACCCATCACACCCATTTCCATCAAATACAAAATCAACCGATCAACTCACTTGTTTATTTTTCATCCCATCAATCAACGATTTACACTTGGCGTCATCAAACTCAAAAACACTTTTCAGGTGGGCAAGCAGGGCGTCTTTCTTGAATCCTTCCGAGGCATCTTTGCCAACCAAATGTGTACATTGATAATACACATCGCAAAACAAATCTTCAGTCTGAAAAAAGAAAACACAAATCAATAACAAATACATATTTACCTTCAATTTAGATTTACGTAATTCTCAACATTGAAATTTTTTACCTCCATCAATTTACACATTTATAATAATAAATCGAATAAGAAAAAGAAGAAGGAAAAAAAAAACCATAAAAACGAAAGTCGTTCTCGTATTGAATGTAAAAATTTACATTTAAATTAATGCAGCTTGCAGCTACGTAGAATTCTTGATAGACTCTGGTCCCTATTTACGTACATTGCATATTATGTACTTCTCAGTAGCAGTATTAAAACTATCAATTAGAATAAATACGAGCAGATATTTTGAATCGATGAACGTTTAATGTCTTTTCCAAGTATTTAAAGGAAAATTTCACATAATTCACATATCAAGCTTATTTACCTACAGTCGATCATTTCTACGAATCGTTCGCATAGCCAGCTATGATTTTTTTTTTACAAATTATCTCAAATATTTCAGCTATGAGACTATTTTCTGTAATCTTACGACGATTCCTCAAGCACGTCGAAGGAAATTAACCGAGTTTGATAAGGTCACCGAAGCAATTACGAGCAGTATCATAACATTACGTGACACTTATTACACACGATTCGACAAAATATCATGCATCTGACCACACATGTGGATATTTTCACACATCATAATGACTTACTCGTAAACACTCTAATTAACTAATAACTCACGGTTATAGATTGCAAACAAAGCGTCCTTTGTCGTAAAAGCTCCTCTTTATTGACTCCTTTGAACGCATTTCGTATCCTAGACGAGCCACTTTCATCCGACATCGCGAACTCTCTTAAAAACGTACAAATCAAAATGCAAACTGCACCGATCACATATCACCTCTTCATCGATAAATTACACACAACTCGATCAAAAACATTCCCCAGCATGAATAAACTCGAAGGCAAAAAAAAAAGTGCCACAAATCCGACGCTTCTCGAGAAACTCATTCGTACGCCAGAGAATCTCATCGAATAACCTATAAACAGTCCTAAGTGCATGGTCAGTTACCTATTCTAATTTTAGAATCGCACGAGATTCAAATTTACTTTACGCGAATCCCAAATTCAAATGGGGATTGAGGGGAAAATCACCTCGTGGGAGAAATGTTGCAGGGTTCTGCTTGAGCTCGCTATGCAATGCATAACGTATCACTGGCTCGTTCGCATGGAATATTTCAGCTTCGGATTCTCGTTACGAATTGCGAAATAGTTTTGATTATTTTTACCGAACGTGAAAGAAAACTAAACACGGATGTGAAGTGTGAATGGTGGAAGAGAATGGGTCGGCGATGATGTGTTTATCGTTGGCCATCTGTTGGTGTTTTATTTCTTTTTCGAAAGATTTTGAATGGAGTTGATGTTGATACATGGGTTGAATGTGATTTTCATAAGTTTTCAGAGGGCTTATTTTGAGTAATGTGTATTTTGAGATTTTTTCGAAGCTGCCAAAATTGAAAAATTGATGTTTTTTACGAATTTTTTTCCACCTAGTTACCCTCACCCCTTTCCTTACCTAGGATAAAAATATGCAATCCAATTTTAACTTCCTGTTTGGCGTGAAATTCTTGAATAAAGGTCTCAAAAAAAAAAGACAAAATCAAGAATCAATGACGAAAAACGACGAAGGAAAAATTTCGGTGGGGGGGGGGGTGACGAAAATAAAAAAATTTGTCAATCAATAATATCGAAAAATGAGAGTTTTACTAATTCACGCTTTAAAAAAATGAAAATTTTTTGGCAAATCGTATTGAAAATAAAAAACAAAAATTCGTGTTTTTTTTCTACTTCTTTGGTTTTTGAAAAACTAATTTTTCAATGACCACCTCCCTTCTAAAAAAAACGAACAATAAATTTTTAAAAAGTCCATTCGAAATTTTTACCAACTTTTCTAGTGAAAGAAAAATAAAAAACACAAATTTTTTCCATTTCGAGATACATTTATCCAGTAGGTATGGAAAAAAATTTTTCGAGCTCGAGCAAAGCGAGGACAAAAATGATGAAAGAAAAAGCAACCAGAAGCTGAAATTTCTTGATTCAAATTTAGAGTTTTTTGTGCTACTTTAATAAGCTCATCTTTTTTAAAAAAATTAATTTTTTTTTGAAAAGTTCATTCAAAATTGTCATCAAGTTCTCTGATAAATGAAAAGGGTAATTTTTTCCATTAGAAAACATTCAAGTGTTTGGGCTAGAAGGGAAAAAGGTCCATTCCATTATTTTTTTTTTTAATGAAATGAATTGTAACTACTATATTTTTGAGCCCGAGCAAGGCGAGGACGAAAATTTTTCAGGAAAAAGGCATCCAGAAGTAGTAATTTTTCATCAATTATAAATATTTTAGCATTGAAATAAGATAGGAAATTTTTAGAATTTTTTCCAACTGCCTAATTTTTTTTTGAAGCTTTCCAAATCAAGCCTAAAAACTCTTTTAGAATACACACTGATTTTAATCCAAATTTGAAGTCCTATCCTTTTTTTTCCAATTACTCAACATTTTTATGCTAAAATTGAAAATTTTCAACAAATTTAAGTACCTATACCTACGTATTTTTTTTTACACCGATCGCCCAACGGAACTGTATTTTGTTATCAGTTGAAGTTGAACATCCGCAGTCTGAGTGCCTTGACCGAATAATTATTGTATTTCTTTCTCCTCGAGAGAATTAAATGATAATGGAATCAAACCGACAAAATGAAGCAATTTTGTAAATACTCGTAGAATTTAATTGAAATATTTGTTTGTGATTAATTGAGCTTATCAATTCATTTTTAATTTTTTACATCAGTGGGCAGAATCGAAAGGGTCTAGAAATGAAACCTACCTGAAACAATGATCAATTTAAGAACAGTGAATTTCTATTCAAATTATTCGTATTCTAATTATTTTCTTAAATGAGAGACAAATATATTTTTTTTTTTTTTAAAAAAAACAAAACAGGATTTTACTGCTTAGCTTCACATTTGATAAAGACAACACAAATTTTAATAAGTTCATAATGAAGGGGAGGAATTATCAGTGGGAAAAATCATTTTGCCCTTTTTATTGACATTTGAACATAAAAATACCCCCCCCCCCCCCCATCAGTCTTTAACACACTATTTTGAAATTTGAAAATAGAACTAGAAAAACCGAATACCTAATTTTAAATTTGATAAATTTTTGTAATTCTTATCGCTATATAATTTGAATTATTCATTTCAATTCTTTAAAAATGTTCATATTTTTAAAACTTTTGAATTTTTATAAATTTAAAATTTTTAGCTTAAAAAATTGGGTACCTATAAAATGAAATACCTACTAACAATTTTATACGTCTCTACTTTATTTTTTTTTTTTTGAAAATTTGAAGTACCTAACAATTTGGCGTAGCTACCAAATTAGAAAAAATTCTCAATATCAAACTTTATACCTATACATAGTAACATCCGAAGATTTACAAAATTAAAAAAATTGTACGTAACGATTTAAAAACATTCAAAATTCCAACGTTTTTTAAAAATTTGTCAACATTTTTATACAATTCAAAATTTTTTCATTTTTAAAATTTGTACTTTAAAAAAACTGGGAAAAACATTTTTGAAAAAAATTCATCAATAGTTTCAATTCAGGCATTGAAAAACATCAACTTTGAATGTTTAATTGTTTACCCCTTCCTTTTCTTCTCACTCTCACTTTGCTTTGATCCTTGAAGAAAGATTTTTTCCATCACCTATGAAAATTGAACTGTCCTTTTCCTCACCCCTTCCCCCTACCATTCACCCTACCCAATTGAAACTTACCAAGAATTAATTGGTTTCCAATTTTGTAAAAAAATATTCCGATCAACGGTGTTCATTTCGGCAGTGAAATTTTGAAAGAAAATATTTTTAAACAATCGCCTTATTCAAAAATAATTTTTTCCTTTTTTCAATCATTTTTTTAGTGTCTCCGGCTCTAGCTCAAAAAAAAATCGGCCTGAGGGAAGCCTTCCTCCCTCCTCCCACCAGCTTTGCAACGGTTTTTTGACCATCTCAGATATCCCTGCAACTCTGAGATTTTCGATTAAAGACCCTTCGGCTCCAGGACTTTTAAAAAAATATCTCTGGCTCCAGCTCCGGCTCCAAGATTTTTGAAAAAGCTGCTCCAGCTCCACCTCCAAAAAAATCGGGGGCCGGAGGGGCTCTCCTCCTTCCACCCTTTGTTCCACTTCAGATCCCTGATAATTTTGACCCTTTCAAAAGAGGTAGAATTAAAGGGGAATCTCAAGTCAAAAACCAATTTTTGATACCTAAAAATAATTTCTATATCCAGGCCACATTTATAATTTTCTAAAATCTGGTAAGTAAAAAAAATGAGATCCAAATACGAAAGAATCAAGATGGCCTACGAAAAGCAAAAAAATCTGGACTTCCTTGGATCGTATCAGTTTATCAGATGATGAACAAAAAATCGAATATTTCAAAAAAGTTAAATTTTACATTCAGCAGTGCTCACCTCGGAACTGCTGAACAATCTAAAGCCCCTTCCTTCCTCTTCCTTTTCTTTTCCGTTCCAAATAGATATACTTAACATCATCGGAACAGTTGAAATTTTGCCAAAAAAAATTCGATAAAAAATTTATCAATTATGCTAATCTTAAAAATTATGCTACGATCTATCAATAAGTATCATTGATTTTCAATTATTTCTGGTTCAGTTTCCAGGTATCTATACAGATCATTAAAATTTATAAAAAACTATCTCAAATTACATTTCGATTTTCTTTCACTTTAAAATTCCAAAACGTTTATTAATAAGGATTCTTCACATTAATATGTAGGTATAGGTGTAAAAAATTTAAATCTACCTCCTACCTTATTCAATTTCAACTGTTGGTACAAAAAATGACTCAATTTTTATCAAAATTTTTATCATTGAAGCACTCCACGATTGAAATTATCGAAATAGGCCATTTATCATCAAACAATCCAAAGGTACGTAGAAAAAGACATTCATTAAAAAATCCCTATCCACTCCAGCGAAAAATGATTCAATTCAATTTTTATCAAATTTTTCTGACACATTTTACGAATAAAATTATCAAAAAAAAAATCAATTCATCATCAAAACCATTCAAAAGCTATTAAAAATCCTTCCCACACTCTTTGAGAAAAAATCACTCGACCGAAATAAATCGATTTCTTTCATCGTCTAGGCAACAGCCGATCCCTACAACGAAAAATATTATGTATCCAAACAAATAATCCGCTGTGTTTACCTTCCTTCTCCACACACTACTTGGCACCCTTGGCACGTTCTACTGCATAATGATCAATTAATAAATATTTACAATTTACATCGGCGTCATTGGCACCAGTTCCACAGTGAACTGGACCTAGATCTACACAATCGATGCAGATCGTCAATGAATGAATCGATATCGTCAAACACCAACGACCGAGGTGAAAACAAACCAAACTAGACCTTTCCGTACGAGCCACTGAACTTGAAATTTAACTGGTGCGAACGTATTGTTATGTCATCGTCACAATGTCGTAAAGAATAGAACTTTTTATTACCGATAAATCAACTCTTTGGATTGGCACGTTGATGGATGTTTTACGGTAGACGTTATTTGGCGGCACACAATTCGCGAACTCTAAACTGAACTTGTCCAACGGGACTTGTAACACTTCTAAAGTCATATTAAACGCGATCAGGTCAAACCCCACGCGTCGTACTGAACACTGACCATACAATGAGTACCTATGTAAATTTCCAAGTGCCCAACAACCCACAATCCCTTCCAATATCTTCATCAGACAAAAAAACCTCGTGCGTTTGAAACGTTGCTGGGGAAAATCACCAAACCGTGGTGAACCGGTTATGACGTTCGCGAGTCGGGAAATAGGTATCGAAAAGTTAAAGCTATTCAAGTACTCATCCTAAGTACTCATTATACACGCGATTTTAAATATTTACTTATTAATGGAAAAAACATCGAGATAAAAATAACCGGGCGAAATTTTGAACCGGTTTTGGTACTTAGGCGATGACTTCAGGTAGGTATTCCCTTTGGGCGGAATTAAACCTTAATGACGTTGGAAGATTTCGACTCAAAATTGATAATTTTTTCATTGTCGACATCCGCGTTAACACCAAGAAAGCAGAAGATACCAACAAATGTGACATACGATTAGTATTTTCATTGTGTACATGCCCGTCGAGTCTCAAGTATAAATTCATACAACATTGAAATTTTCAATGAGTCACGTAAAGAGTAATTTTTATTGTCGCGAAAATTAACCGCAGCGTAGAAATTTTATCGAGCATACCTTCGCGTGCTGCTTGTACAATTACGTACGAAATATATAAATAAAGATAGGCATGTGAAAAAAAATTCTGTGCTTTATTTATATCCGTATGAGTAAAAATAATAAAACTTACATTGTAGTCGGTTACCAGAGGTATGGATTGGGTATCCGATGCAGCAGCTTCGTCTTCGGTGCTGTCTTGCTCCAGATATTGGGCACGTTCTTTTAGATCTTCTTCGATTACTGCTTTTTTCAGCTCGAGTGGGTCGATGGCTCGGGGAAGGATGACAGCCTCGTCTTCGACGATTTTTCTGCAAATTACAAGAATTAAATTTTGGATTAGGTATTTAGGTAAAATTTAACAGAGATAAAAATTTCTTTAGGAGTTATTAAAATTTTTTTGGGAAAAACATTTTCTAAATTTTTTTGATAAAGAAGTTGAAAAATCATGTGATTTTTCCAACTTCAATTCACATTATAGATGAAGATAGAAGACGGAGACAAAGGGAGACCGAAATGCTACCCCAAAAATATGGAGTTAGCTCCTCAAATCATTACCATGTATCTGTTTCACTCAAAAAAATCTTGAATAGGTACCTAATTTTCAAGAGATAAACTTTGCATTTATATGTACGAATTTCCTGTGTTTTTTTTGTTTTTTTTTTCAAGCTATTAAAATATGTAGTATCTTTAATTACTTACAAAAAATGATTAAATTTTTTCATAAAGTTAATAAACTTCGTTGAAGATAGGCAAATATCTCAAAAATTCGAAAAATTTAATGTAAATCGTCAAGAAATCGAAAAATGATTCACAAAAAATCGAAAACTGGTTCTAAAATGTAAATTTTCCAATTATTCAAGAATTGCTTTTAAAATCACCAACTCTTTCTAATACCACATAAAAAAAATTATCCTCATTTATTAGAGGACTTGGCGCCAAGCTGAAATGGAATTTGATTTTTTTCCAATTTTTTTGGAACGGGAGGAGGTCATTAGGAAAAATATGTTTTTTTTTAAGTCAAAAAAGAAACGCAAAAAAATTTTTACTCTTTGATTTTAGTACGACTGGTCGAAAAATTTGCATTTTCTGTTGGTACCTAATTTAAATTTCTCTTTTGCAATAATATTGTGGTTAAATTCGTTTTCACCCTTCCAATTTTTTTTCCAAGTTTTGTCTCTGAAAATGGGTTAAACAAAAATGACGTGGTGGTTGAAAAATTTTTGGAGGATCGAAGATGAACATTTTTGTTTAATGTTTTTTTCTTTGAAATTGGGGCTCAATCTCCCCCCCCCCCACCACCAAAAAAAGAGAAAATTACGATTTATTTCCGCCTAGAATTTGCATCAAAACGCAAATCAATTAGCATGCACAGCTCAATGCACTTCTCGTTGATTTTTGTATCATGATGGAGAAGGCGGGAAAAGAAAACAACGTACCTCAGTAAGAAATGAAGCATCGCTAATCAATTTTTCCGAAATGAAAAGGTTCATCTCTGTTGAAAAACATGCTGTTCAAGTAGAAAAAAAGTTTGGTGTGACAATTCTCAACAAAATTGTCAGTTTTTTTTTATAATTTGTAAAATTGGAGATTCTTAATAAATGTAAAATTTTTGGAATTCCATCAAATTTTTTCAAAATTTTAAAAATGGCTAAGTCTTAGTAATGCTGAATTTTTAAAATAATCTTATAGGTATATTAGGTTTATGAAAATTGTCCAGGTTTTCGAGGTTGAAGAATTTAAAAATATGCATAGATAAATTTTTAAGGCGTACGAACAGCAAATTTTTTGATTGGGGTTACGAAATTTTTTACGAGTAAAAAGTGAATTTAAAAAAATTGCCAACAAGGCTGGACAAAGAAACCTCTTTTGGGGGTCAAAAATCGGTTTTTGAATCAACATTGATTTTTGACCTATCAGAAGAAGTAGAATCAAAGGTGTAAGGTGAATCCATCTCAGGAAAAATGTTGACCCTAAGGGTGATCTCTACATTATTCTCTCTCACATTGGAATAGATATTCGAACAGTATTTTTACCAAATCTATGCAGAATTTTCGTAGAATTCCTATAGAATTTTGTGGATTTCTTACAGAATTTTTGTAAAATTCGTGTAGAATTTTCGCAGAACTTTTTGCGAATTTTAAGAAAATTTACGTAGAATTTTTGCAAAATTCATGTAATCTTTTTATAGAATTCACGTAGCATTTTTGTAGAATTCATGCAGCTTCTTTCGCCGAATTTTTGTAGAATTCTTGCAGCATTTTATGAAGATTTTTAGAAAAATTTACGCAGAACTTTTGGAATTTGCGTAGTATTTTTGTAGAATTCATGCAGTTTCTTTTGCAGAATTTTTGTAAAATTCTTGCAGCATTTTATGCAGAATTTTGTGCAGAATTTTTATGATTATAATACCCACGCCCACGCAGCATTTTTTACAGAATTTTTGCAGAATTCAAATGCAGAATTTCTGTAGGATTTATGCAGCACTTTGGACGAATTTATGCAGAATTTTTAACAAATCCTAGAAAAATTTACGCAGAATTTCTGGAATTCACGTAGCATTTTTGTAGAATTTATACAGCACTCTGGTTGAATTTACGCAGAATTTTTACATAATTTTTTTGCGAATTTTTAACAAAAAACACACAGAATTTTTGAAGAATTTTCAACAGAATTTTTACAGAATTCATTTGATTGACTTCAACCAGAATTTTTCATATTTTTTGCTAACACGCAGAATTTTTGCAGAATTCATGCAGAACTTTTAAAGGATTCATACAGAATTTTTGAAGAATTCATGCAGAATTTTTGCAGAATTCGTGCAGATTTTATGCAGCATTTATAGCAGAATTATTACAGAATTCATCCAGCCCTTTGATTGACTTCATGCAGAATTTCTACAGAATTTTTTTTGCGAATTTTTAACAAAAAACACACAGAATTTTTGCAGAATTTTCAACAGAATTTTTACAGAATTCATTTGATTGACTTCATGCAGAATTTTTGCAGAATTCATGCAGAACTTTTAAAGGATTCATGCAGAATTTTTGCAGAATTCGTGCAGATTTTATGCAGCATTTATAGCAGAATTATTAAGTACAGAATTCATCCAGCCCTTTGATTGACTTCATGCAGAATTTCTTCAGATTTTTTTTTGCGAATTTTTAACAAAAAAAACCCGCAAAACTCATGTAAAATTTTTGCAGAATTCATGTAAAACTCCGATTGAATTTACGCAGCTTTTTTGCAGAATTTTTCTATAACATTTTAAAACCGATGCCCTGAAATATCGATTACTTTTCCCCTTCTAGAATTTTGGGCAAGAACTTTTGAATTTTTATTGCAAAATAATAATTGCAAGGAAGTTACAAAATACCGACAAAAACCTTTTTATTCTTGAAGTTCCTTTTTTCGTGATCGTGAACGGTCACTGCCGATTTTTCAGAAATTTTATGAAGATTAATAATTAAACTTTTTATAAGTTATTTCTGAATGTTAATTATGTTTTTTCAAAAATTCAATAGATTTGTTTACTTTTGAAAAATTAAAAAAAAAATCAAAATGACCTTGAAAATTACACAATTACGAACGTATCGATTAAATATTTTTTACACTTACATAGGGACTCTTGTAGAAAAGATGTATGGTACCTACGTGAATTTTTTTTCAATTGCCATTGCCAAGGTATTACCTTTTGGAATCGATCAAAATACCTACCAAATTTTTCCATCTCTAAACATATTTTTCGCTAAATCTCATCTCACAATTCTTATCCAATAAAGAAAAACTCTCTTAGTACCACCTAACACAACATATTTCACGTTACATAACTTATTTGCATTCGCTATTTTATATTTACCTCCTCTACCAGCCCTACCCAAGCCCTGTTTTCGGTTCCATCAATACCTACACAAACCATTACTTTTCATTTTTTCAAATACATAATTCCACCAAACCATATCGTCGAATCAAAAACCAGTTTATAGTATTGCGTAGTCAGCTATAGACATAGACGAAGACCACCATATGGTGGAACTTTACTAAGATACATAGAAACTTCATCCCAAACAGAACATTTTTTTCCACTGTTCAGTTCCAATCAAACTTACCTATGGCGATGGCATAGCTTGTTCAAGTTAACTAAAAGTAAAAGTAGATTTTTATAATTGGTACAGTGTCAGAAGGTGATTCGACGTCATATCACTCATTGCTTCGCACCGCAATAATTTTTTTTTTTAGATAGGTACCTTACTTAAATATTTCGTAATCTGCTCGCAATTCGGTGAATTTTTCAACGACCTGTAAAATATGTATTAAAATTTACACATTTTTCAGTGTATACGATAATCGCCCGGAATAAATATACAAATGATACCTTGACTTTCACACCTCAGGGTTATCGCCTGATACGAGCTCGATTACAGATAACATCCAACCGAATCCTTAACAAAGCTTACCAAACCTAAAAACACCATTTTCAATTTCCCTCGCCTCTATTTTCCCCCAAAAAATACGCAGTTTCAAAAATAACAACGACCTTAGGTCGAGCTACTTCCTCGATAGAAATTTCCTAGCGATTTGAACGTAATACCCGTAATTAAACAGCAGTTAATTATGTCCATAGATCTACTGTCTTGTAATCAATTAGGTTACAATACAATTTACCAAGTCATAGTGGTATTTAAAATTCATATTTTTTTACACATTTTCCCACGTTAATGATTCGGTCGGGTAAGCAACGACTGTGGATGCAGCATGAGCCAAGGAAAAATACCTGATAACAACGCTCACGCAGGGTCACTCAAATACGCAGGAAAATAAAATAAAATCGAATTTTTTTTTTTGGAATCGATGCACGAATGGTTCGTAGTTATATTTTATCGTTTGTTTATCCCAACATCTGAAATGGGAACCGGTTTTTCAATCTAGGAAAAAATAGATTTATTTTCATTTTATTGCTGTAAAAGTAGGTACCTACCTATTTTGTAATTTATTAATTCGACACGTTTTTTTACGTGTAATTCCAGATTATATTTTGAATCGAGTTCAGAATTTTTATTAAGTTGGTACCTATGTTTTCTGCGAGAAAAGTTGTACATTTTAAATAGAAAAGTTTTAAAACGTATCGAGGCATTTAAGAAAATAGATAAGATTAATAATATTATCACAATTCACGTGATGTTTTGACTGAACTAGTTGAGGCATTACTTTCATTATTACAGTACTTTGATAGGTACCTACTTGAGTAATATTACAAAGGTTATCAATCTAAACAATATAAAATAGCCAAATCAAGCAGAGAATTAAAATTAAAATGATTTTGGCATTTTTTTTAATTTCACGTATTGTTTTTGATTGATTTGTTAGATAAATACACATGATCAAACTTCAACGAAAATTACTTTGAAGTTTTCGAAGAGATAAGTTTACACGTGTATTTATTTTATAAATTGGCGTCACTGAGTTATGAGGCAGATTATCATGCTAACAGAAGAAAAAACTCTCACGAAAGAAAACTGTAACAAATTCAAAATCCGAAAATTTATCCAAAGTGAAAAATTTGGTTTTGGGCTGGAACCACAATATCCTTTGATTTTGAATTCAAAAAATGAAAAAATCATGCTTTTTCAAGCCATTTTTTCATGCAATAAATTCAAGTTTCAAAATAGGAGAACTCATTAAAAAAATCCAATCTTATAAAAGCAAGAGGAAAGGGGATGATATGAAGAATCGTTAACATTGTTTATGCTGTTGAAAAAAAAAATTCACTGAGGTGTTAGGTATCCCAAGCCAGCAGTAAAATTTTGGACGTTAAAAAAAATAAATCAAAAGTAATTCACGAAAGAACTTCAATAACCAAAATTTCAAGTGGTAAAGTTCATCTCTCGAATTTTAGCAAATTTTTGAAATTTCAAAATTACTAAAAATTTGATGAAATCAGCGAGAAAAATGTGAAATTTGGCAACTGTGTATTCTATTTTTGACCACTCAAATCAATTGGAAATGATTTCGAGATGTTTTGATGCTTTCAGAAAATTTTGGAAATTTCCAACACTATAGAAATGCTTATAAAAATGATCCCATTGTATTTTAGCATCTGTACTTGATTGCTCATTATCCATATTGATGCCTTACTATTTGAATGACCTTTCCAAAATTCAAAACTGCCGGGTCGAAGTTCAATTTTTTTGAAAAAAATTCTGCCACCAGAAAATATGAATTTGACCAGGCAGCTATGAATTTTGAAAAATTATGCAATTATGATTTGATCGATTTAGCATCTAAAGTTCATTGGGATCATTTTTACAAGATTTTTTTCTTTACCAGAAATTCCAAAATTTTCTAGGGACTTCAAAAAGTCTTGAAATCACTTCCAATCAGTAGGTCACAAATAGAGCACCTTTTAATTTTTTTTCATTAATAAGGTTAAATTTTTGTATTTTGCAAAGTGACAGAGAAATTTTGAAATATCAAAAATTTGCCATAATTCAAAAAATGAATTTTATCAAATAACATTTTGGATATGTGACCCAGCCGTAAAAAAGGGACCTTGTGTAAAAAAAAATCATGTCTCATCTTTCACGTTTTTGATCCAAATGACACAAATCTGGACCAAACTTAGAATAAAAACATCGTTTTTTTTACACAAGGTCCCTTCTTTAAGGCAGGGTCACATATAATTACCTTCTTACAAGCTTTTTTTTGGTTCATCAATTTTTCCCCCAAGTCCCAATTCTCTTTGTACGGCTTTGACCAAGATTTCGCTATTTGGATTTTTTCAAGATGTTGAATAAAATTAAGAAATTCGTGTGATAAAAAATTTGAAAATGACGTGATTTTTGAAAGAATTACTCAAAATACACGCAGAGAAGTTTTTTTGTAAATGGGCTAAATTTTTTTGGAAAAAGTTAGGTACTTTTGGAAACCAAAAATGGTCGTTTTTCTATATTATTTTGGTAAAATTTTCTCTTTTTCTTAGTGTTTTGTGAATGTGCACATATTCCGTCGCGGTGTTATAAGGTGAATCACAGGGGAAAATGTGACTATTCATCTATTTTCAAAGTTCAAAGGTACATTGAATCGAAAATAAATATCAGAATATTTTTTTAAAAAATTCACAGAAACATCATTTACCTAAAGTAATGATGTAAGATGGCCATTGATCATAATTGCGAATAAACTAATTAAAAAAATATTATATCCATATTTTGTAATTAAAATTTTGATATTCCAACGACTATGTATCATAGTTTTTGAATTTGTGAAGTTTAAATTGAAGTAGGGCTGGAAGTTTTTTGTCTTTTTTTGAAAAAAGAGGGAAATCGTCGTTTTTTTCTGCTTCAGAAGGTTTCAAAATTGAATTGAAGTCATTGTATGGTTGGGAGCGGATGAGAGAATTTTTTAAAGTTATTTTTTTTCAATTGTATTTTTTGCACAAATCAATCATCAATTTGACGTTGAATACTGGGGTTGATTATTTGATTATTTTACCTCTCTCTTTTTTTTTTTAGAAAGTTCATAAGGGGTAACCAAAAAGTTGGAAAGTTTTGTCTAGATTTAAAAACGACAAGGGAAAAATTTAACCCCCCTCTCCATCATAAATTCTCCTCACTTGGTCATAAAATAATTCAGTCATAACAGTTATAATTTTGAAAAATTGATTTTTTTTGTTGTGTTAATGGTTCAAGCATGGATGATTTTTACCTGAAATACCATATTTCATCTTTCCTGGATTCTATCCTTCTTCCTTCAAAAATTATTTTTAATAATTTTGTCACCCACGATTTTTCTTTTTTAGATTAAAATAATTATTTTTTCCTAGTATTAGATATCATTAAAGAAAAACTTCATCATGGAAATATTTCTCTACAAAAATGGTCGAGTAATTCATCTTTTAATCGATTTCTTTGAAAAAAAAATAAATTAAAAAGTGATAAGTTTCATAGAATTTCGATGGAAAAAGACGTAGAGGAGTAATAAGGTAATATTTTTGTGCAAAACACGTTATTTTTGAGCGTAGGTAGGTATGTGATATTCTTGAACTGATGGACCAAGAAGTCTGAATCCAAATAAGTAAATTTATCAAATATATAGGTAAAAATTTGAAATGAAGACAAGAAATGGGTTCAAAAAATATTTTTTGGAAGTGAGATCAAATAATTTTTCACCACTTTTTGAACATGGTGGTAGCTCAAATTCAAGGTCAAATGAGAAGAAGAAAGGTTGGGTCAAGTGAGTAAAATTTTCACTCATGGTTTCAAAATGCCAAGTGGCACAAATTGTTTGACACAAAACTCAGTGTCCTGAAAACCTAAATTTATGGCATGAAAAAATTGCTTAGAAAAATATGATTTTTTTCATTTTTCGAATTCGAAATTAATGAATATTGTGGTTCTAGTCCAAAATCAAATTTTTACATCGGATAAATTTTTGAATTTCAGTTTCAAAATAGTTTTTTTTTCTCAACGAAAGGCAACAAATCCTAAAAAATAATGCTTATAAATTCTTGCTTTTAAATCAATTTGTAAAAATTGATTTTCAAAAATAAACGAAATGGTTTTCAATCTGCCTCGAATCATTCCAAAATTCCTAAAAATTACAACACGAAAAACTGCACTTCTTTACTGTATTTCTTGAAATTCTCTATTAGGTTAATTTTTACCTCAAAACAATTATTTTTCTTTCTCTATCTCAAAATGAAAAGAAGTCATCACGACCACAAACATAAATCAAGTTTCCCTTCCCCGTTTCCCTCACACGCAGCATCAATACTTAATTTCTTCATGATGGAAAACATCGTGGAATGTTAAAATATTCATTTTCAGTTCTCTCTCGACTTCGGCTGGAATTATACTCATTTTCTCGTATCGGTCTTTATAAAGAAATTGCTGGCAACCGGTTGTGAACCGGTTCCAGGTAAATGTATGTCTAGTTGGATTTGCTTCAATTTGTACGATCTATCAAACCAAAATATATTCCCTTTACTTCTACGATTTTTATGGATAAAAAAATTCACGCTGTGAATGATTTTTCAACCTGATGGGTACCTATTCCGGTATAAAAATCCAGATTTCATTCTTATGCACTCATCAAATATTCAAAGACATCTGAGCTAACGGAAATGACTCAATTCGAAATTGCAGTATTGGTACAATGAGGTAATCATTTAATGCTCATCCACGTGTATTTTTTCATCCAAATGTGGGTAGATAATTTTTAATTTTTTTTGAACCGTTGTCAGGTTTTTATCATACCATCGTGCAATTTCCTTTTTTTAAAATGTTTTATGAAGCTCTCAGCAAACGCTAATCTCTCTTCCTCTTACTCATTCCATGGAGATTAAAAAAAGCAATGGCGATGGCCTGAAAAACTTTGATGACGTAGTATCTGGCAGTAATGGTATGTAGGTGTGCCTTCACGATTTCTCTGGCAAAAAATGTAGGTATATCTGATTCAACAATGAGATGAGATGATGATACGAATACTTGAAACCTTTTTTGGAAATATTTTTTCTGTGCCAGATTAAATAATACCTACTCAACTCATTTTCAAAATAATTTCTCTTTTGCAAAATTCATCATAATTTTAATTCTCAAAATGGCTGATCTTCCACAAAGGGCAGAAAAGGTTCGAAATTAGATAAATTCCATAAATTTTCGCTGCAGGAAGCTTTTCACTTTCCAGTGATTGATTTTTATTGATAAAATCCAGCAATTTGATAAAAGATCAAAAGTTTCATGCCAAATGCTGAGGTAAGCTTTTTTTAGTTTTGAAAGATCCTCCTGAATTTTGAACACAATTTTCCCTTTTAAGAAAAAATTTTGAGTCATTATCCAATCATGAAATTGATCCAAAACATTTTTTTGAGGGAGGGGGGAGGAATAATCAAAATCACCAAATAGGTTAAATTTTTGTATAATTTTATAAACATCGTAAACTTGACCACTAAGACGTTTCATCTGCTTATCCCAAATTGAAATATTTTCAGCCTGCTATAAAATCTATTTAAAATCGATCCAATTCCGCAAGTTCACCAATTGCCAAAAATAATAAAAGGTGAACCACCAACAACACCAGATCACTTCGTTTACATAAATTCTACGCATAAAAAATCATCAAATTGGCACTAACTTGGCCTGGATTATCTCATCTGTAACATCCACTGGGCCATCGGGGCCATCGGAACCATCGACGCCATCCTCCTGTTGAATTTCTTCCTCGAACTCCTCCAAATGTCCATTTTCCACTTCGGCCATCGCGTTTTTATGACGATTACGTATGGATAAGTAAATAAAACCAAATACACTGCGACCGATTACACGTCGTTTTTGATCATATTACATAAAATGTAAAGTACCAATATCGCGCACATTAATTTAAAAACCAAACACTAACGAGCGTTTACAATTACCGACTAATCATGTAAACACGAGATGTGTTACTGTTAATGAAGCGAAAGATGGACCGCGATATCCTTCGGAGATTATTTCGCCGTCGATCTCGACTTCTCGCGTCGCGTTCGTAACGTTAAACGTATATTTACCGAATGTACCTACGTATTTTTCTATAGGCACTATGTATACGAAGTACAGGAGAGGTGCAAGGCCGTCTGCAGTTTGACAATCTAACTGTAGGTAAATTATTCCTTCAACTGGTTCATCGACGGAATGCCGGGGATCAGGTAAACAAGTAGCGGATTAGGAAGAATGAAGAATGCCCCGGTGATTAGAAAATTCTAATTATTTTAATAGGTACATTTTTGTATTTCTATAGCGGTTTTAAAGAATACATTGGTCGCTGAATTTTCTCATGGTGCGGAGAGAGAGAAGGGGAGAGTCTAATGCGAATTTTTTTTCCGATGGCGAGAAATTCGGCATTCTGGGGACCGAGGAGAGAAAAAAATTCAAGGTTGTTGGAAACACGCCCGTGAATAATTTCACCATTTTTTTTATTATTATTATAGGTTCCAAAGAAGAAAAATATAGGTGGATTGGTAAAGTGGTCTTAATTTTATCTCGATAGCGAAACGTGACAAACACCTGCTTCATATCTATGAGATACTTATTGGAAAGATTAAGATCTGGAAAAAAATTCATGAAAAGAGGATACGTAATTTTCAAAACTTACATTTTTTTTAAAAAAAAAATACAAGGATGGGTTTGATTATGAGGATGAATATTGATGTGAAAATCGAACAAATTTTGTTCTCACACTGTTGTCTAACTTCGGATTTGAAGGAAATATTGTCACTCGAATTAAATTGACCCTTCAATTTTGACATTAGGCACAGTTCCGGACGTGAGCATGTTTTACGGATTCGAAGTAGTTGATGAGTGATTTTTTTTTTCAAGTCGTCACGAGATCAAAATTTTTTCCAACATTTTTTCTCAACTTTAAAATCTATCTGACGTCAACATTTTCTCCAATTTTTTTTTCAACTTCGAAATTTTTCTGAAGTGGTCAAAAATTTTTCTAAAATTTATTTTTCAACTTCAAAATTTTTCTGAAGTGGTCAAAATTTTTTCCAAATTTTTTCTCAACTTTAAAATCTATCTGACGTCAACATTTTCTCCAATTTTTTTTTCAACTTCGAAATTTTTCTGACGTGGTCAAAAATTTTTCTAAAATTTATTTTTCAACTTCAAAATTTTTCTGAAGTGGTCAAAATTTTTTCCAGAAATTTTTTGTGAAATTTTAATTTTGGAGAATAATTGATTTGGGCATGTTTTACAAACTTGCCGTGACGTTGAAAACTGTTTGTTAAAAAATTTGAAGTTTGTAAAAGTAAAAAAAAAATGGAAAAAATAACGACCTTGTCAAAAAAATTTTGAAGTTGGAAAAAAAATGTTGGAAAAGTTTTGACCACATCAGAAAAATTTGGAAGATGAAAAAAAAATGTTGGAAAATATATTTTGACCTCGTGCCAACTTGGAAAAAAAAATCGCTCACCAACCACTTCGAATCCGTAAAACAGGCTCACGTCAGTTCCGGCGGCGTTAAGACAAATTTGGAAGAGATTTGAGATTTTTTACGTTTTTTTTATTTATTTTGAATTGGTGGTAATAGATGGTTGAATTAGTTGGTAGTTGAACTAAAGCCCTCACGTAAGTCGTGAGCTGGTTGGTGAGGCGACAGGCTCTCGCAAGACGAGGTGATCAAAGGGATCCTGGGTGTGCCTGTGAGTCTGGCTACCGCGGGCACAGAGTCAACGGTCACTTCACCGGACTTATTACACCAAATCAAATAGATTGCACTTGACGAGTCGCGAAGTAATAAGTTGAGTCACTCAGAGTGCACAACTTATTACAAAGAAAGAAATCTTGAACGGCGAAACGTTAACTGAATTTATTAGCACAACCGAGATTACGAATATACATCACACGTAGACATGAAGTATCAGATAAAAACGCGATAAACGCTCGATGTACACAGAGTACCTAGTATTTACATAAACGTTACGTATGAAGTATAATGATCGAATGAGCTCTCGCTCTCAGCTACTTCTAGTCGTCAGCTTCTGTGGAAGCATCTAGAAGTAGCAATCGAGAAGGGAAAGGGTAAACCTACGTAACTGCCGGTTTGGTTTCATCATCTAGTCAGCTACTAGAAGAATCTAGTAGTTGCTAGATGAGAGTAGAAAGATCGAAAGCTGCTGTATTTGGTACGTAGTATTACGTAAGCCAAGTACAAAGTCTTATCTAGTAGATAAGCGCTTTGTACTTGCCAAATACAGCACAGGCTAATTTCGCCTGTAATTTCGTCAGAAAAGTGATCGCATGCTTGTATAGGTAGGTAAACCTATCTATCCAAGCATTTCGCGACCCCCAAAGGCGCAATTTCAGGGAGGTATTTCACCTACCGGTTCAATTTTTTTTTTATTTTCTCAATGAGGAGCAAAATATGTAGATTTTTTTCCTACAAATTTTTGAAATTTTCAAATTCCCAAAATTCCCCAAAACCCCCAAAAATGCGAAAAAAAACTTGGAAAAATTCTCACGTAAGTATACATCTACCCATCAACTATTATTTGTGAAAATTTCAAAATTTTTTGAACCACTCCCTTCAAAGATATGAATTTTAGAATTTCAGGCATTTACGGCTATTTTACACAGGTTGGAGTGGGGGAATCGAGCCAAAAATTTTGGAAGATGTTTTACATCGAGACTAACATTTTGGGTAAGTTTCAACCCCAACGAAATAGGGGCGGATTTCATCATCTTATTAGGAAAGACTCTTTCAAAAATTCTCCAAAATTCGAAAAATTAGGTAGGTAACTAAAAAATCTTAAATTTTGAGTACCAATGGAATTCTTTCATTGTGTAATTGTAATTTTCCATTTACATTTTTTTGGGTTCAAAATTTAACGTTGAACTGAAATATCTCCCTTTCTTGGCACTTGACTTGTATTCTTTCAATTCCAATATTGGTTTGTGACCCTTTAAATTTTGATATTAGGCAAAAAATCTTATTTTGTTAAATTTTCGAGGTTTTTTTTGAAATTGTCCTTTCTATTTATTTAAAAGATGAGCTAGTCGCATTACTTTTTTCTAATGTAAATGACATTCCTACTACCCACACAAATAAAATACACAAGCAATAAAAAAAGAAATTGGTATATTCCATTGAGATGGAAAAAAAAACTGGTTGAGATACCTATTTACAACTCAAATGTTTTTTTCAAAATTGATCCTCTCTTTACCGGAAATTCACTCTGATACCACCCTGCACATCAGGACGCGTTTTACCAACTTGATTGAACTGCTGCTTCGCTCCTCCAAACGCATCAACGGTGACTTTTCCACTCGGATTTTTGTAAATTTGATGTGAGGCATCTGCGTGCCAGCCTAACTTCGGCGCTTGATTGAAATCTACTCCTGCTTTGACTTGGGTTTTCCCATTATTTGAACTGTGAACATGATTTTCAAATATTATCAATCATTTTCCGGATTCTTGTTCCTAGGACTGATTTTGAGAGGTACAATGTTAGCGTCTCCCAGAATCATGAAATGAATATTGTAAAAACTCACTTCCAGGTAGCGCCATATTGGCCTGGTCCTGTTGGTCCTGGGGCCACTTGACGTTTCACAATATTTTTTTCGGAGTTGATACTGGAAATTTCTTCGTTATCGCTAATTGATCTGTAACAGAATAATATTTCTAATTGAAAGAACCTTTAAAATTTTAAAATAGGTGGCAAATTTTCCACGTGAAAGTGCTGTTCTTACCCAAGGGCATTTATTCCACTAGATTCGTCCGGTTTTGGAAAAGCTTCTGTTTTCAAGACTGCTACAGCTAATATCAATGAAAATATTTGGAAAAGTTTCATCGTGTTTTCTTTTTTTAATGGCTAGAAAATAAAGATGATTACGTTCAGTTCATTGATTAAATTTTTTTAGCAGTTACCTATCAAAATTCCAGAGGTCAAATTGAAAACGGATCAGAAAAACACTTGAGGTGTCATTTTAGAAATTGCGACGAAGATGAATTTTTTAAAATGAAGCCGGAATCTAATTTTCAGCTTCTTAGATTATTTTTGATCTGAAGAGCCAGCACCAATAAAGGTGTGCGGAGAGGGAGGGGGTGAATTCGGTAAAAATTTGAGAAACTTAGTAGGTAGTAAAAACCCAAGTACATACCTACTTTTTTGTCGAATTTGACAAAATTTTGAAATTTTAGATTTTCAGGTCTTGTTTTTCAAATAATCTCTGATTACGTATGACGAATGTGCAATTGAAAAATCTACCAGTAGAGCAAGGATAGAAAGAAAATGATTAAAATTTTTGTTTTTGAAATTTTTCATCACCTACCAATAAAAAGTGAAGCAGGCATGTAGATAAGCACATATCGACCCACTAATTATAAAATTGTCCAAACGCCAATTTGATTTTTTTTACAGGAAAGCAAAAATAAGTAAGATAATTTGCATTGTGCTTATGGAGTTTGTAAATTTCAATCAATTTGCGTTTTAGCTTAATTCAGAGAAATCAAAAGTCGAAATTGTAAAAAAAAACTCAGTTTTGAAAAAAGTGGCACTTAGACACTTTAAGAATTAGAGGGTCAATTTTTGATTTGAATGTAAAAAAAAATTCAAACAATTTTTTTTTAGATAAAATCAATACAATTTCAGCTTAAAAATTCAAAATTTTCAAACTTTATAAAAAAAAATTAATTTTAATTTCGGAGGATATTGACTCATTTTGAGGCATTAGGTTCAGGTACCTACCCGAAATTATTTTTGTTACGGAAATGAATTCAAATTACACTTGAGGAAATAAAATTCAAAAAAAAAAAAAATCATAAAAAGGAACGAATAAAGGATAATTTTACACTTACCAATAACTGGTCTTTAACAGCAACTGAAATAATTCGATCACCCAACGAACAAAATTACGATAATGAAAATACCTACAGCAACTTGCTACCTTTTCTAGTCAAAGTCAATATAAATTATATCGACCCACGGTATTTATATAAACCCAAATCTTTTTATAACAATCTCTACGTAAGCGTATCTTCAGTGGGTTTTTCTCAAATAACTGCATCATCGATAAAAATTATAAAAATTGATAAATATTAAAGTCGTATCATTGTATTTTTTTTGTTTTGAAGGAGAAAAATGGGAAATTGGTCGATATGATCTGAAACACATAAATTCTAATCAATTTCCGCCACTTTGATTTGAACTTTGCCCATTTTATGCGGTCGTTAGCGTTTCTTTCTTCTCTTTCTTCGATAGATCTATTGGCAGGAGGAAAGAGGCGGTGACGAGAGTTCTTTCATAAAAATTTGTTAATTATGGTACACCTATCTGGCTATCTACCCATCTACCGATGCGACGTTTATAAGCGCAGGAGCAACAATGCGTAAAAACTTTATTCTCAATTTATTAAAAACTCAAACAATACAATAAGATTCTCTAATAACAAAATATCACAATAAAATAACTTAACGCTAAATTTTCTACGTAAATTAGTAGATACAAATTTAATGAAATTAAACATCAAAACGTCTAAATTCTTGAGTCGATCTAATTCTTGTTTTTTCTTTCTTGAGAAAGATTTTAGCCCATCTGTCGTGATTTCTTCTCGCTTCCAAGCATTTCAGAATATCATTTTCTGTAACAAAAAATTTTTACAAGTAGGTAGGTGAACAGATGAATTAGGTAGGTATGTGGTACATACTCAAAAATTGAAATGTTTTAAAGACAATTTTTTAAATTATAGGTACCTGGGTAATAGGGTGGGCCGAAAAAACAATATTTTCGATTTTCAAAAACATACCCCCCGCAAAAGTTGTCGGCTGATGAGACTTGAAGAATAAAAAAAAATATTCAAAATCGATTCATATCTTCCGATCGCGCATTGGCATTAAAGTTTTCAAAAATTAGCAAAAATTCAAAATTTTAAAAATTTCGAAAAAATTCAAAATTGATTAAAATTAATTTTAGAGCTTATTTAGTGACCACATAGACCAAAAAACAATTTTTTTTTGAAAAAATCAACGTTTTATAATTTTTTTTTGAGTTTTCTTCATGTGAAGAAATAGCAGAAATTTAAAAAAGGCAGGCGTAAAGCATGATTTTTTTTCAAAAAATTCTACTTTTTGGTTTGAATAGTCATTAGATAAGCTTTAAACCCAATTTAAATTAATTTCAAACTTTTTCAAAATTTTCTAAAATTTTTGAAAATATTGAATTTTTGCCAATTTTTGAAAATTTCAATGTCAATGCGCGATCGGAAGATATGAATTGATTTTGAATTTTTTTTTTTATTCTTCATATCTCATCAGTCAACAACTTTTGCGGGGATATGTTTATGAAAATCGAAAAAATTGTTTTTTCGGCCCATCCTACTGGGTAATTCTTTCGATAAGAATATTTTTAACCAAACAATTATAAGCATAATAACAATTTCCTTTTCAATTTCCCCTCCTCGCCACATCGTTTTCCAAAAAGAAAATTTTTCTTTGAAAATCATTGTCGATGATTTATTTAGGATAAAAAATCTAGGTTCATTTTTGTAAAGAATTCCGAAATTGTTACCTACTTATTTTTAAAATTATCATTTTTTTACTAAAAATTAATTGAAAAAACATGAAAATAAATTTTTTTTGAAAAAATTGAAAAATGTGATAATGATAAAACAGGTTCTAATTATTTTCATTTTTCAAGAAAATTTTTTCAACCACGTTCAATTTTTCTGTTTCAAGATGCGAAAAATCGTCACCTTTGGAAAAAAATTTCCAATTAAAAACGTCATTTTGCATTTTTTTTGCACCCAGCTGCCCTTTCTTTCCCTCCTCTTCTTCTTCAATCTAGCTTTCTACTTCTATCCAATATTTCTCTATTGAGTAGGTAGCTTATTTTACCTAAATTCCTTGGACGATTCAATGTCAGATTATATAATCTAGGTTCACATTGACCAGCAGCATCATTTAACCGAATAAAAGCTTCAGCCATGTATCTATTTTTACTCAGCAGGTCTCGATCCTTGACTGTGAACTTGATCAAAGCATCTTTAACTTGGAATTGAGATTTAGTCAAAGTCCTGCAAAAAAAAAACCTCGAGAATTTATACTACTTCCTTCTCCATAAATATTTCTATACTTTAAAAAATTCAACACTTACACAGTGAATTTTTCTCCAAACATTGGGTATAAGGTTTTCTTTGATACTTTTGTTTTATAATTAAAAAACGAGAATTTACTCAACGGGATCAATTCAACGCAAACGAATGGATCACTTTGACCTATGCACATAAAACAAACTTTTTATACCTACTTTTTACTAGTTTTATTTTATCTAATATCGATTTGGATATTTGAAAACTACCATTCGAATCCATGGGAATGACATTTGAAGCATTTAATATTTCCACGATCAAAGCATCATTCTCCGTATGCAAATTCACTGCTAAAACACCATCTTCGGGTACCTCTAATGCTTCTTGTTCTTGCAGCCGTTCCAAAAAATACATGTGTATAAGATCTGAAGTTTCGGTACCATAAATTGTTAATTTTCTTTCATTTCTAGCCAAAATTTCGGATATTTTTGTTCTGCCGTCTTCGAGAACTTCATCAATTTTGAAAAATCCGACAAGATTGTGAACAGCTTCTTTTAAATTGGAAAAGTAGGTCATTGGTCGATTTTTCTATAATAGAAATAGGTAATAGTGATTTTTTTTAAAAAACAGAATCGATGAAAAATCTGAGCGGATTATACCTCTATTCCATCCTCGATCAAAACGAATAAAATATTCGATATTCTTTCCCAAATTACATCCAATAAACGATGGAAAATTTCCGAGCTCAGTTTAGAATTCAACGTGACCAAATTTTCGTCCAAATATATCGTCAATGTGTCGCAGACTTTCGGTTGCTGGTGTAATAATTCAGCACCTTCTTGGAGGAATCTCTCAATCGATAAATCCATCTAAAAAAAAATCAGGTGAAATGAAAATATAAATTTTGAAGTTTTGAATTAATTCGAGTGCCTGAGAATTTCAAAAACCTCACTTCTTTGGAAAATGTATCCAGCAAATCGACTGTTTTTTGTTTCATGATTTCGAACGAAAAATTCATCATTTGAGTTAAACTACGTCTGCAACGATCCGCTGCAGTCATGCTTTTGCAATCTGATAACGAATGAATTAATTCATCGACTCCCAGTTTAACGATAAATTGTTGAATTTTGTGAGATATGTAGTCGACGTTGTTGATTGCCACACACCACTGAAAAAATTTAATACTGTTTGATATTTGAATTGTAACCTGAGGTAATTTTCATAGGTGTACGAACTTACATGATTTATGGAATAATTTTTCTTCTCTTCACCAACAATGCTTATTTTGTTGATGATGAGGTCAGCATAATGTATTGATACGGTGAAAACATCCTAAATAATTATTGGATTAATTGATTTTTTTCAATTCGATTTTTTTTCTTCACGAAGGAGGTATCCCAACTCAGAGTAAAATTTCGAGCCCAAACAAAAAAATCGATAGTAAGTACACCATAAAAAAAGCTCCATCCAAAATTCCAAGTGCTGAAGTGTATTTCTCGAATTTTAGAGAATTTTTTGAAATTCAAAATTTTTTTTATTAAAGCCCTGCAAAACATAAAAAATTTGATCTAATCAACGAAAAAAGTTGAAATTCGGTATGTAATGTACCTATTTCACTTTTTACCTATCAAATATGCAGATTGGAAATATTTTCGGGACGTTTCAAAGTCACCAGAAAGTTTTGGAATTTTCCAATGGTGGAAAAAGTTCACAAAAATAATCTATGTGAACTTCAGCACCTATAATCTCGGATTACCTATTTGTATTGGTGACCTTTTTGATCGGTTAAAACATAATTTTTCAAAATTCGTAACTTTGAATTCAAACTCAAATTCTTTGGTGGAAAATTTTTGATTTTTTTCAGAGCACAAAAAATGAATTTCAACTCGTCACAAATTTTGAAAAATTTCACATTCATGATTTGAATGGATTTTTAATACGGGTAATCAGTGATTTTGGTTGATGACGTACATATCCGGATCATTTTTATGGTCTTTTCTCCAAGGTGAAAAAATCCAAAATTTCCTGGTGACTCCGAAACGTCTCGAAATCACTTCCAATCAATTTGGCAGGTCGAAAATAAGGGACGTACCAAATTTCAGCTTTTTTCGTTGCTTAATTCAAATTTTCATAATTTTTTTTGCAGGGCTGTGAGGTGATTTTGAAATTTTAAAAAATTCGCCAAAATTTGAGAAATTCACCTTGACGCTTGAAATTTTAGATATGAGGTCTTTTTATGATAAACTTTCTCATTTTTTTTTGTTTCGGCTCAAAATTTTACTTAAGTAGGATGTTTCTCTTGTTGGAAAATCTTCAGATATATTAATATTACCTATTTGGTAAAATCAGAAAAAAAAACAAATTTTCAAGAGTAAATAGGTACCTACTTCGATTATTTTGACTAGAAACGAATAACATTTTTCCAAATCAGGCCATTCCAATTGAACCCAAAATTTTCTTATCTGAAACAAATCACATCACAGAATTACTACTTGCCCCAACGTTTAAACAGGCACCGATTTTATTTCTTTCAAAAACTGAAAATTCTCAACCCACTTGATAAATAATTTTCAACATATCAGCGGCTGAGCTGCCATGCAGATTCAACGAATCGACAGGGGTGAAATCATCCATCTCAACAGCTTCGTCAATTTGGCGCATAGCTTTTACGATGGCGATATCCAACCACGTAATGATCACCGCCGACGAAAACCACGAATGATATCGACGCATTGGAAATGTTTCGAAAGTATCGTCGTTCCTGAAAATCTCGGATCCCATTTTATCGAATTGCTGGAGTTTAAAAAACAACGTGCACATCGAAGTACCCAAAGTGAAGGAATTTAGATCGATGTTTCCTCGGTAGCATTCTTTAATGTTTAATTGTTTTATTCCTCGGCATAGTTTTTGAATCGATATTTCCATCATTTCAGTGATCTGTGTAGAATAAGAATTCATGAAGAGCTGAACAAATTTAGATGAGGAAGAAAGGAGTGGGATTTTATTACTTACCTTTGCTTGATAAACGATGAAAATTGTTTTATTGTAAGCGAAATTTTGTTTCCTATAAAAATAGATTCAGATCTCCATTTGAATTGGAAAATATTAAATCAGGGTCTGTATGATTTTTTTTTGAAAATTTTGGATTTCTCGATGTAAAATTGAGAAGGATTTGTTCAATATTATCAAATTTTTCATGAAGAACTCATTACTGGCTAATACGTTCAAAAAAATTCGCGAAAATTTAAATGAATCGATCAAATCGTTCGCGAACGATTCACTTCTCGCCGATTCAGCTGCATACGAATAATTCTCTTATTCTTAGCTGGATCGTTCTCAGACAAAATCTGCACTCAACATTGCTGAAATCGTTCACGAACGATTCTTTCAAATTTAATCAAATCGTTCAGGAATGATTGCTTCAGTCATATCTTTTGTTGGTGAGCGATTTTTTTTTCAAAGCCCACACGTTTTTTCTGATCAGACTTTTTTTCCAAGTTAAATTTTTTTTGACGAGGTCTAAATTTTTTCCTCAACTTTTTTCAACTTTGAGAAAAAATTTGGGCCTTGTCAAAAAATTTTAAAGTTGGAAAAAAATCGAGGAAAAAATTTAGACCACGTCAAAAAAATTGAGGAAAACATTTAGACCTCGTCAAAAAAAATGTGAAGTTGGAAAAAATGATGAAAAAATTGAGACCACATCAAAAAATTTTGAAGTTGGAAAAAAAATTGAGGAAAAAATTTAGATCTCGTCAAAAAAAAAATTTGTAGTTGAAAAAAATAGTCGGAACAGGAAAAACACGTGGACTTGGAAAAAAATTGCTCAAATTGCGTTGATTCATTTCATTCATGTCCGAAGAAATCGTTCATGAACGATTCTCTTTCATAATTCAATCTGATATTTACGAAAGACTCTTCCACCTTCATCAAAGACGTCCTTGACCTTCATCAGAATTGCTCAAAAGAGAAATGTTTATCCATGATCTAATCGTTCGCGAACGATTCACTCCATTCCTCATTTTCATTGGAATCGTACGATTCAATTCAACAATTTATGATGAAATTGTAATTACAGGCTAAAAATTCATTTTAAACTGAAATCTTTACGAATGATTCTTTTTTGCCTCGACAAATACATGAAGTACAAATATCTACGAGAATTTACTTTACAAATATTCCATGAAAATCCATTCCATCTTGCAAATCCAATATCACCTGCTCGGTGACATTTATCATTTGAACAAGCTTCGCCTCATCCGTATCATTTCCAGGCCAGTTATCTTTTACTAGGAACTCAAACCTACGGAAATCGGAAATTCCCTATCAGAAAATCAGGATACCTAGGTACCTATTGTTTAAAATAGTTCATATTACACACGTAATAGGAATTCTCACCAATCGCAAGCTGCTTGAACCACAAATTCATGCAAAACAGTTTGAAAAGTTGGGTTATCTGTTTTTTCAATCCATGGATAGAATTCAACCGGAAATAGATTCAAATTGGGAGGTTTTTCACAATGTGCAATATCATGAAGTACGCTTTGAATAAAAATAAATTGTTAATAAAAATAATAATAGCTTTTTACGAATAGAAAAATAAAATGTAAAAGTTGAGTTTTCACCCCTCCCCTCCCCCCTCCAAATTCATTCCAAATTATACTAATATTGCTCTTAAATTCCAAAAATTAGTCTCAAATAAAATTGAAAATTTAATTTCAAAAAAATTATGAAAAAAAACCAACAATTTTTTATTAGTTTTTTTTTGAAAACTTCGAAAAAAATGAGATTTTGACCCAAAGAAATTGGAGAAGTGGTGAAAATTTAACAATTGATTATGAAAATTTGGCCAAAAATTACAAATAAAATTCATTAACCCCAAAAAAATTAAAATCAAAATTTCAGATATCTTCGCAAAAGATTTAAAAAAACATGAAAAAATGATTTTTAACCAGGAATCCATGAAAAGAGGGACGCTGTAGGAGAAATGGTGTCACAGGTTATTTTTTTTTTTGGTAGAAATATGCACACTGAGATAATTTTTTATGAAAATATTCTAATTTTTTGTTTCAAATTCTCGAAAAGTTTTAATTTTTTGTCGAATGTTTCATTTCTTTTGAACAGGTATATTCAAATTTGAAGGACGATTGGAAAAATGCCATAAAAAATGATCAGATTTTTTCACGGGAAGGACGATTTCTACTCGTGCGGTGCTCCTCAGTTTTGAAAAGAAAAATGAGCTGAAAAATACTTGGAAATATTACATTTTTGAGGTTGATAAGGATTATGCCGGAAAAAAAGGAGAAATGTTGGAAAACATTTGGAGTTGAAAAAGATGAACATCATGTTAAGAAAAATTGGAATTTGATGTTGGAAAAAAATGTATGAAAAAATTGAGTTAGAATGAATTTTTGAAAAAATTACCAGTGAAGCTCTGAATTGTACGTGATCTCCTCCAATTTTCAAAGACAAAATGTAAAACCACCCCCCTCATAAATTTATATTCTGAAAAGAAAAATTATTATTGATCTATACCTTAAAACAGAATGGAATTGTGCAAGTTTTTCTTTTTGGCTGGAAACATTTAGTCGGCATCGAAAAGTTTTTATATAATTGTAGCACATTGACATCATAATTCTCGCAGGATTCCAGAAGTACTTTTTCTAAACAGGAAAAACAGGTACTTCATACCAAGGCTGATTTTTTTTTTTTTTTGAAAAATTCACCAAGTACTATTTTCCGTTCAGCTTACTTTTCCTTTAGATAAATTATTTCCTTCGAAGGACAAAAGCAGTTCATCTAATAAATTATCAAAAATGCCAAAATTTACTGGATTATTTCGAATCATCTCAGTAAATCCAGACCATTTGGCAATGAGATCATCTTGGTATGTTAAATTACTTTGAATTAAATGCTGTTTCAATATCAACTCAGCCTCCGGACAAAAATTTCCCTTCCAATCATTCAGACAATTCTGTGAAAATATGCAATCTGATAAAAAATTATTTACAAAAATTATTATTCAATTGTGCATACAGAAGGTACATGTTATTTGTTATTTGATAATGACACAGTGCACAATAGATAAATTTATCAAGTACCCATTACTCACATTTTTTTCAGTCATCAAATGCAGAAGAAATTTTTTCACCAGACATCTGTGTCGTTCGAGAGCAATTTTCACGTTTTCATTCGAACCAAACGATATTTTCAGTTGGAGTTTTCCGAAACATGTATTTTGCAAAGGTCGTCTCAATGAAATCCATTTCGTTTGACCAATAGATAGAATATCCTATGAGTGGAAATTATATTTACTAAATTTATTTGTAATATTTTTTAAGTCTTTCAAAACTTACTTTTAACATTATTTGTGCCGATGCAATAGGTTCAGAAATACTTTCGTCTAAATTGTTATTTTGAGAATGTTCTTGCGATTTTCTATCTGTTTCATTTTCAAATGGAAGGAAATCCCTGAACAGATACAATTTTAATCATCCAATTATTGGCTATAATGCCTATGGAATAATCAAACGAATGCTTACATCCATATTTGCTGATTAAACAAACGCTTACCTTAATTCTACGTGTAAAATGTCTCCAGAACCAGATGAAATAGGTCTGCAACAAAAAAATTTTATCAATCAATTTGGATATTTGTACATTTAAAAAATTTGAATCAACTTACATTTCGAATTTTTGGTCTTTGATAGGCTTCAACATGCCTTTAGTAATTTTACCGTGGTAAAAAGTTCTTGGGTTAGAGGAACTCCAAATGACGTAGAATAAATCACCAACACCTTTCATACAAACATATATTACCTATCAACTCTTATCGATTTTTTTAAAAAATATTTGTTCACTTACTGAATATATCTTTTGGAAGAATATCTTTGATTTTGAGAACATCCACTTTCAAAATTAATTTCGGATTCTGAAACGGAAATCGGTAATGAATTATCTGCATATATAAAAGTAGGTATCTTCATTTGTGACCGTCCACGAAAAAAGGAACCTGAGGATTAAAATCAGGTTTCTGAAATAAACGAATTTTTTTCGTTTTTTTTTTTTTTTTTGCAATAATATTTGATAAAGTTCTTGTACAAAATATCGATTTAAGAGTTTATTTTAAATCCGAGAAACCTTGAGAAGGCTTCAATAGATTTTTAAAATTTCGGGGTTCCAAATTCGAAAAAGTGACTCGAGAATCCTTTTTTTTGTGGACTGTCATTATTTTTTAATTTCTGGAATTAGCATCCTCTGATATGAACAAAAATACTTAAGGTGAAAGAATATTTCAAATGTTTCAATTTTCGTACTTCAGCTGCTGAAATTGATACCTATGTCGTGTTATTTAAGTAGATTGGAAAAACCGAAAAATTTTGGATATGGTCCTAGATTCTCAAAATCGATTTCCAGATTCGTCAAAATTTAGGAATGTGATCAAAAAATTATTTTTTGACCACTCATTTAAAAATTAAACTAACGTAAAATTAGATGAACGAAAGATGAGAAGTCAAATTTTAAAATTTACATTTAGATTATGTATGTATCCCTAAAATGTAGGCAGGTACTTTCAAAATTTCAGCCCTCTACAATTTAAGGAGACGAGACGTATCACACACAAAATTAATTTCAAAAAATGAAACCCCAACAAACTAATTTTTTTGAAAGAGGTGGGAAGGGGCGTTAAAAAATCGAAAATTCCAAAAATCACACCAGAGCTTCTGTTTAATTTGATTGCCTTTCAGCCTTTTTAGTCCACTTGGAAAGCATAAATTTCGAAAAAAAAAAAAAGGAAATTCAAGTTCTCTCCTTTTCTAATTTTTGCTGTACAACTTTTGATTAATTTCTCATACTTACTGTTTGTGTTTCTTTTCATATTTTTTTTTCATATTTTTTGAATTGAAAAATTTTTATAGCAGATTAATTTTATTCATCCCGAAAAATTCAAAAAAATTAAATTTTTAGATTTCTCGGTCTATCAGCTTTTAGGATACCTATCTAATGAAAGAAGAACGTGAATTTTCTAAAAAAATAAAAAAATATGAAAAAAGTGTAATGTTTTACAATGGTTTTTAAATTTTGACAGATCCTGTCAAAATATCATTCTGAAATAGGTAAGAAAATGATCCCAAAAAGATGTAGTTAAATTTTTGAATCAAACACTCACCAAAAACTTCAATTTTTATCACCTAATAATTTTTTTTACTAAAACTTTTCACAATTCAAAAAATGAGTTTCCAATTTTCTATTCGTCAAATTTTCCCATTACGTATCACAAAAAATCGAATCGAAGAATCAACTTCAACTGTTGAAAATTAAAACATGGGAGATTTTGAGATACTGTTTCATGCTATTAAATTCAATCAGAGAGTCCGAACTCAGGAATTTCCTTACATTTAAAACTAATTTTTCATTTAAAATCGAAAGAAAAACAAATGAAAAATGTACTTGTCTGTTTCCAACACTTCTGATCAAAGTTTCAAATGTATGCTCAGAAAAGTCGAATTCGGCTTTCAAACAACTGACAATGGAATTTTTCCCAAATTCGTTGTTAACATCTTGACCAACTATATTGATACATTTATGGTACACATCGCAAAATAATTCTTCATCCTGATGAATTTTAAAATCATAAAAATTGCGATAATCTTCATAAACGCTTATTTCCGTTCGAATAAATTCACAGATACCAACTTGGTATTCAAAATCGGACACAGATAACGAATCCCAGTCGTCTTCATCTTCACTGCTCTCATCTTGATCTTCGATCTGAGCAGGGGGTTGGAAATTTTCAATGTTTATGGCAACTTTTCTCGCTAACTTGGTTTTATTTTTCGTCGCCATTCTCTTGCCAGGTTCATTTTCTTCCGAGTCTCTAAAAAGCAGAAATTTCTAAATGGGGAGATATCTCTAGTGCTATCTCAATTCCAGTTTGTGCCCATAATTTACATTTATTATCATTCCAGAGTCCCCATACATCTCACATTCACAACAATCGTAAGTATAAAAATAATATTCCACCCTTCACACTCCGTTCCATCCTTCGGCGATAATCGATGCGAGTCTCAATAACACACAACTTCCCGCAACCATTCTCTTTCTCCAAATTCTGAGAACTTCGCAACTTATATCAGCGTGCTCATCCAGCGGAAAATGCGATACCTTGTACACACGCCCGCCATCCGCTCCGATGGTCGCAACCAGGTCAATGGCATTGGCATCAAGCGAACACTTTGTTTGGGTAGACCTGCATTTGGACAGGTGTGACCGCGTAGTGTTTGATACAACAGGAAGTACTTCAAAAGGGGTGATTTCGACCAATAATTTACAGTATGGAACCGTTTCCTATGTTTACTGAAATCATTCCAGGCTGGATACGAGCACGTGTGATGAATATTAGAAGGATATTTTTAGTTGGGCAGTAATGGGACAAAAAAAATATCATTCCAATTTTTATTCCTTTGAAAGATGATCCTTGAAAATAGAAAATTTCCCAAAAATTACAAAACTGACTCCTGGACTTTTTTTTTGTGCAAATAAAATAAAATAAGACGATACCTAACAAAATTTAATGAAATTGGTAAAAATGAAAATTTTTTGATTTAGAAATTCTATCAGGCGTGGAAACCCCATCACCAGAATGGAAAAGAAAGTTTCCTCTCGCTCGTAAGAAGTCTCAAAGAGCTCGTAAAAAAATAAAAAATTTTCTTTGATGATATAATTCTAAATATTGGAAAATTATTTTAAATGGACGAAATTTTTGAAATCTCAATCAATGTGTTAATACCTACTTACTTCGATTTTTTTTGGAAGAAATCCAAAAAAAAACAGAGAAAAAATACTTTACTTATTCTGTCTTAAAATCTACGTTTACGTTAGGTTTTTAATTTTTTTTTAAATTTCAAAAATTTTAAATGAAAATGGAGAAATTTGAATCAATTTTGAAAAATTAATAAGTACCTACTACAAAAAAAAAAAACAATAAAATTTAAAGGAGGAGAAATTTTAATCATTTTAGTTCGAATTTTTTTGAAGAAATCAAAAAAAATGGAGACAAATATTTTATTCCGTCTTAAAATCTTCGTTTACGTTCGGTTTTTAATCTTCTTTCAAATTTTCAAAAATTTTAAACTGGAGAAATTTGAATCAATTTTGAAAAATTAATTCTACAAAAAAACAATAAAATCCAAGGTTGGAGAAATTTTAATCATTTTAGAAAAATTGTTCATTTTTCGTGAATTAGGAATGGGATTTTTATGTCTTTACCCTTGTGAGCCTGGAATCTGGGTATAAAAACCACCCTTAGTAAAAAAAGAGGTTTCTGAATTGAGGTTCCACCCTCATTCTATCCCTTCTGAAAGGCCCAAAATCAGTGTCAATTCAAAACCCTTTTTTTTTTTTTTTTTTTACAAAATCAACTTTTTGCCACAATCTGCTTTTGGAAGTAAGTAAAAAAATCATTTCATAAATTTTTATTTTTGGGGGTTTGATGATTTTTTTTTTGAATTTTATGAAATAACAAGTTTTAAACATCTGATTTTTTCACGTTTTTCGAGTTTTCTTTTCAAGGTTGTCGTATTATGGCTGTCCTTCAAGCACCTTGAATTTTGATACCGATATTATCTCCCTCTCCCCTTTATTGAACATGAATTTTGACAAATTTTTGTACTTTCAGGAATATTCTTGACATTGATTTTTATGATATAAAAATCCCACCTTTATTCACAAACCTCACTTTTTCCTAAATTTTCAATGTATTTTGACCCTTCTTCGAAAACACTCCTAAAAAATTGACGAATTCTCCCCTCCCGCAATCGATTTTTAGGTTTTCATACCCTGAGATGTGGCGTTCTAAAATTTCATACGAATTGGTATAATGATTTCTCAATTTTTCAGCCTCATTATAGAATTTAAATAGAAGTTTTTTGATTATTTTGTTAGGTTAGGTTTAATCTTATAGGTAGGTACTGGTTTTGTTCACGTTTTAATGTTGCAATAAAATTCCCCAAACTATTGAACTTGTGCACTCTTCAAAAGTACCTAATGATTTAGATTAGGTGGGTACCCGATTATTCGATATCTCATTTGATTACCTAAACCGTAGGTATGGATATTATATTATTTCATCTTATTAAATTTCTTTGTGAAAACTTTATTACTTGTGAAATAGATAAATTCACAAAAATCATCAAATTTTATTTACCCAATGAAGCTAATAAGTACATTCTGATATCATAATTAAGTACACGAGTCTTCGCTTAGATAAATTTCGTTGCTTCGTATACGTACATGCGAATTAAATCAACACTTCAACTTCAACTTGGTAGGTATCAATTATTTCATCAATTGTTAACGAAATCGTTTCAAAAACCCACAACTTTTTCGAACCCATGACTAAAAATTTTTTCCAACAATGTAATCGTATAATTACAAATTACCACGGTGGCTCATCGCAATAAACAATTATAGTTTAAAATAACTCTAGCACTCTAGCCAATGTACATAAAGTAAGTTGCACTGCGTGTGATTCATTTTTTCTTGAAATTGCACTGTGAAAATAAAATGTTAATATATTTGTGTTCAACTGAGTAGTTAACGTCGCCTGAATTCGAATTCTTACGTAAATAAATGATACAAAACAGACGTCGGTATATTTCATCTGAGATCACCCGGATTTATAAGATATTCAAGTCGGGAAAAAATCGCCCATTGGATGCTGAAAAAATTTAATCCCATTATACTTCTTCTCGCTGGCCATGATTGTACGTAGGTTTGAAAAAAACCGTAGTGTCACACTGTAGATTATCAACGTGAAATCATACTTCAATTAAACGAATCATTTTCATCACCGATGTGATAATTTTTTCAGGGAATTCATCATTTAATTTATATCAACGAGTGGTATCGTTATGTCCGGAAGTTTAATTGAAAATGACTCAAAATTCCCCACGTTGGATGAACATTCGGTGCTCTCATTTTTACATTTTACATATATCGATGTTGAATAACAACATAATGAATTGATTTGGGAATGCAAATTCAAAAAAATATACTTTAAAATTCTACGTATCCAGTTTTTGAAAAATGTTAATTTTTGTAAAACAATCCTGGAAAAATGATTTATCGACAATTATACCTTCCAACCGAAATAACAGAAATCGATTTAAAAAATTGAAAAAAAGTTCTCCCCCATCTGATTGTTCACAAATTTTGCTCTGGTGATTTTTTTTTTGATATTGAACCTCCATGTGGACTTGATATCTGAAATTTACCTATATCTGATTTTAGTGAATTTTTTGATGACCTTGGCTCGTCCCTGAGTCCCTGTACATCAAAATGATAACATTTTCCAACAAAAAAAGTGAACAATGTTTGTTACTCGGAAAATATCCAACTTTATGCGCAGCTGTTTGATTTTTCAACGGTAAAAATAGATTTGTAAAAAAAAAAGTGAATGAAGATGGATGGGAATTTTATTTTATGAGGGGGCAGGGGGTAAAAAAATTACACATCGTGCAACGCTACATAATTTTAAAAATACCATGGAGTGAGGGGGATACTTCGTTATATTTTTCAACAATTTTCCTCAGATTTGAGGCTAAAAATGAGTTTAGGAGGTTTTGAATTTTATTTCAGATATTAGAAATATTTGGAAATTTTCGTGTTGTCTAGAAAAGCTACATTTTTTCAAATCCCATATTTTTTAAAGGAAAATCGAGAAAACTGTGAATTTTTTATTACGATTTTTTTTTCGTCGAAAGCAACGATATTTTTAATGAGAAAAATTTCTCAGCATAGACAATTGTAAACATGTTTTTTTTTTGAATTTGAAGCTTAAAATGAATTGAAGAGTCCAGTTGCATAGCCAAAAATTTCTTATGGAGAGGGAGTGGGAGTCTAAACTTTCTTAATTTTTTGAGATAATTTGAATTTAATCCCTTTGATCTTAAATACCACAAATGATAATAAATCCAGAAAGTGGCGTCGAAAGCTTTTTTGGAAAGAGTAAGAAAAGGGTAGGTATGGAATGGAAACTATAAAAATACAAGAAGGGAAGGGAGGAAAAAATCAGTCTTTTTTACATGGTTGGGTTGCAGTCGCATCAAAACTTCTTTCATAAATGGAATTTTCAATACCTCCCCAAAAAACATTTTTTCAACAAATTCTTAATTCAGTGGGGACGACGGGGGAGGGGGGGTAGAGATTTCCTGGCAAATATCTGTAAGAGAGTCAGATTTTTTTCAAGTATTATTCAAAGTCCAAAATTTTAATTTTTCTTACACAGCAACTTTTTTTTTAGTAAAAGTTTAAAAAAATTGAGCTTAAATTCTGGTGGAGATGAATTGAAGTTTTTTGGCTCTATTTGAACTACTTGATGAGATGGAGACTATGGGGGAAAATTTTTTCACGTTTTTTTTTTGCTGATTTTGCTTTAAAGAATACTATGACAGCTTAAATTTTTGGGTACCTATCTATTCAATATCCATGAAAAAATTTGTAATTGTTGGCATTTTTTATTCAAATGTTCACTCGAATTGAGGTAGGAAAAATAATTTAAATCGTAGAACACGAATTCTGCTTCACTTTTTCTGTTCGTTTATCTGAGTCGCTCGATTCAAACAACGAGAAAAAAACACCAAATGAGAAAATGAACCTCAGATTCTGAGATTCGTGTTAGGGAGTTGAATTACCTCGTTGAATGCCATTTGAGCAATAATTTTAATCAAAAATCTCACGTATCTTGATAAGCATTTTGAGAATTTAAACGATATGATCATATCGTTAAAATTCTCAAAATTATTTTTTTCATTGATTTTCCACGATTGATATTCGCTAAAAAAATCCTTGTGAAAAAATGAATTTTGAAAAGTTGTCCAAAATGATTGCAGAAAGAATATTCGACAGGGCATTTTGACTCCCGAAATACGAATCAGACGTTAGTTTCTTCATTCAGACATTTCTTTCTGCAAAAATAACACAAGTCGACAAAAAATGTTGTGCTAATTGTTTCAATTCTAATGCCTAAATTTTGATTCTAGGTATCGAAATTCACCAACAACTAATTTGTTGCTTTCAAAGTACATTTCTTCACCTCAAAATTGATTTTGAAAACTTCAAAAGCTTGTATGTATTGTGCTTATTTCAGATTTTTCCCCTTGCTGGTAGGTGCTAGGTACTTGATACACAAAACCTATTCAAAAAACTGGTTCTATCTCAATTTTCATTCATCACTCTCTCATTTATAGATAAATCAGTGAAAATTATCGAGAATCACCGGAAAACAGTCAGAATAGAAGTGCAGTAATAAATGAGTGAAAAAAATTACGTACTGAAAAATCAGCGCACTAAAAAATCGGTAAAACATCTGAAATTTGCTGAAAAATCAATGAAATTCCTTTGAAAAATCAGCAAAAATTCTCTGAAAATCGAAGAATCTTTCTTATTTTCTTTGTGTTGCAATATTGATTTCTTTTCTAGTGATCTTTCACTGACTCGAAATGAAAGAGAAAAATATAAAAAAATAACGTCAAATGCATGTTCATCAAATCAAATTATTTTTCAAAACTCTGTTTGAGCAATCATTTCATATAAAATTTCAAAATTCGCCCTTTTCATTTAATTTTTCACAATTTGAAAAATTCTATCGAAATGAGTCAATTTTAAGAATTTTATCAATAAAATTATCTCGAATCAATGGACTGATCACAAATCAGGCATTCATTTTATCAATTCGCCAGTACTTTTCACATAAAATACTCCTTTGAAAAATTCCAGACGAAAAAAATTGTGAATTTAACCGGCTGAATATATTCAAGCTATTCACTATTTTCAATTAGGCCAATGCCACCGACATTTCTCAGATTTGAATCTCACATTAACCCAAATTCAGCTAAAATTTTCCAAAAAAAATTCTCAAAAGTTCATTAACCTCAATAAAAAAACCTAATCTTTGTCTATTCTAAATTAATTCGTCACCAAAAAAATATAAACTTACGTCATCGAAGGAGCCACTTTTTTACGTTGCCTATTCTGATACCCGGTGCGTAAAAAATCCGTCGTCTTGAGCAATTGCTTCTTAATAACATCCAATTTTTTCGTATCTCTTTGAACTCCGTCCAGCTCGTTGTCTATATTCTCCATAGGAGAATTTGCAACACCTGCCTGGAGAAGCAAACCGCACAAACGACCAACTCACGACCAACGTACTGACCACGTGCAAATGTAATAATTACCACGAAGGAAATGTACCCAGTGATCTGTACCATGCGTTTCCCTTTTTCCCTTTTATTTTTTCTGCGTATACGAGTACGATTGACGACGAAAAAAAATTATAGAAGTGTGGCTCACGATGACTCATCGACACGCTTCGATAAAATGTACATTCCATAAATGGAAAATGGACCATGATCCTTTTTACATTTCATTTAACGTTAGATAGGACTTCGATGACGTCACGAAGATCAACTCGTTCGCTCAAAGGGAGATTTTCAATAGGAAATATTCGGCTGGAAAGATCAAATTGTCTCTTCGCCGCCTGTGATAATTCGAAATGTAAACTTTGAAAATGAATCGATTCGATAATTTTGAAATTATTTTATAACTGGGAATTTATTTCGAAGAAAAATTCACAGTGTACGGTTTGATTTTAAAATGGCGGTTCGACCGGTAGGAACGAAGAAAAGTTGTGTCGTAAGTAAAATATTCAATTTTATTTTCACACACGTCCATTTCCCAGATTCAATTTTCCCAAATTATCTTCCAGATTAAAGAAATGTTCGCGCCATTTAAATTATCAAACGAAACATTATGCAGTATTATGAATCGACTTTTGACATCGATCAATCAAGGATTATCCAAAGATACCCATACCGTTGCCCCGGTCAAATGTTTCCAAACGTATATTTATGATTTCCCAGATGGAAATGGTAATTTCTCGCAAAGGCTTTCTAGTTATTCGAAAATTATCAATTTTTAATTTTTTTCACCTGTTGAACAGAATCGGGTAAATTTTTAGCCATCGATTTTGGCGGCACGAATTTTCGAATATTGGTCATCACACTCGAAAAAGGTCGATCGTACAAGGTAGATTCGAGAGTATATGTTTTCCCCGATGAAAAATTGGAAGGAAATTCCCAAGAGGTTGGTTCGAATTATATTTAATCTTTAGATTAGGGTCTCTGATGCCTTAATTTTTCAACGGTTCGAAATATTATCAATTTTCACACGTATGTCGCATGTGTTGCCTACACACCGCCGTTAATATCTATTTGAAAAATGATTATAAATTACTTGTTTAATTCTCGAGCACCTTTCTGAGCCAAGATTAGGCAATTTCATCTACTCCGTTTATTTTCGTTTCAGTTTTTCGACTATATCGCAGAATGTTTGAAAACATTTCGGGAAGAATTAAACTTGGGCGAGGAAAAGCTACCACTTGGATTCTGTTTCAGTTTTCCAGTTCAACTGAAGAGCCTTGATTCTGGTGTTTTGACCAGATGGTCCAAAAGATTCAATATCAAAGGCGTCGTAGGCAAAGACATAGGCGAATTATTTAAAAACGCTTTGGAAAGGCAAAACGTAAGCAGCTTTTGAACATTTTTTAAATTGGAATCTCTAAACATTTTAATATTTTTGTAGATGTCTTTTCATCCATTTGGAATAATCAATGATACAACAGGATGCCTTCTATCGTGTGCCTGGAACGAGCCATCTTGCAGAATAGGAGTAATCATAGGTAGGTACCTACCTATTTCTCCAATAGTATCTTTGAATATTTATTTTCCTAGAATTTTATTCCGTTCGTTCGTAATTTTTTTAGGCACCGGTACAAATGCTTGTTATTATGAAAAAAAAGAAAACATCGAGCTATATAATGGAAATCCGAATAAACCTGGGATGCTTATAAATACCGAATGGGGTAATTTCGGAGCTGATGGATCATTGAACGATATAATCACCGAATTCGATCGACAACTTGATACCGGTTCGTTAAGACCAGGATGTGAAACGTAAGATTCTAAGCAATTTTGATACATTTGCTAATGCAAATACGAGGAAATACGTACAATGGACGCTCATGGTAAAATAGAAATAAATCTCTACTGTTGTCAATAGAATTTTGAGTGGTAAACTCAGATTGGAACATTTATTTTGAAAAATGTCGGTAGCAAGGCCAATGAGGTAGTTTTTTTTTTAAATATTTGACATATTTAGAACCTCTGCTTAAAATGATGAAAATTGAACATTTTTCCTCGAAAAATTAATGTTTTAAATAATTTTTTTTAGTGTTCAGTCCAGTGCTTTTTAACCACCTTTTTTTTTTTTTGAATTTTGGAGTTCTCATTTCTTAGTAGAATGGTTTATTTTCCTCTAAAATAAGATTCCCAAAATTTCACCCCCTCTACATCCATCAGAAACTATGCACGAGATACTCCTTTTCTCAAGAAACTTTATGACAATTTTTTTAAATTTGAGTTTTCTCGATTTTCTTGAAAATTTTCAGTTAGATTTTATAAATTTCATGTTTTTATTACATTTTAGAATTTCTTCCAAGTTTCAGTTAGAGGAATTTTGAAAACCATCAAGTTGAAATTTAAAGAAATTTTTTATCGAAAAAATTGAAGAAAAAATTTCGAAATTTTTAGAAACACTTGAAGAAATTTTTAAAAAAATACAAAGTTGATGTTTGAATCAAAAAATCAAACTTGAAACAATTTTTAATCAAAATTTTTCCAACTTAATTTTTTTCAAATTTTTCATCCGATTTTTTTCTAATTATAAGTTTTTAAAATTCTTTTCAACTTCTTGAGTTTTAAAAAATTTTATGGATGTGAAAATTTGGTAGTAAATTCAGAATCAAAGACGCTGAAAAATTCAATTTAGAAACAAAAAAATGGATGCCAAATTTTCAAAAATATTCCTGATAACAGGTAGCTTGATTTTGATTTTTAAGAATAAAAATTCAAACACGAGAAATCACTAGACAGTCAAACCTGGAACTTGAATAACTTCATGAAGTCGAATTCCTCTGAAAGTCGTTATTTTGGTTCGACTTTTTTTTTGAAGTTCAGAATATTTACTTACGTCATTTTATAACATTTCAGAATTTTCTGATGAAATTTTTAAGATTTTTTCCTCGTAATTTTTTCAGCTCCCAATTTTTTTCTCAGAATTTTTTCAACTGAAATTTTTTCCCTGCTATTTTTCTACGTCCCATTTTTTTCTCATAATTTTTTTCACTGAATGTTTTCTAAAAAATGTTTCCATTGTAGAATTTTCTTTTTTTTAAAAAAATTTTGTTTGAGTGACTTCATAAATTTTTTTTCAGACAATTTTCCCAACTGAAATTTTTCTTATGTTATTTTTCTACGTCCAAATTTTTTTCTCAATATTTTTTCAGCTCGAATTTTTTCATCAATATTTTTATGAAAAAGCATTTTTTTAAAAAAAGTATAAGTTCAACAATGGGAAAATTTTTCAAAAAAAAATTTCAGTGGTGAAAATTACATCAGAAAATTTTTAGTTGAGGAAATTATGAGAAAAAAATGTAATTGTAGAAAAATTATTACAGAAAAAAATTATGGCGTGGAAAAAAATCATAAAAAAATTTCAGTTGGGAAAATTCTAAGAAAAAGATTATTAATTGAAAAAATTACAAGGAAAAAATTATTTAGAAAACTTCTTCAGAAAAAATCTAAACTTTTTTTGAAAATGTGAACTGTGAAAAAAAAGTCGAAATGACATTTAGCGGTTTGAGTAGTGACATCATGAAATTATTCGAATTGCAGGTTTCACTGTATTATGAAAAATTATCCTCGAAGGAGTAAATTGTGCAGTTTAGTCATCTTTATCCGATTGATTCTGCCCAAAAGTGATCTTTCACTCATGAAAATTTTAATTAAAAAAATTTTATTCCAGCTTCGAAAAAATGATCAGCGTCATGTATGTCTGCGAATTGATTCGTTTAGCTATAATAAAAGGTATCGAAATGAAATACCTATTCGGTGGCCAAACCGTTGAAAAAATAAAAAATAAAGGATCTTTTTTACCCGAATTTATGTACAGTATTGAAAAGTAAGATTTTCCATGATTCACTCGATCATTTTCTCAATTGTTTGTTTCTTTGAGAGTATTTTAATCAACAGTGACGATCCCGATCTACGTAAGACAATGAATTTATTCGAAGGCTTAGATTGCGAACTAGTCTCGGTCCAAGACTGCGTAAATGTTCGATATATTTCAAATACGATTTGTAAACGATCAGCTCACCTCTTATCAGCAGCAATCGCGACTTTAATAAATAAAATGTCGGTAACGCCTTTGACAGTTGGTATCGACGGTGGATTCTACAGGAATCATTTGAAATACCCAGAAATGATCAAAGAGAAAATCAAATGCATGATTAATCCAAATATACAAGTGATAACATTAATATTAGTGCTTGCGATTCCAATTTATGATTAATATGTTCGAATGTATCTAATTTTATACTTTTATTATTTCAGTTCGATTTAGTTCTTTCTGAAGATGGAAGTGGTCGAGGGGCAGCTTTAGCGGTAGCTTGCAAAAAAGAATAATTTTATTGAATGTCTAGTTTATCAAAATTTAATGGAATTTTTTATCATTTGTATTTGAATTTAATAATTACATGAATTCGTAATTCAAGAGTTTAATTTTTTGAAAATGTTTTTACGTCATGAATGAATTCATTTTTCATCTCCCTGAAGAGAAATTCAAATGGATGGAATAAAATTTTTAAACTCAGCTGGATTCAGTCTTATGTAAATTACACCAAACAGTAACAAAAAATGAGATACTACCCCTCCCCGACTTCCTTGAGATCCTCATGTGAGTTTTGGAGAGGGTTTACCCAGCATTAAAAATTTCTCATGATGTCTTCTGCCATATAAAATTTCAAGTCCCTATCAGAATTTTCCATTAAATTTTTTACCATCTCCTTTTTTTCCATTATGTCAAAATATTATTCATAGCTTTTTTCTATGCGGACAAAAATAATCTTGAAAATTTATTTCTTCCCTGTTAAAATTTCTGTGTAATTTTCCCCAATGTTGAATTTTTTTCTTCACATTCAAAATTTTTAGTCGTAATTTTTTTCAAATAGAAAAAACTCAATTTTGAAAAATTATAGGTACTTTGTGGGTAAATTTTACTCAAAATCTAAACATTTGTGAAGAAGAAGAAAAATTAAAGTGAAAATTTTGATAATGAAAACCGTTTTTGAAAAAAAAAAAAATTATGAGTACCCATTCAAAAATTTTGACAAAGAAGAAAAATGTTCAAGGACACAAAAACGTAACGAATAAAAATTTTCACTGAGAAAATTTTTGAGTCGAAACAAAAATAAATCAACTTTCATTTGATAATAACCCCTACTCGAAATTTCAGATGCTGAAGTTCATTGCTCGAATTGTGGCGAATCTTTAACAATTAAAATTTCTTCGCCCTTCTTAAAATGATGAAAATTCGATCTAATCAACAAAAAAAGTGAAATTTGATATGCAAAGAGAATACATTTTTTTTTTCAACTTTCGAATCGATTGGAAGAAGTTTCGATTGTTTAAACTTCTGAAATGTTTCCACAAATTGGAAAAAAGTGAAAAATTTTGAAACAAATTGTGCAATTTTGATGAAATTTCAAAATCACAAAAAAATTTAAATGGAAAAATGGAAAAATATTTACTGTAAATTCAATTAATTTTTGTAACTTACCTTTCCTATAATATTAAATTTTTTCAGAAAAATTTTTGGTCAAAAAATATAGGTACCTACCTAAATTTGAATTGGCAGTTTCGAATCTTGAAAATTAAGTTTATATCGGTCATCTCAAATGCGTGGTCAAGGGGGGGGGGGGGTCGTCTGAACTCTGTTGAAGTCGAGAATTTTCGTGAAAACGCCTTTTTTAGACATTAAAAGATTCAATTTTTCCAAAGCTTCGCCCTCACTACGCTCGGTTTCCCCAATGTTGAAAAAACCAAAATTTTCTGAAGGCTCCTAAACGACTTGAAATCAATTCCAACTGATACAAAAGGTAAAAAAAAAAGTACCAAATTCCAGCCTTTTTTCGTTGAACAGATGAAATTTTCAAATTCTGCAGTCAGAAATTCATCAAAATTCGAGAAATGAAATTCAGCTCATGAAATTAGCGAAAATTTTTCAAAATTCTGAAATCATGGTTTCACCTCCAATCTTTTTTATTTTTGAAAAACAACTAAAAAACGATCATTTTTAGGTACTTTGGATGCGTCGTTTACTGTCGTTTGTTTGGAAAACGACAGAATAAAAATTTTTCAACACATTAAAATCATGAAGAATCCAAGTTGCTCCCTCAGATATACCCGGATATTTAATTCAACTCATTTTTGTTTGGGCACAAAATTTTTCTTTTAGGTAAAATACCTCTTATTCTTTGTGAACAGAAAAAAATTCATGATCTTGAAGAAATAAAATTTTGACAGAAAATAATTTTTTTGCATTATGTATTAATTGCCAATCAAAATCATCAAAAATAACTAGGAACAGGCTGATTAATTTTCAAAACAGAGATGAATTTGTCCTTCTGCTAAGACCTTTTAAGCTTGTGGACCACCATTGAATCCTATTATTTATTTCACTCATTTACGGAGTAAAATTATCAAAAATTAATTGTAAAAATCTCTCGATTCTTTCGAAAAAAATCATGCTTTCTGGTCTCAATAGTTACTTAATATACCTAAATTTTATTTGATTTAAATAGTTTTTAAAAATCGTAGTCCAAACCCATCAAAAAAAATTTTGATCGTATTAAATGTGCACCTATCTACAAAAAATTGAAGGTTTATGATATTTTGTCAGACTTTCATTTCATTTTTTAAAAAATCACAAAAATTTACGACTCTGGCAAATTTTTAAATTCAAATTTCAGTCATCACTTTTGTAATCAAATCAAATCATTCGCCTAAAACAAAAACACCAAAGAGGCCAAAGTAATCTTGAAGAAAATTTAAATTTAAAATCAAATTATTTCGCAATACCAAAAAATAGAAAAATATCTACAGCAAGAACTGATATTCTGGAAATCAGTTCACCGCGTAATTATTTTCTTGGCAACCCCGACACACTACGAATTAATCTCCAAACGTTCAACAAATACACAATTTATTAGGCTTTCACAATAAACAACGTTGTATTACATACAAATAAAACGTATATTTTTAAACACAATTCGTACATTTTCCAAATACATCATCACAACATGGTAACTAAATAAAAACTATATACAAACGCTACAAAAATAAAATAAAAAAATAAAAGGAAACGTATCTACACTATTCATTTCATCGAAAATAAATAAATTAGAAAAAAAAAAGAAAAAATGAAGGCCTTTAAAAATTCTTTCATGAATATCCTCCGCGTTATGGTAACAGCGTATGTTTAAATTATTATTGTTCAAAAATATAATCATTTAAACGCGAAAAATATCGACTATATTTTAGTGACTAAAAAAAAAAAATGAAAAAAAAAATTTTCAATCTTATCATAAAAATTTAACGTATAAGTGTAAAATAAATACTCAGGCGAAAACAGCTCTCGAGCAGAAACTCTGCATAACTGTATGGATAGTATACATATTACAATGGAGAGGACAATAAAGCGCATAGGTAATCTCAACGACTCGCCACCGCTGCTACAAGGGCAGCTCCTCTACCGCTACCGTCTTCCGACAACATAATGTCGAACTGCAAAAAAAGAGAAAAAATTTTAGGCGAATGCGCGCGAAAAAACGATAATTCACGGACGCCGGATATGCCCTTGAATTTGGATATTGTATTTCCGCAATGTCGAAAATTTCACAATTTACTTACTTTCACTTTGGGTCTGATCATTTGGCTGATTTTTTCGACCATTAGATGATGGAATTGTGGATGGAACCTGTATACCGAGCCGTCTACACCGATGGTAACCGAATTGAAATCCATTTTATTGATTAATGTGGCAGCGCCGGCGGATACGAGATGGGCAGCTCGCCTCGAGACTATTTCGCAAATATACCTAACGTTTACGCAGTCCTGGTCCGAACCGTGGCTTAAATCTAATTCGGCGAATACTTCGCGACATTTCGTGTGCGAATCGGCTACGTCGCTGGAATCGAATTATTAGTATTAAAAACCAATTGATCGACTGCCAAGTGCCAATTAGGTATTTTAAATGATGATTTCAGCTTACTTTTCGATATCGGAAACGTATTTCGTAAGGAACGATCCCTTCGTGCTTAATTTTTCAGATCCTTGTCCGTTAAAGAGTAACTTTTGTTTGGTGAATTTCACCAGCATTAACCTTACAATTTCTCCCATGTACATTCCACTGATGATCTTTTCAAATCTGTAAAATAAAATAAGAAATTGATGAGTATTTTATCCAGAAATTGAGGTGTGAATGGATCACCGAATCACTCAAAACTGCACAGGGAGTTCCTCGAATCGTCCACCAAACTTTTTTTTTATTATGATTGAGCACCATTAAAAAACTCGAGTCGAACATATTGTCGATGTTGAAAATTGAAGGGGTAAATTCTAATTCTAGCAATAAAATGTTTTGAAAAATTTTAAATCGTGAGGATGTGTAGTACTTTGAAAAAAGGAACAAATTTTCATTCCATTCTACAAGTTTAAAATAGAAGGGACCACAAAAAAAATTATTCAAAAAAATCTAAAAAAAAATAAAACATCTAAGAGAATGGTAGTACGTCAAAAACTGAATAAATTGTTTTAAAGACTTTTCACTCAACATTGAAAATAAAAGGACTACAGGTTACTCAAAATAAACGGGCTTTAAAAAATTTTCAAATTTTCTCAATTTTGAACGAGCCCAGGCCTTTTATTTTCCATAGTACAAAATTTCTTCAGTTCTAAACGAACTAAATTAGTAAATTTTTCAATTGTAGCTCCTTCAATTTTTAAAATCAGGCAATAAGCAACGAAATGATAATTTGTTCGTTTTTCAAAGTACCATCTATTCCCATGAGTGAGAAAATTTCAACGTGATTTTTTTAAAAGCAGCATTTTCCCCTTAAATTTTCAAGGTCGGCAACATATTCATCACAGAAATGAGTTTGGTGGATGATTTATGGAACACGCTATAAATTTCCAAGGTGTCTAATAAGTTTGATCGATTCAAAATTTTCAAATTACGAGTTCTGCATCAAATATTGCTAACTACATATCTTTTCAATACTGAAAATTTTCAGTTTTTCCAATTTTTTCACTTTTCTTTTTTCATTTATTTATTTTTTTTGTTTCAATGTGCGTCGGAGGCTCTTTCAATTTTCATTTCAAACATAACATCACTTTAACAAAATTAATCAAATTTCTGAAATTTCACACTTTTTTATGATTTTAAGAAAATTTTTTTAGTTTCAAGTACAGATTCTTCACTTTTTTCCAAAAAATTTCAGAATATCAGATAAGTTTTGTGAGAGACAATTTGATTGTAAAATTTTTCTAAATTTTGAAAGTAAACTTGATACAGAATTTTCAGTCTTTAAAGTGGCATGGCAGATCTCAACCAATTAAACTTTTCAAAATTTCTCTATTTCACTGGTTTCAACTGCATTTTGAAATGAGAGCACAGAATCCTTTTTTTTTTTTTAATAATCTTTTTTTACTGAACACTTTTTGATTGAATTTTCAAAAAAAACTTTTCGAAATTTTCAAAATTCGACGAAAACTATTTAATTTTCAGACGCCAAAAGACAGGATCACTTGATAATTCAAAAAAATCAAATTTTACCTTTTTTCCATTTGGAAAAAACAAAATTAGTTAATTGGAAAGATGTATGTGATAAATTGGAATCTAGGGACAAATTTCATAGAGAAAATGTATAAATTCACAATTCGATTTGAAAAATTTATCAGCCACCTAAGCTGAATTTCAACTTACTTATTTTCTCTTCGAGAAAATAAATCATTAATGAAAAAAAATACTGTAAGAAATTAATGGGTAGGTATCTAATTTTCGTGAATTTTTTTCCGCCTTATCCGTCAAAATGATAAGTATGCAAGATATGAACATGAATTTTCTATGATTCTGCATTTTTTTGGGAAATTGGAACATAACAAAACTATGAGAATTCATAGCTCATCATTTTTCCGATGATTTTCTCTCAATGAAAATTGATAACCTTTTTTTTTGAAAATTCAAATTCCTGATAAAAGTGGGATTGGAAGGTATGAGCTATTTTATCGAAAAAACCATCCGACGGGAATATTTTCAAGTTTTACGTGACCTCGCCGGAAAGAAGGGACATTGTGTACAAAAATCGATGTCTTTATTTCAATTTTTGGTTCAGATTTGGTGTCATTTGAACCAAAAACGTGAAAAAAATGAGACATCGATTTTTTTTACACAAGGTCCCTTCTTTCCGGCAGGGTCTCGTATGTGGAAAATAATTTATTTAAATCATTTCTAAAAATTCATCAACTTTAAAAAAAAAACGAGGAAACTACTTTCTCCTCTCTTTCTCTCCTCTGATAAATAGCTCTTCAGGTAAAATCAAGGTGTTTGGGAAACTTCTACAAAGGAGTCATAAACTTGAAATAAAAAGAATGTGTGATTTTTTCATTCCCTGCCCCTCCCATCTTAAGACGAACAATGAAAGAAACCAAATGTGTACTTAATTTCATTACTTCAATTGCAGAATAAAAAAATTACATCAATTTGATAAAATTTTCCTTCCGAAAATTCTCAATTGACAAAAAAAGAGTAAAATATCACAAGAATGTGTCATTTTTTCTAGTTTTACTAAATTCATTGAATATTGTGAAAAATTATTTGAAATTTTGCACCACAAAAAAGCAGTCTTTTTATTTTACCTACTTCTAAAACAAAACAGCCAAGAAAAAAAATCATATCTAAGTATTTTTAAATGATTGGTTTTTTTTTTGATATAATGATTTTGATTCATATTGTATTTGTTCGAGTTGGTTCTCCTTTTCTACTCTCCTTTCCCCAACCTAACAAGTTTTTTTTTCAAAATTTTGATTCTTTGAAACAATGAAAGAAAATTTCTAGCGCGAAGACGAATTTTGAAATGAAATCTAATATCTTTTAAATTTCAAATGCTACTATTAAAGGCAATCAAAAAAATTCGTGTGCAAGAATCGCTGAATTTTTTTTCAAAAACTCCATGCAGCAATTCACCATCATCATCATCTCATCCAAAATTTACCGGGGAAAAAGGGCATCAAATTTATCCTGCCAACTTACATTTGTTTTCCAGGATTCAACGATTCTTCATCAATATCTCTATCATATTCGGTCAAAATATCATCCAAGGATCCATCAGCTCCGAAATTACCCCATTCGGTATTAATAATAACGTAAGGTTTGGATTTATCTCCATCGAATAAATCAGCATTTTCGACCTTTTCTACGTAGCAAGCGTTGCATCCAGTACCTGAAACCATAATCACCGTATAAAAATCATACCTCGTTTCACACTTCAGTTAATATTGATCGTGTTAAAACACAAAAAGCGAAGCGACAATGAAATAAGCGTTAATTTTACTCCTTCTACAATGAAATCGAGAGACGCATCGCCGACGCGCGACGCACCAACATCTAGACATAGAAAGAGGAAAAATATAGCTTATGCTAGAATTTCCAAGTTCGTTCAATTAACCGAATAACTTTTAATTTAAAAAAGGTCAAGGTTCAAATTAATACGCGAAAATGTTGGCGCTTTGGAATTCCTTAAACTTTCTACAAAAAATTTCAATTTCAGCATCTAAACCTTCACTCATGAATACCTCCCAGGTTGAGTTTTCCATTCTAATGGTACGACTACTTAATTGTGTTTTCCGAAGTACATTGTAAAGAGTTCGACGATTACTTGGAATTTGAGAGATAGTACATAAAATATCACGGGATCGTAACTAACATCAAAGGAGAGACATGCGAGGTTATGTAGATTTATATTGAATCTTCAAAATGGCGCGAAAATTTTTATGAATGGAAGGGCCTTGATTCCACATGGACATACGGGCATAATAATGCAATACAACGTGATATCACCCAATCCAATCAACTAATTTGGCAAAGTTGAATCGAGCCTAATTTAAATGTATCAATTGTAATTAATTCGCGGTGTAATTTCAATTACTCGTCGTAGTTAATTTATCAAGGGACTATACGGATACGTTAATTGGAAAGAGTGGATTTTATTTTTAGCATTTTTCCCTCCCTTTTCTTTTTGAGAACCACTGAATTTTTTCGTCACGATTTTAGTATTTCAAATCAATTTTGGCCAAAGCAATTTTTTTTTCGTAGGTAGGTATAAGCACATAAATAGATATATTTTTTGAAAAATTCTACAAAAAATTTACTTTTTATAAAAAAAAATTCAGCTGTTTCCACTGAAAAAAATTAACAATATCTAATGAAAAAATTCCACAAAACTTAAAATTTTAAGAGATGTCATTTTTACAGAACCTTGTCATTATTTTTTATAGAATGAATTTTGCAGTTTCCAACGAAACAATTTTTTACCATCTCTTAAAAATGCAAATATTTAAAAAAAATCACAATTTTCATAAATAAGATTTTATATTTCACTATTCTTCATAGAAAGAATTTCAAACCACCTTTGAAGTAAAATCAGACAATTTTTTTTTAAAAATTTTACAACATTTAGATGTGGTTTTTTTTACAACTTTTTAAAATTATTCATCTACAAGTTTACTGAAGAGAGAAATTTTGTGATTTATATGATTTTTTTTCTATTTTTGTAAAAAAAATTTCAACTTTTTATGGGAAAATCCTTACAATTTTTATGGAAAGAAACTTGAAAATTTTGTGGAGGAAATTTTTCAATTTTTATTGAAAATTCTTTTCAATTTTTATGGAATATTCTTTTCAATTTTTATGGAAAATTGTTTCATTTTTATGGAATTTTTTTTTCAATTTTTATGGAAAATTCTTTTCAATTTTTATGGAAAAATTGTTTCATTTTTATGGAAATTTTTTTTAATTTTTATGAAAATTTTTTTTCAATTTTTATGAATTTTTTTCAGTTTTTATGAATTTTTTTTTTCAATTTTTATGAAATTTTTTTTTCAATTTTTATGGAAAAAATTTTCAATTTTCATGGCAAAATTTTTTCAGTTCTTATGAAAAAATTTTCAATTTTTAATGGAAAAAATTTTCAATTTTTAATGGAAAAAATTTTCAATTTTTAATGGAAAAAATTTTCAATTTTTTATGGAAAAAATGTTTCAATTTTTATGGAAAAAATCAAATTTGGAAGCAAATTTACAACAGTGGCTTACACCTACATCAATTTTGTAAAGTGTAGGTATCAATTTTGTGAAGTGTTTGGATTATTTATTCAATACGCCAGATGTCGAAAATTACCATAAGCAATCATATTTTTCATAGTAAGTGGAATGCTAAAAATAATTTATGTAGTCACAAATTTTCTTTATCTCAGATACTGAAGAGCAGCTATTAAGCCTCACAAATTTAACTATAATCAATTTTTTAAAATGGTAATTTAATTGAATTAATTTTTTTTTCGGTGGAAACGAACCTATTGTTTGACAACTCCTTGTATGCTCAAGGTAGGCATCCTTTAAAACACTAAAATATTTAGCAAAAGTCTTGGAAACGTTTATCACGACCATGACATTATAATAATTCAACTTTATTTTTCTCCTGCTGATGCGTAGTTGCATACCTTCTTTACCCCCCCCCCCCCCCCCTTCCGAACAAACTGAAGTTGACTTTTATTGGGAGGGGGGGTTAAAATTAAAAATCAACACCCTTCATCAAATGTTCTTTTTCTCGAATTTAAATGTAATTTTTTAACTCAATTTATTTCGTTTCAATATGGAAATTTTTTGCTTCGAGACGTCTTCTGTTCAATGCCTACCATTTTTTTTACCTGGAGAAATTTTGAAAAATTACAATAATTTCTACAAAAAAAAAGTTTATTCATCAGAAAATCCTATTCATAAAATGTGACATTGAAATTCCAAATTCCATAAAAGTTGTTTTAAAAATGCAGATTTCATTCAACTTCTTATCTCCTTTTCTCAGCACACCTCCTACTGGCCCTGTGGATAGGTAGTTCGTTTCACATCTTTGATTTTCACCGAATTAAGTCACTGGAGAGATAATTATCTACCAATTTCTCCATTTTCCCCTTCAAGTTGTAGAATATGAGAACGAAATTTTTTTTTTGTTCAAAAATTTTCATCACATAATTTTTTTCAGTTGAATTTTCTCGTAAAATTCTTCGTGAGTAACATGATAATTTTTTTGTTTATTTATTTTTAGACAAAGTTTAAAAAAAAAATTGAACTCCAAATACAAAAATTTTAAACTTGGGAACACTGAAGAAAAAAGAAAAAACAAAGAAATTTATCGACCGAAATTTTAAAAATATTTCCCAACCCCTTCACATTAATTCTTCCCTCGAATCTGTCAAGACCGATAATAAATCATTTTCGAACCTCCACAAAAAATTATAAAATGACCTACTTCCCAAGAATGTTTCCATCACCAAAAAATTAAATTAAATTCGTTCCAACAATCTGTTCTCTTATCAAACTTTCCGGCCAAAACTTCGACTCGAGCAGCAAAATATCAACTGACGTGCAATCGACTTATCATTCAGCAATATTTTCGGCATCTTCATCCTTTACCAAGATGAAGGTCAAGCACAAACGCGAACCCAAACGACCTCGGATTATCTCATATCCACGTAAATGAAAAAAGTTTATCAATACTTGAAATTCGGAGCATTTTCGACGTCTTACGAACTTCTTCACAATCAATTCGTACAACCGCGTAAAAAAAAAAAAAAACAGTCAATAAATTACGTCAATGTGCGAAAATCTTCTCCGCAGTACGAATTGTGATTAAAATAGAAAAAAAAACGACTGAAAAAATATGATTAAACGGATTAACGATTTTTTATCCTCCGCAATCTTTCATTTTATTGGCAAAAATGACACGTCGGCCAGATTTCCATAGAATAGATTTTATTACCTAGGTCGATGCAGTAATTAAAATCTAGGAAGAAAAATAGTATTAAAAATGATAAAACCAGGGCGATATTTTGTTAGTAAAGAAAAGCCGCAAATACGCGTAACTCTGCCAATTTTTTCTTCCTCCATGGGGTTTATTTCGTAAACGCCATAAAATAAAAAACAAATGATTCGCGAATACTTTGTATAAATTATGGTATCTATAATTAGTGTAAATCTCCGTCGAATACGTATAAATACTATGCACGAGAAAATCCGCCGACTACAATGTTAAAATTTTCACTGGTGATAAGTTCAAGGTCATGGAAACGGCGCTGCGCTGCACTACGTGCGGCGGCGCTCACACAGCTACGAAAATATTCGCTGGTTCGCTCGCAGGGGTTCGAAAAATTACTATATTTTTCGCATTATTCGCAGCAGTCGTCGTGCATCAGGTATTTAAAAATTCATCGTCGGCGTACTACCGTTAAAAAAAATGTGTTAGGACGGCTATCAACCTACCTACGATGATTCCAATACGTGTATTAATATTCTTCCAAGCGCATGACATTAACGTTCCTGTCGTATCGTTCAAAATCGCGCATGGATCAATGGTTCTATCCTACAAGGCAAAATTACAACCCAGAATGGGATAAGTTAATCGTGATAAGCTAAAATCGAGCTTTTGCGTCCATTGACCGAAACTAAAAACGAAAAATCCCATTTTTTCGGTACCCCTTTTTCATTGACTGATTGTCGCGATAATTGGAAAAGTGGTTTGAACTGGACTAGCAAGCGTATGTCTGGTTTTAGGAGCTGGTTACAAGCGTTCACCTTTGGCCAAAACTTGATACTCGAGGATTCTTGCGTAAGAGTCGAAAATTTTGTAAAATTTGGTGAAATTGTTTGATTTAAGTAGGGGACTAGGTGGAGAAAATTGAGGTCCCTTGGGTATAAGAGAGGTGGAATCAGGGGCCCTAGAAGTGATGTCAGTGACCTGTGTAGTATCTCAGTCAACCTTGAAAAAATGTAATTCGAATTTTTACACCTGCCGGATTCATTCAGCTTGAAACTAGATTTCATTTTTCGATCCAAGAAGACAGAAAAATTTTAGGTCGAAAATTTGAAAATTTCCCAATTTTTATCAAATAACAGGTGTAAATGAAGATTATTTTTGGTTCTTCGTAATCTCAAACCAGATCTTTCAAAATTTGTTATTTTCAGTGTCCAAAATGAGAATCTGACGCTAGTTTGTCCAAAACCACCATAATTAGGGTGCAATAATGGACATGAGTTGGAAAATTCAAAAATTGAAAGAAATTTTAAGAATCACTACATTTTCCCCTATTTTTTTGGGCTTGAAAAAATTGAGGAAATTGATGATAAGGAGCGAAAATGAAGTAAGATTTTTTCAAAGCCCATCCATTCCAGCAAAAATGAAAATTTTTTTATTATTGAAAATAAGGCAGATTTTTGGCTGGCACAAAACATTCAATTTTTGTGTTTTTTTTCAATATTCAAGTCAAAAGAAGGTACCTAAAAAAAATAACGTTTACACAGTTGAAAGAATTTTTTGAATCCCCTTTCTCCAGTGACCCTGCCATAAAGAAAGGACCTAGTGAAAAAAAATACGATGTCTTCATTTTTATGTGTTTGGTTCAGATTTGGTGTCATTTGGACCAAAAACGTGAAAAATGAGCAAGTTTTTTACACTAGGTCCCTTCTTTACGGCACGGTCACAGATGTTCTTAAAAACAGTAACAATCTATTTTTTTCGAAAAAGATTTGGTAATTTTACATCAAAATTGGGCTAAAAAATTTTTAATAATTTTTTATTCAATTTCAGGGTCAAATTTGCAAATGGAACTTTTATCAAGGCTGTAAGTACACTTAAAGAAGGTCTCAGAGGAATCATCACCCCCCCCCCTCCGAGCTCAGAAAGAAAATTTTTTTATTACAAAAATGTAAAAAGTGCATTTTTTTTTGCTCATCAAGCAATACATATTTTTGAGAAATTTTCACTCTCGTTTCCCTGAGGCAGTATTTTAGTCATTTTTATTTCTTGCATAAACGTACAACTCCCTAAATCTGAATCATGTCTTCGATAAAGAAAATCAATAATTTTTACTGAGAGATCAGTGAAAAATCACTGATTTGAAATTTGACCCTTTCCTCCCTATTTTTGTTCTTAAATACTCTGCTCCTCCTTTAATTCATTTCTAGGTGAACTTATGACTGAGGTGTTTTGACAATTTCAATTCGATTTTTTTTTATCTCACGGTTTCAAAAAATTGTTTTCATTTCCAACTTTTGAGATCTTTGATATCCCGGGAAACCACTGGGAGGCCTCGTTCTAGGTGGGGAAGAGGGAAGGGGTAAAAACAGACCACAATATTTGCAATCAATAATTTTTAACAAGCTTTCTTTAGTATCTTTAAAATAAATCAATTTTTTTTCATCTCAGAGACAAATTTTTAAATTGAATTATAAAAAAATTTATGGTACAAATTGTACAGTCATCAAAACAAAAATTTAGTGGTGGCATTGTGAAAAAATGCAAAAAAATCAAGGTCAAAAAATTTTGCTGACTTTTTTCAAGTCATTGAATGAATAAAATACGAGTAAAATTTTCAATGATCCATGATTTGACACTCTGGATGATGCTTATTTTTTATTCGAATCCATTTTTATCGAGCCATTTTGTTGTTTTTCTTGTTTCAAAAATGCCAAATTTTCAATTTAAAAAATTCCAGCTGAATAGTCGAATTTTTCAATGCATGGTACCAATTCAGGCTCTCAATAATCGATCACTTTTGCAATAAAAATTAAATTTAAAAAAAAATCATTTTTTTGGAAACTTTGAGATGGAGTTAGTTTTTTTTTTTTTTTTTGTAATTTTTACCTGTCACTATGCAATTTTTGTCATGAGATATTGTAAATTTTTTTAAAAAAAAAAACATGATTTTTTAGCTACCTATTTTTCTTATTTGAAACTTGAAACTTGTAACTCTGAGCAGGTCTATTTTTCAACAAAATAAAGAAATTGATTTTTCAACAATACACTTTTTCGGGGGGAGGGGGAAGCCGGGAAGGAGAAAAATTAGGAGTCTATTTGAAAATCAATAAGTAAGGGAGGTGAATCAACTCATTTGAATTTTTATAAAGAGCAAACAAAGCACCACGCAGATGGAATTACTTGAAAGTGGCAAGAATCAAGTTTTTTCAGAGCTGACATCACTTTGAGAACCCCTGGCTTCATCCCTCCACAATAATATCCTCAAAATATTTTCTGAGATGTCTCCTATTCGAAGTAAAACACCTCACAAATTTTAATCAAAATCCAAGCCAATATTTTGGTGATCTATTCTAATTTTCTGCTGCATTTTTCAACAGAGACAAATGAACCCAATCATGCTCGATACAAGTCCAACAAGGTACCTATCAATTTCAGGTCTCAATCAATGAATCGAGTATCAAGTCGACGCTTGTGAATAGGCCCTTGTTCCACCATTCTCCTTCCAAAGCCGCTTACCAATCCGGATATTTTAAGACATGTTTTAAAAATAACACATGTCCGCCGCGTGCCCGTACCGGGACGACGTAATACTTGAACCATCACGGCTACCGGCACCGGCACATGTACCAGAACATACCACAAATATGTTTCATCGTGGCCGAATCCCCCATCCCTTGCTAGTCCATAGTCCATCATTGCGCGTAATTAAACTTAGGTACATGCTGTTTATTGTAAAAAATTCGCACCCATTACTCACACACGCTGCGCCGTGGCGTTGGCTAAAGCGTTGCTAAAAACGAAAATATTATTTAGTGGCTACATTGGCAATTTTTCAACACTTCGATGCTTTCGAAGACGTTTTGTGATAAATGTTACCAGTATAGGATTCCTCTTCATCCACCCCTGGTAACATTATGTATAGGTATATTCTACGTGTGCTTATATTCTAAGGTTACAAAGGTAATTGGTGAAGTTTCGAAAAAGAAAACATACTAAGAATCTGCGACTAATTATTTTACAAATGCGAAAATAACACTCGTGTTTGTCCGATCAATTAGGTAGGTCATTTATTCATCCACCCTTTTTTTTCTGATCAGATGAGAAATACGTAATCAAACTGCGCGTTTAACTTCGCAGATAAAAAAATTATATCTCTTCCACATTATCGTTCATTACATCATTACTCATGCCGCAATATTATCATGGGATTGCAATTTCCTTATCATTTTCGTAGAATTAATTTTAAACCACTACTGTACGTTGTAGAAATTTTAATTTTTGATGAGTAACTCGATTGAAAATTGAAACGATGATTCTATAAATGAACGAAAAATACTAAAAAGAAATTCCAATGATATGAAGATGAAACTGGTTCGAATATTGGGCGATGGGTCTTCTAATTGAAAGTTCAAGAGGTCAGAAAAAAATTGAAACTGTTTTTATGCTCGATTTAGGAGAAGAGGTGGAAAATAGTAAGAATGTCTTAGTTTAGAAATTCTGATCAAAATTTTACATTGATGAATATTCTTCAAAACCGGTTCCAACTGGTGAAAAATTTCAAACAAAATTCAGTGCGATAAAATTTAAAGATCTATTCATATCATACAACGCTGATGAATTTAAAATTATGTCAAATATTTCCATTTTGAAACCGGTTCAAACCTATCAACGAATGCTTACTATTGATCATTGATCAAAATTGCAGATTACTAAAAAAAAACCAGTTTTAGAACCGATCTCAATGCAGAACTCATATGCAACTCATATGGAGTGAAATGAAATAACTTGAGAGAAAAAAAAGAAGCTAAAATCACAGACTTTCGTTTCCGTTCTTGAAACCAGTTCCAACTGCCCAAAAAATCCATAAATTGATATGAATCAAATTATTAAAAACCCAATTTAAATTTAAATAAAATTATTATCACAAATGAAACATTTCACATCATTTGCATATTTTAGAACCGGTTACAACCAATTTTTAATTTTTGAAATTGTGAATGAATCAAAATTTAGATTCAACAAAAACGGTTTCTGGACTGTTATTCGCTTAAAACAAAAGGATTGAAACATCGAAGAAAGGGGTGAAATTTCGCAAAAAAATACATTACAGAAACCGGTTACGAACAACCGGTTACAAAACTTCATTCAAAAATGGCTCAAACTAGTTCATCAAATTTGAAATTTAATTGACGATAAATCCAAATTTTTGGAGTAAATAGAACCAGTTTTTGGAACAATATTTTTACTAGAAACAAAATGAATAAAACATTGAAAAGAGAGACAAAAATGCATTTTAAAAACCAGTTTCAAGCAACCGATTAAAAAACTTGATTCAAAAATTAACAAGAATGGACTTTTAGGAATTAACTTAAAAATGCAAATTTTATATTGTTACATATTTTGAAACCGGTTGAAACCAGTTCAATTTTTGAAATTGAAGGCAAATTGAAATTCTATGCGGCTGCTTAAAACCGGTTTCAGAACCAATTTTGATTTCAGATATTGATATGGAGGAATAGATGACATCACACAATAATTCGTTTTGAAACCAGTTTCAACCGGTTGAAAAAACATTCTGAATTTTTTGATATTGAATTTTGAGAATTTGATTCAAATGATCACCACAAATTGGCAATTCTTACAAACATTGAATATAGATTTAAAATATTGCAAAACTGGTTCAAACAGTTTTTTCAATTTTTAAAAGGTACCAAGAATGGGAACCGGTGTTTTAACCAAATTCACTTTTTGACAATACTTATAATAAGTAGGATGATGAGAAATGAAAGGGGTAAAATTTTATAAGAGAATTGAATCAAATATGTAGACTGAAACCGGTTTAAACTGATTCAAAACGAATTATTTCATAAAAATTTGTAACAATTTGAACCGGATTCTAAAACACAATTGGAATGAATTCCACAAATAAATTTTTTTTTGGAATAATATTCTGAAATTGGTTCAAACCGGTTTTCACGCATTCATTTCAAGTCCCAAATAAAAGAAATGAGGAAAAATTGAACAAATCTTATGCAAGAAATAGTTCAGCGAACCCAATTTCGGTGTCGAAACCTCAAGGTGTCGAAACCTCAAACTGTCAAAACCGGTTAGTAAAAATGCATTGAGTTTTGACTCGGGGTAAATTACATTTTGAAAACCGGTTTCCAGAAATTCACAGAAAAGATGCGGATAAAAAAACATGAAATTTTTAAATTTTGAACTCTCTTTTAAGAAAATACTGTCTTAGAAACCGGTTTTATGATTTGAAACCGGTTTACATAATCATTTTTTAAATTCATCCAGAAAAATACGCCCACATCTAGTTATGGATGATGGAACTTTGAGCACAACTTCCTTGAACTTTTTTATTTTACTGAAGATTTGTTCGTTTCATTTTTCTTTGGAATTTTGAAAAACCAGTTCTGAACTTCTAAACTGGTTCAGAAATCACTTTTTAAAAATAGAAATGATTATTAAAATTCATCAACTAAGCATGGACCTTCTGTAAAATCTGCCCCTCGACTGATTTTTCACAAAAGAAACCGGTTGCTCTTTTGTTATGGAGGTTATCAGATTGACTAAATGTTATCCAAGTCAGGAAAAGGAATTTTAGAACCAAATAGCATAATTTTAATGTGTTTTTTTTTCAACGCTGAGGTTTCTCAAAACAGCATTATTTTTTTTTCAAAAACTGCTCATCACATCGCAGTGCTTCACTTCTTGAGCCAATTCGCATTTGTAAAATAACTCGCCTTCCAAAGCGAAGAAGTAAAACTAAAACAGTGTTAGTACAAACTTAAAAATACCCTACATTGGCATACAGAATCTCTCCAAACATCACAAAAGCAATTACAGTTATACCCCGTGGAAAAAATCAAAAAAAAGAATCAAAAGCGCAAAAAAAAACACGACATTACATTGTAGAAGAATGAAGAATATTAACGATGCCAGGTAAGTATTAGAAACGCCCCATGCTATTCCAACAGTACATAATAAAAACCAGTTCGCATGAATTGCAAGAATAACCTTTAAACAAATTCTTACCAACGATTATGCCAACATGGCAGTCGAATTTCTGAAATGCACAATTCATTAACGTTCCTGTCGCATCATTCATGATGGCGAATACTTCTATACATTTGTCCTAAGAACATAATGCAAACGTGTAAAAAATCCAATTCCTCTGATACGCTTTTTTTAAGCTTTGTGTTTTTTTTTTCACCTATATCTATTTGGTATTTGGTAAGGTAGTTAAACATCATTGTAAATCGATTCGGATAATGTATGCAAATCCACCGTCGGTTAATTGCAGAGCCTTTTACTCTCTCAGCTTCAACGGTTAGGAAAAATTTGCAATTGTTACGGTTCATTGCGTTCTATTGTGTATTTATTCGTTATGTAAAATCATTCGGCGCACAGACACAAAGAGTACCATCGTTACATGGTCAGACAGTAACACAGAAGCTGGCGAAAAAAAAACCAACTCATGTACACGTATTTGGCACCAAAGACCATACATTTCGCCAATATTTACCTCCGCATCCATACTGTTGTTACACAAAAGCATAGTGCGTTTTATTTTTTTCTCGAGTTTGGAAAGTAGGTGCGTTATTTACAAACGAAAAATTTTGTGCGAATTTCATCCTCGTGACAATTTACGCGTTTAATTAAAATGCCGCGTCGGCATCGGGCGAGTAAATATTATCTCTGCGGTTTGCTGACACACTTGTAATCTCTTCATCAAGTTTAGGCCAAATTCGATAGCTTTTATTGCGTTTCTCATCATATGAGATGGTTGACAGTCATGTACAAAGTACGTGTATTAATTTAGACGTTTTTACGACCGTTTTCCGAAAATTGTACGTCGTCAACAAACGATGACGAAAAATTACGACGTAGGTACTCGAGATCTTTAACGTGCCATTTTCCTTTCCTCTGTCAACTTGAAACACATAGAACGTCAACGAACTTCACCTTATTACAATGATACCTCCTTAATGGTGCAAAAATATTCTTAATTGGCATGTGAAATGGACGATTAGCCAAATTCATCATTTTTCGTACTGCGAACTACTCGATTTGTCTACCTTTGCAAAGGCTCGAGAGTCAACGACCAACAAGTTTCTGTAGTCGAAAATAACCAGCCATGAATATTTAATTAAAGCAAGATTTCGTAAGGCGGCGTGACGCTTGCAACCCTCAATGTTTTACTTTGCGATGACTACCTACGCCAAAGTAATCGATATCGAGTATACTCTTTGATGGGTTGAAATGCGTGGGTAAACAAATTTTTAATAAAAATACTTTTGATTGACGGAATGGGCTCGAATTTCAAGTTTTCATGTAACTAGACTTGGAAAAGGGTAATTAAATTGGCGGCTTTTCAATGTTTTGAATTATTGATTTCGTGCGTTCGTGGTATTTTTCTGGATTAATTTCTGGTTCGTTTGGCAAAAGAAAGGCGAATTTAAGATCTGAGATTGAAATTTTTTATGCTCGTGATTTTATGTGAGTACATACATTGGGAGGAAATTTTCAGAAAAAGGGAATTGAAATTTTTTGAAGGTATGGTCTTTTTTTTTTAAAAAAAAATGAAGTTATTCACCCTCTCCCCCCTCCCGCAAAAAAGGAATAACTGCAATCTATATTTTTCATACTTAAAGTTCAAACGGTTATTCATTTTTTCAATTTTTATTTTCTCAATTTTGTGTTATTTTTGCACAAGTAAATTCAATTTTGAAGGTAAATTTCGAGCTGAATTTATCACAGTGTTCAAGACGATTAATAAATTCCAACGCCACTAATCTGAACCTATGATTTTTTTCATGACTCCACGAATTGTGATAGACATTCTATATTTTTGATGATTTTTTCTACCATTTACCTATGTTCGATGCTTGGTTTAATGATGAGAATTTGTTAATTTGAACGAGATTTTGAAATGTAAAATTTTAGACGAGAATAATCAAATCAAAGTCTTGACGAAACGAGGAGGGAAAGGAAGAGAAGGGCTAGATATTCACTTTAAAATTGATGAACTATATTTTTTAGCTAGAAAAATATTTACAATAAATGAGCAGGTTTTTTTTAAAAAAAATGGGTACTTCATTCAAGATGATTACAAAAATTTTGATGCTAGCTAAATGAGGAAAAAATTGAAAAAATTAATAAAAAAAGGAATGAATCTCAAATTGAAAAATTTAATATCAGAATTATGATAGAAAATTTTGCTTTCCTCGCATTTTTTGATGACCTTTTTCTCATGAAGCCATTAAAACTTGTATTAAAAAGTTCTAAAAAAAAATCATACAGCTTCATTGCCAATTTCTCTCTCATTTATAAATCATTAAAAATTATCGAAAATCACTGGAAAATAGTCAGAATATTTCAGCTCTGTATTAAATCAATGAAAAAAAATTCACTGAAACAAACTATTGAATAAAATTGTAGGAAAATCAGTGAAAATTCACTTAAAAATCAGTAAAATATAACATGACACTCGTCACTAAAAAATCTGCGAAATTCTTCTGAATAATCAGCGAAAATCCGCTGAAAATCAAAATTTTTTTGCAGATTTTCCTCATGCTGCAATTCTGACTTTTTCCAGTGACTTTACACTGTTTTGAAATGAGAGAATTCAAATAGCAGAGCTGAAATTAGGTAACTGAGAAGGGATCGAAAAATTTCCACCTTCCATAATTTTTTTTGAGTTTCCCAATTCAACCGAAATTTTTCTCGATTTTTCTGTTCTAAAAAATAGAGAAACCAGTGGTGCTTCAAGGGGGGCTAAGGGGCTAAAGCCCCCCAAAATTTCCTTAAGCTCGGAAAAAAGGTTTTTTTATTGCAAAAATTTTTTAAAAAGTGCATTTTTTTGTTTTTCAAACAGTATTTTTTCAAAAAATTTCCGCCCTCGTTTCGCTCGAGCAGTACTTTAGTTTTTTTATGTTAAAAATTGATAATTTTTGACCAATATTTGTGTCAAAAATCACCGCTTCCTCAAAAAATTTCCACTTTGTCAGAAAAAATTAATGATTTTTGACTGAAAGATCAGTAAAAAAATTATCAATTTGAAATTTGACCTCCTCCTCTGATTTTTCTCAAATTCTCAGCCTCCCTTAATTAATTTCTGAATATGCCACTGAGAGAAACTATAAAATTTTCTGCAAAAAAAGCAATCACTTTCACGAATTTCTCAACTTAACTTTTTTTCAATACCAAATGCGGATATAAAATTGTTAAAGAAATCAAATTGTTCCCAGCCCTGCATTAAATAATCAACATACCTATTTACTAACACAAAGGAGAACCAAAATGACACGAGAGAGAGCAAAAATTGATAATTTTCCATTAAAATGAATTTTTTTCGAATTTTCTCATTCAAAATACAACTTCCACCATTTTATTCGCACTAAGCGAATTTTTTTTTCTAAAAAGGTCAAAAATCGTCATTGCATTGCTTCTATGCCCTCCCCCTCTTGAATTGCTGTTCACACATTTTGAATGTTTTTCAAAATAATTTTGAAAAATTGAAAGAAAAAAAAGTTCAAATGAAGTCATGCTCATTTCTCTGTTTTTTTTTTCCAATTTTCAAGAGGAGTGAACAGGATAGCGTTGAAATTTTCAACGACTTCAAGCTCATTCGGGGACAAAACCCTGTTTGCAGTCTTCTAGCTGATTCAAAATTACGTCAAATTTTTTCATTTTTATGAAAAATCAATCGTTTGATCATCACATACTTTTTTTCAAACCCCAAATAATTAAAATCCTTTAAAAAATTTCATTTTTTTTTTGGAATCATTTAAGTCATTTGCTTCGAAAATGCTCAGATACTTACCTATTGAATAAATACCTATTTTTCTTCTTTTTTTGAATGGTTGAGAAGGGATGGGAAGTGGGAAGTGGGAAAAATGAATTATGAATTGATTTGAAAATTTGAGTATCACATGATAAAATTTTCCACTAGGAAATCGATAAATCAGATGATTGATAATGATTCTATATCGAGGATGGAGTATTTACAAGAAAAGATAGGGAAAATACATTCAATCCTTGAGCATGAAATTTATTCATTTTGGAAATGAATCAAAAATTCATAATCAATCACGAAAAATGAACATTGAAGCATTTCAGTCAATTTAATCTTACTCTAGATATTTTTTAGTCAACTGAATCGATTACCAGAAAAATTCTACATAAAAAATCCCAACTTTTTGAAAACCAAAACCAATCATGCCATCTCAAGCTCAATGAATATTGAACACCACCTTCCCTTCCATCAATAAAATTTTAAAAAATCCATTCGCTTGTTTTACAGCATTTTAAAACAGCTGAAAAAAATTAAGACATTGTTCATGGGACATGTCAAATATGAAAATTTTCAAAAAAAAACCACATAATTTTCACCCAATATTTTTTACTTTTGACCCAAAAACCTTGAACCTATTTTCTCACTCTTCAACACCCTGTTAAAAAAATAAAACCAGAACATATCAATGGTTAAATTATCTGAAACTTTAAGCGGACTTCTACTCACAAAGACCTTGAAAATTTTTCTTTAAAAAATACAACTGCACCGAAACCACTAAAAATAAAAAATTACTTTCCTCCAACTTCACAGCATTCGTCAACATATTAAATTTAAAAAGAAGCATTATAAAAAGAGAGAAAAATTCAAGATGAACCACAACAAAAAAGCACGAAATCTATTTTTAAAAAAGCCAAGCCATCATTCGAGAAGGGAAAAAAGCCAAAAAAGGATGAAAAAAAAGCAATAGCAATCCTCATATCTCATCTCCTGCCTTCCACTACGATTACGAAACGCAATACCATAAAACGATGAATTCGGCAATGAAGGACAGAAAAAGGGGAACAAAAACCACCTCGTGAAAGGGATTCTGGTGTAACTTAGTGACATACTTAAAACTATGGATACATTTTAGTGTGTAATTTAGAGGACAAAAGCTTCAGCAGACACGTTATTTTGCCAGGGTGTGTAAAACTTGCATATACTTTGTACAACATGTAAACATTAAATAGGTGTAGAGGTACATACTTAATAAATCGATAAGTTCACCGGTCAAATGCAAGGTCATACGTTATTATTTTGATTACTGAGCAAATATCTACGGTACGGTTTTGTTTATACAAAACTCATCGCCGAATAGCTCGAATTTAATAGCTGTGAAAAATTGCCGCAGTAATTAAACACCGCTCGTACCTGACCTACCCATACCGATATAAAATTTCGAAATTTTAATCCTTTCCAATTGGGTAATTTTTTATCGAAATTAGCATGACCAAGTTCTAATTGGAATTTTAATCCACGCACGAGTTAGAAATCGAGTTTAAGAGACATTTTCAGAGTGGAATGGACGCAAAATATAGAAAATTTGTTTAATTAAATGAAACCGTAGTAAAACTTACTCCTCGTCTATCTAACGCTTCTTTCAATAATTTCACTACGTCTTCGCCTTCGACGCCGCTACATTTGAAACCTTTGGTCCACTGAGATAACAGACCCTTGGTGAGTCCGAGTTGTTTCAGTGGGAAACTGAAGGTAAATCCGAGCGGTAGCCTTTCTTCGTATACGCCTTGATCTTTCATGAAATTTATTAAACATTCGGCGATATGATCGAACAGCTGTAAAAAAAAATAAAACTTTAGTTTCTCGTCGTTGAAAAAATCGAATCGATGAAAATACGTAACCAGATGCAACGTCCTACCGAATAAAATCTGCAATAACTGAAAATGTCAAATACCACCCTTTTTTCTCATCCGTTCCACCTCACACTCGCGCATTATCGAACGCCTTTTTCATTATTAAATTTCTTTCTCAAAACCGAATCTTCGAATTGACCTAAATATTTTCAAAGTACCATTTTTATCGAACTATTCGACTAATGTTTGCTTAAAATAACCCTTTAGAGTAACTATAGTTACCGATTTGCCTTGGTTGGGCAATTTTTATCAACTTACTTGGGCTCCAGGACCGGTCATAATGGATTGTGGGATCGCGTAAATTTTCGATTTCATGTCGAAATGATTTTCCGCCAGGGTGATTAATAATACTCGGAAATTCGTGCCACCCAAATCCAAAGCCAGGAATTTTCCACGTTCTGAAAAATATCCGCACGTGTTATTCGATCCAATCGAGCAAATTAACCAGATCGTGTTGTTCGGGTAAATATTTTGATGAATTTTGGGCCTGCCGTGAGTTTTCGGACTTGAGCAGTGAGCACGTGCCTTGTCGAGTTGCGAACAATTTTTTTTTCGAATAGGAAGATTATGCTTATCTAGTATTTGTGTTGACGTGATAACGTAGGTAGGTAATACGTAAGTAGCGAAAATCTCAAGGGCGAGAATTATTATTTTTATATATTTTTTTTACGTTTTTAAAAATGTTTGTTCATGTTAAATGATGAATTTTCAGAAATTTGATAATAAATCATTTACTTAGAAATGGAATTATCTGCGTAGATTTCGATGAATATTAAAACGGATGAAGGAGAGGGGGTAGAATGGGCTTATCTTAGATTCTAATAATAATATTTTTTCAATTGTTTTTGGATACTTATTGAGTTTTTTTTTTTTTTTTTTAAATCATAATGAAAATCTGCGACATTGAAAACAATACTAATTGAATTTTAACATTCTCAGGCTGAAAACGAAGATAGTTTTTTCTTTGAAATGATTTTCAACGACAAAAAAATGCTTCCAGACGAAAACTGTAAATTTTTTCATCATTATGCACACATAAATTGATTAGTATTCTGGTAATGCGACAATACTAAAAAGTATCACAAATGTTCTGAGTAAAATTCATGGAACGTGAATTGAATTAATTAAATTTGGCAGGGGTGCTCAAAAATCTTTTCTTAGAGGAACTAAAAGAATCACAGATGAGAATTCTGTTTGAAAATGCATTTCATTCGAATTCTAATATTTTTAAAACTTTATTTGTTTACTTTGGCCATAGATAAATTCTTATGTGGGCCTGATGTCAAACTATCTTTTTCCTATATCTACCCACAGGAATCATCACCCGAATATTTATAATACTTTTTCGCGGAATTTTCATTGCTAATTCGTAATTTTTTAAAAACACGACTGTATTTCAATTCTAAAAATTTTTAAGTGAGAGGAAATAAAACACCTACCTACTTAGAAATGAAAAAAAAAAATTAAAAAACAATGATCAATGTTTAAAACCAAAAAACTTGATGGATTGATTTGAAAAAATTAATAAAATTTGATGATTTTTTGCGATATAAAAGTTATTCTTTTACAGAGTGAAAATTATTGTTTTTTTTTTCAAAGAAATGGCCACTTCGAATTGTTTTGATTGGCAAAATGAGAAGATGAAGCTCAACCGTCCCTTCCTTCACCTTTTCGAAGTTATTCTGAGGATTGTTTTATTAAATGACTGGATGATGCTTTCTCATTTCGAATCAGTGAAAAGTCATAATTGCAGCATAAAAAAATCAGCAAAATTTTTTTATTTTCGCTGATTTTTCAAAGAATTTTACTAATTTTTCAATAAATTTTGCTGATTTTTCAAAGAATTTCACCGAGTTTTGAAAAAATTTCTGATATTTTATCAACTTTCCAAGAATCAGATTTTCCAAAATATTTTTACATTGCTTGCTTCGGTGGATTTTTTCGCCGATTATTATTTTGACTGTTTTCAATTATTTTCGATGATTTTCACTGATTTACAGATATGAGTACCAATGTGATGTACCTTTACCTAGTAGGAGCTTCGGAAAATAAAAAAATTAAACGATTAGGTAGTGAATGTTTCAGGCTTATAGACTTTTAGGTATAGATAAATTGATCAGACAATGGACTTCCACAAAAAAAATTCAAAGTGATCATGTTAACCGTTAAAGAACCTATTCCAAAAATTACAATTTTTTGAGTAATACCATTAATTTTGGACTCAAATTTTAATTTCCTTAAAAGAACTTCCTGAGAAGTACACATATAGATCGAACATACATTTTTTCCAATCACTTGCATTTGGATTAGTTTATTTAATAGGAGAGAAAAAAGAAGATGAAAAATTCGATATTTAAATTTTTGAAAGCAAGTTTGAATTTTCAGTTAAAGTACAATTTTAATTTTTTTCATTGAAATAATCGAATCAAGACCAGTTTCAAAAATATAGTGAAATGTGTTTCTATCTAAAAATTGTATATGTATCAAAGTGGATCATTATAATGGTGAAGGTGGACAGGGGTATAAAAAAATAGTCAATAAATTTATGTAAGATTCAACCATTGAATCTGTTTATTCACTCCAAAAATTAAATTTAATCAAATTTATAAGTATAATTGGTTAGGTTAAAAAATTAGAAATTTTAAAATTAAGAAAAAAGTAGTTACTTACTGAAAAGTTGAATAATAATTAATGAAAATTTTTTTCACTAAAAAATAGTCATTTCAGTCCATTTCTTTATTCTGACCTTATTTTTTGACTTAGCTATATGTAGATACTTGAAAAAAAAACATGAACTAGGTAGGTATCTATCTTAACCTATTTTTCAAATTTTCAAACTCTTTTCTGAAAAATAAAATAAATAATTTTCAATTTTTTTTATTCATCAATAACAGCGATTTTCGCAATTTTTTCAATTTGGAGGAAAATGCAGACTTCATATTTTTTTTTTTATTAATTTTTAAAAAATTGCTAACATTGGTGAAGAGAGATGTTTTGGGGGTAGAAGTATTCTATATTAGAACTAGGCTAGGTAAGTAAGTAGGTAATTAGGTTCTACAAATATTTGGACAAAAAATTTTAAAAAGTAATTTTTCAAATTTTTTACACAATATTTCTGTGTTTGAGAAACAAGGAAAAGCATAATTTTTTCCGAGTATCGCCCTTGAAAAATGAGACAGGCCAAACTGATAAAAATGAAAAATGGACACAAAACGTATTTTTGGGTAAAAATTGAATATCTACTGTAATATCATTCATGGCAGTTTTTTAATTTTTTCCCTTTTGAACATTTTTTCGAATGGTAATAGGTACAGACGAGAACAATCAAACAAGGATAAGGCTTGAATTAGGAGGTAAGTTTTTACCACGTATTTTTTTCTTCAATTCGGGATAAAGTATTCTGATTTTTATCCCCCCCTCCATGCAAAACACACCAACGCCATTCCTTTGAAAAGAAATAAAAAGATCCGATGTAGTGGAGTCGAAATTGCATTAGAAAGGAGCCAATCAACACGCTGGGTACGTTTTTTGCCAACGCGTTCGTTCATCGTTGGCTCGTTTTTGCACTAGTGGAGGGGAGAAGTTCAATCTTCTGTTGGTTCTACGTTCTACTCAGAGCCAATGAAAAATCGTACTCGTTGCCTCCATTTTTAACCAAAACGAGCCAACTGATGCACTGAACGTATAATTTTAAACGCGTTGGTTGGTTCGTTTCTATTTTTTGTGGAGGGGGTGAATGCAATTTCTCATTGATTTTTTACCAGTCATATATTTTGTGAGTTGAAGAATCAAATTTTTTCGCAAACGTTTATTCCTTTTTGGAAGGAGGGGGGAGGAGAAATAACTCGAGAAAAAATACATTTTTGATACAGATTTTTGATGACTAATAAATGGGAAGGATGGACAAATAATTCTGAGCTCTTCTCAGGAAATCAAAAATCTAATAACTTTAGAAACAGAAATTTTTTTCCAACCTTCGAAATTCAAATACCCCTTGAAATAAATTTTACGACCACATCACCAATCTATCAAATTATCCTGCGGAAAATTTTGAAACCTGCTAACTCTTCAATAAAATCTCACAACCATCAAAAAAGTAGACAATTTCCATTGTAACAACGTGTAAAAACCTAATAAAATTTCCTATTAAGCTCCATCCACCATTACAGCATTTTCGTAAAATTACACTCGAAATTAAAAATCGTTGGCTTTATTTTAACTTTTAATTACAGACCAACGGCGCCTTTTTCCAACGAGGAAAATTCCTCTCGACAAAATAACCTTGACATTTCAGCATCCAAACCAATTGCTCATTGACAATTGGCATACCTATCAAACCAATCACCATCAAAATTTGAACCATACTAGCAGAGAAAATTACATTTTTTTTCCATTCCAATTTCTTTCACATCCCAAAATCATCAGAATTGCAAATTCAGTAAAATGGTCGATGGCCCGAACCGGTCGTGATCGGTCGTTGTAAAGAAAAGTCAAGCCAATCGTCCTTGGCATAGACCCGCTAAACATTTACTAATTTCGTAACGAAATCGAAAAGAAACCACATTCATTAGTCGTAAACGACGTAACGAAAGTAACGATGAGATTTTCGAGACGTACGTAACCTAAAATCTATTTTTAATTCGTCCGAGATTCATTTACATTTTACATTGGCACTTGGCTGCTTTTTCGTCGTCACCAAAAAATACACTGGAAAGTAAAACCCTTACCTTTTCCATTAGGTAAATCTTGTACATAGGTAACGAAACATTTCACGGCGGCTGTATCGTGCGAATCTTTGGATAATCCTTCATTGATGCATTTCAACAATCTGTTCGAAATCTCCTTGAGCTGTTCGTCTGAGAGTACCATATCCTGACATGCCTCGCGGATCTGCAAAATCCAACGAAAAAATCGATATAAGTCACCGACTCAATTTCACCACAGGGTGCAACCTTTTCAGATTCAATTCGAGGGTCGTATTTACAAACGAAATTACTCACGTAATTTAACACTGAGCCACTCATTTTGAAAATACGGTACAACTTTTTACCAATTCAACTTTCGTAACACTAATTAGCTTTTTTCCCAAAGTTTCGTTTTCCACCTCAAGCCAAGGTTACCTTATCTAGCTTTGATTTGTATATTTAACGACGCGATGGTTTTTTCGTCGTATCGCGACTATATGACATATTCGTGGTATTGTGGTAATAAAAACTTCGGTTTGAATTTTTTTTACCATTTTAGTGGATATTTTACTGCCTTCTTAATTCGTTGCACGGATCATTAAGGTGGTTTGTAATTAAGCAACCGCGAAATTAAATCGAACGAAAAAAGTGATAATTCTCGTTGGTAATTAGATCGAGATTTTTTGACCTGTAATTTACACGCTAAATTAGATCTAATGAATGACGTTTTCATGATGCATCATGGATGGATAATCGATTGATTTCGAAACATCAATCGAATCGATTATAATGGTTTTTTGATTTTTTTTTCTAAATTCAAAATGCTCGTCTTTTTTTCTGCGAGTAAATCAGGATGATTCTTGGGATAATTTTTGTACACTTTTCAAATACCTAAATCATTTTTTTCAATTTCCATTTCAAAAAAAAATTGAAAAAAACTGCTTTCAAATACCGAAATTAATTTTTTCAATTTCCATTTCAAAAAATAAATTTTGAAAAAAAAAACTGTTTTCAAATACCTAAATTAATTTTTTCAATTTCAATTTCAAAAAATAATTTTTGAAAAAAACTGCCCCCAGAATTGATAAAAATTCACTACCTTCGAATGTATCATCACAAGGTAAACGAGAATCACAAAAATGACCAAAACAACGTTGTCAAATTCCAAATACAAACGTATCCGGTAAAACATTGTTATTTTATACGAATTATACCCGAGTTGAATAATGATAATCTATTCGAAATCGATTATCGTTGGTCTTTATCGAGTTCAAATCAAATTCATTTATTTTTTTTCTTCGAATAAGTACAATATTTATGAGAACATGTTAGAGTACTCAACGATATCCATACCGGAAAAATTTCCTACTTCCGCTTCGCCTTTTATTAGTAATTTATTATCAAGGTATAAATAATTAATAGGTTTGTAATGTCGAATACCTACCGTATACCTATCAATTATCTGTTTGGCCAGGGTACGAGATGATAAATTATTTTTTTCGATCATCCATCAAAAATTATTATAATTATGGTTCTGGCAGAAAATAGATTTATCAGGGTGTGAGGCTTTTTTAGGATTTTAATTTTTTTTAGAAGATGGGGTACCTATCTATTTTTTCAGTGAAAAATTCTCAACTATTATTGAAGTTCAGTTTATCCAAATTCGAGATAATAAGACGGAAAAATTCAAAAATTATCCATTATTGACATTTTTCTTGAGTTTGAAAAAGAGAACGATCGTAAAAATTTCTCTTCGATGAATTCAAAATGAAATTCATAATTTTTCCCCCACCCCCTCCATGAAAACAGTAATTTGGAAAAAAATGCATTTAACAGAAAAATTTATCTAGATAAAATTTCAAATTTAAATTTAAATTGAATTTTATAAATTTAACAATAAATTTTTACAAATCTTTGAAATTTCATCTGATTGCACCTGAAATTTTGAAAATATTACTACGTTGGAATATTTTTCTTTGAACTCATTGAAAGATGTATTGATCGTTTGATCGTTGGGAAATTCCCAGAATGGTCATTGGAAAAAAGACCGAATTGAAGCACAAAAAAAAATCAGCAAAATTCTTTAATTTTCACCGAAAATTCTCAAATTTTTCAAAAATTTTACTGATTTTCAAAATAATTTTGGATATTTTACTGGCTTTTCAGTGAATTATCAATGATTTTCTAGAAATTTTCTCACGGATTTATTACTGTGCTCTGTGCTGCAATTTTAACTGATTTTCAGTGATTTTCTATAATTTTCACTGCTTCATAAATGAGAGAGATAATGAGATATACTTAGAATATGGGAGATTTTTTCAAGAAATTTTCTGCCTATTCTCACAAATTCTTTTAAAAACTCTTTTAAAAGAAAAAAAAAATTAAATTCGAAACCTAATCAAAAACTTTGTAATTCCCTTCTCCCAACAATTCCAACTTTTTCTATCCACTTCCCTACCAAAATTGCAATTTTATTAATGTTTATTGAACACGCAAAAAAATCAGCTGATGAACCCTATACAACATTGGTTAAAATATACATTTGAGATGAAAGTTCGTTTTGAGACCTAGATTCTTTTTCTGGTTCAGTTAGGTTACCAAAATATATAATAAAAAAATACTTACTTTTTTTTTTTTAGAAAAAGATAACAGTTTACTCATATAACTATTTTTCTCCTCAGAAAATATCAGAAAATATGATTTATGAAAATTAAATAATGAGAAAAGATAGAAAACGATTGGAAGGGGGAGGGAGAAAAAAATTCACCTACTTTTCATTTGGAAAACCAACGTTATTCATCCTTGGTTTCAATTTATTCCAAATGGACAGGTGTCCCGAGTGGAAAATATTTCTCTCCTGTACCCGGACACCTGTCCCGAACAAAAAATATGCCCCCAAATCCCTTTTAAGGACGAAATTGTTATTGGTAACGTACAAATTTTCTTTCCAAGTCGACAAAATAACGAAAAATTCAATTTAGAATTCAACATTTTCAATGTTTAGACCTCCTCTTATCTAAAAGTTGCCTGGCGAATTTCAAAAGAAAAAATTACTCAAATAATCAAAAATTATGATATTAGAGAGAGCTAAAAAAAAAAAGATAAAAAAATATTCATTGTATAATTTAGTTTCACTATAATTTTTCAACAACAGCCCCCTCCCTCCCCCCCCCCATCAAATAATTTCTAAACAAGTAAAAATTAGAAAACTATCCAAACACTTGAAAAATTTGATAAAAGTTGAACTACTGAACGGAGTAGACAAAAATCTACCAATTTTTCATAATCGACCCCCCCTCCCCTCCGCATATTTTTCTAGTTCAACAATGAATAATTTTATGAAAACAGATAATACTTTGAGTTGTTTTATTACCTATCAGTAGGTGCAAATATTTCACAACAAGAGAGTCGAAAATCTATTTTCCTTCGAGTTGTAAACGATATTTTTTCATATCGAGGGAGAAAAGCGCAAATTTGTGCCCTCGAGCGATTCACGAGAGGAAATAAAAAATCGAGTTTTACTCCCTCAGTAATGATTTTTTTTCACCCTACATTCGTATCATTTTTTTTGCTTTTATCCAAGTCAAAGCAACTAACTGTTGAAAATTTTTGATAATTTTTCCATTTTCATCCCAAGAATTTCTAATGAATTTTTAAAAATTTTCTGTAAAAACTTGGTAAAAATGGATTAGGAATTTTGGATCCAAAAATCGTAATTTATGTAAAAAAAAAAAATGGCAGTGGGAAGAAATAAATTATTTTAAATTTAACCTCAAACTAGGTTTTTTTTTGCTTCCATGGCAGACAATTTTGATGCAAAATTTTCAATTAAGTATACAGTAAATGTGTCTATGTTCCATAAAATGCATTTGTTTCAAATTTAAAATTCAGGAGTACTAAATTTCAAAAAACCGTTGTCGATTATCTTAGACCAAAATTTATGGTACATTACATAGTTTGACTTGAACATTTCAATGGTAACTTTTCCATGGTTTTTACGACTTGATGAAGATATACCGAGAGTAGAGACTAAAGATATATTGTGAGAGGTTGATTTGTTCATTTCAACCTATTCAAAATTAGCAAATTCTTTTTTTTATCATTTTTTAATAATACTTACAAATATTTTTCTAATCTTATCAGTCAAAGAAAAAAATATTTACGATATCTATGTAAGTAGGTACCTATTCAAAATTATTATTGAAGTTATTAATTTCAAAATACTTATCTAAATTACGCTCATATCAGATCAAGATGGGAAGAGAGATGTTGATTCGAAAATAACATTTTAATCTGCTCAAGTCAGTGATTTTTAAAATTAATTTACAATCGAAATAAGTCGAGTATTTTATAATTTAGCAAGCACATCCGATTTTAACAATTTTCATCATTGATAAACCAGTGTGATTAATTTTTCTACAATAATAATACTTAATGTATTTCAAAAAATAATCTTATCCATAAATATTACTTCGAGTCATCAAATCATTTCACTACTACGTCTCATCTAATGAAAATATTCAAACCATGATTCAAATCTGACCTTTAGATCGAGTCAACCCATTTGAATTTCTTTTATCAATGTACACTCGAAATTAAACTCGAAATCATTTCAATTCAATTGTTATTAGACTTTCTCCACTTTTAGGATCTAACCCCCATTACCAATATCGACCATTATACAGATCGTAAAAACTGAAAACTCGTCTTGTTTTTATCATTGCCTTCGCCACTTCAGCCATATATCTTGATAAAATTACGATAAAGAATAATCATCGAGTACATGAATTACACTTTAACGATCCCATTCGATACAGTACTTCGTACCACACACAACCACCTATGAAACTCAAACGACACACGAATTAAAATTGCACGATAATGCAACAGGTCTACGTTATGATTTTATTTTTATACTATTCTTTGGTCGTCTAAGGTTGAAAAAAACCTCGCAGGAATCATTGACAAAACGGCGAAAAAATCTCAACCTTCGAATACCTCTTCCGAATCAATACCCTAGTCGTATAAAGACGCTGGAATGTGGCGGCGCGCATGAATGAAAATTATCTCGAGAGCCAGAGAGGCAAGAGGAGGGCCGAACTCGACGCCGATACGTCTTTGTAAAAAAACCCACTTTTACACGTGTCCACAACGTGTCCCATCAACGATAAAGACTTCCTCCACCCCCTCCTCTCTTGATCACCACAATGGTACAAATCCTCTACACAAATCACGTGCGACACCAACACGCTGCGGTATCGATTTGATAACGAAACTAGGACGAGCCAGTGGCCGAATTTCATACTTGTAAAATACCCCTTAAGTAGCCCCCAGGGGTTCGGTTTTTTTCCATTATCTTTCCAAGACCGATAATACATCCGACGAAGTGGCAACCACGTGAAAGTTGAAGGGGAAGAAAACTGGAGATTTTTTTCAACATAGTTCGAGACCTTGACAATGAAATCTCTCCTTGGAGGTGAACTCGTCTGGGGAAAACATATGGTACTTACAAGTACACCGAAGTAATCCTCGATAAATACGCTTTTATCGATTCGTAGAAACGCTATTCGACAAATTTACCTTCCGTTTCTCGGAATTAATTATTTCATTACACCTCCGTGATCTTAGAGTTCGAGGCAGCATGGACCAAAAATTGGCGCCAAAACTATTCCCAACTCAAATCTATCCGTTTGGGATCCAAAAATACACCAAAATTTTATGAAAATTTGACACGAGTTGTCTTCGAGCATACCAGAAAAATTACACCTGTCACAAGACACATTACACCTGTTATCAGTCGTCTAGACATATTCAAAGTCACAACCTCCCAACGTGCCTCTTTCTACCTATTTCCTCAAAACACCCAATTCCCAAGGATAAAATCGACCAAAAAAACTCACCGTGACGACATGTTCGCAGGAAGCAAACGCGAATAATTTTTTCAAAGCGATCGTAGCCAATAACATGATAAAAACTAAGCGAATTTACAAAAAAAAAATTGATCAACTCCCGGCACGAGTTTATATAAAAATATAACACTTGAATCACAGCACGGACGAAATCGTTTCTTTCATATAAATTTTTCAATTTAAATAAAAAAAATTCTTATCGAAGAATAAATAATTACGTTTTACCAAAAAATTCTTATCACTGAACCGAAAAAAATTGATACCAAAGATACGAAAAATTGGTATAAATTAGATGGGTAAATGTAACTAACACGATAACGAAAAGCTTGAAACTAGACTGGAACGCCAGAGCGGAACGCGACAGAAAAATCGAAAAAGAGGTTCCCGTTCCGTAATCGGCGAATGATTCGTTCGCTTTTTTATCTACACCAAGAGACAGTTCCTCGTTCGAGTTGCCCGATAGTGTACTTGGCGGCTCGGTCCTTCTCTTCGCCCTCCCTCGTTTATCATTCAAGAATACCTACGCGAAAAAATGAATCGACGAGCCGGTGAAATGCCCGTATGCGTGACTATGTCGTCTCATAATGCAATTAACCCCCTCCCCTTATCCGGTCCTCCGACCCCGCCAAGTATCTCTTACAATTTGAGAACTATAATTAACGGTTAGCCATCGACACCAGGTAATTGCTGTGCCGTTTGAACCTTCGATTCGATGGTTGTATGTGTGGAGTGCATACACGAGTGCTGGTATTTGTAGTTTTGACCTTAGCGTGATTTTTATTACGCGTAGAAAATGGGTTGAAAAATTTCTGAGGAGGCGGTGAAGATACGGGGAGGTGAAAATTTTCGATCGAGAAGGTCAGAATTTTGTGCGATGAAAATTTTAAAACCAGATTCTTAGTAATTGCCCCAAGTAATGAATTAATTTCTAGGAATTCGTATACTTACTTTTTAAAAAAACATGAAAATTTTAGGTTTTTTTTGCAAAAAATATTTCGTAAAAGTATACAAAAAGAGGAAATTGCGATCTGTAGCATCAGTTGACAAAGACGAAAGACCAGATGAAAAGATTACGATAGAAACTGCATCAAAAATGGGTGTAAAAATGAGGACCCCTCCCCAAAAAAAAATCTTAAATAATTTTCTTGGCATATTTTTACTCATTTGATTATATTTTGGCAAAATAATTCAATCAAACGTAATTTCGTTTTTTTAAAACCACTGTTTTGGTAAAAAAAAGTCAAAAATTTTCAATTTCCTTCACCTCAAAAAAAGTTTTTGCAATTCGGTCAAAAAATCGAGCTTTTCAGGGAATTTAAGTATCTACTTAGGTAGAATTCGAATTTCGAAAATTTTTTAAAATCATTTATGTGCAATGAAAAATGTAGGAATTTTTAATCTACGACTTTATAGTCTCACGATAGCAGGAAATTATTCAAATTCGTGAAAAATGAAAGTAGAAAAATTTGCGAAAATTTAGTCGGGAAAGCGATATTCGTTAGAGAAAAATCATCTAAGGATTTTATGAAAAATGAAAATGTTGGAAAACCCTGTAAAAAATAGCTGTAAAATTCGTAAAATTTTGAGAATTACCCTTCCCCGCAACCTTTCCAGCCTGAAAACCCACTTTTCTAGAGCTCAAATGATAAAAGATTGGAAAATATCTCATAAATAAATTAGTGTGTTAATGTCGTCAGTTGGTAAATTTTCTCTCAATTTTGGAACGTCATTATGACAAAAATTGCACTTTCATCCTCTTAAAATGATTTACCTATTGCAAAAATATCGTAAAATTGAATTTATATCGAGATATAAGGTGAAAAATTTGATTTTCGAGCTGAAATTCTCCTCTGATTCGACCCCTTCTGAAAGGCCCTAAATCATAGTCAACTTAAGAATCAATTTTGGACACCTAATGGTGGGTTCTCTTTCAATATCCAAGCTCACATCACATCCATTTTTCAGAATTTTCCCAAATTTTTTAAGTAGGTGGCTTCAAAATTTTTCTCCAATGAAATTTTTACCCACGTACGTTTTCAAAATTAACATCCATCAGAATAGCATTTCCGGGCTAAAAATCGATTTGGAGTTTGGACATAGTGTCCTATACTCACCAATTGGAAAATAGAGACCCAAAAAAAAACCAATTTCGGATACTTTTGACATTTTGTCTCAGAAAACACCTATTTGGACATAGTGTCCCAGACCTACCTATTAATTTGGACATAATGTCCCAAAAAAATTCAATTTCGTGCCCAATAGATACTGGGTGTGAAAAATATAACATCCAAAATTTGATGTGAGAAATTCAGTCCTTCATTTTACAAAATGGCATCCAACATTGACAGCAGTCGAGAGTTAAAAACATAAAACTGTTCAATTAAGGATTCTTATGGGAGAAAAATGATCAAAAATCTCAAATCTCAGATTAAGATCAAGTTTTCCTCTATTTTTCTGACTCAAAAAATTCTTGGAAACAATTTCCCTCATTTTTTTTACTCCGAAATGAAAATTCCCCTCCACCTCACAGTCTTCCCTTTCCAAAATGTCTCGACTCAAACTTTTTTTAAAAAAAAAAACTTGAATTTTTCTATTGTGTGTGTGTGTGGGGGGGGGGGGGGTCAAGCCACACCCCGATCAATTGAGAAAAAACCAAAAGTGAAGTACACCATAAAGACTTACTCCATCCCTTTTTCAAAAAATTTGTTCTTGTGATTTTCAAAAAAAAAACAAAAACAAAAACAAAAACAAAAAACTCATTTGGTGAAAAACCTGCCAGCGTAAAACCTTGAAATTTAATTTGAAAATTTTTCATTCATTTTGTGTGTGTGTGTCATTGAATTTATTAAACGAAGCACTTTTACAAAATTTCATAAAATTAATATAATCAGTAAAAATCCTTCAAAATTTTTCTCTCAAGTGAAAATATTCTTAAAACTTGAACTTTGTCACAAAAACTTCAACTTGAATTCAAAATCATTAAAAATTGTAGAATAAGATTTTTGAAGGGAGGGAGGGGGAGAGGGTGATAGGAAACAGCTGATTGAAAAGATAAACCAGCATAGTTTTAATTTTAAAAAATTTTTTTAAAAATATCAAATTTTTTAATTATTTCAAGATTTTGTGCAAACATCATAATCAAGAACAGAATTCGTAAAATGATATATCATAAATTCCATCCGCGATTTGAAATTTCACTATTTCAGAAGGAGCATTCACAAAAATGCGCATATTTTAATCAACTAAATTAAAAAAATCGAATAATTCATGATCTAATTTTAGGAAATTTCAATTTTTTGAAGGAAAAATCGAAGCAAAAAAACAATTCTTAAAATCGAAATTATTGTTCTAGTCAAAGTATTAAAAACGCAATAAAAATCAAAGAAATACTGTATTTCTCTATTGTTGGGTGTTGAAGTCGTTGATGTCTTGAGATAAGTAAACATAAGATTTCGTAATCTTGATAAATATTGACGAACTTTCATAAAGAGTAAATAATCTGATAATAAAATGAAAAAAAAAACTCAAGTTCTAAGTTCAAAACTAAAATCTATAGAAATGTAGGTAACACTGATTCTGAAAAAATAAATCGGTGAACTTTAATTTCGGTCCCAAACATGTTCTTAAAATTTTACAGTTGGTTTTAAATTTTTCTAGATTTTCACGAAACATTTTATTCGAGATTGAGAAATAGGAAGGGGGAGGGGGAAAGGAATCCTAATCATTATAAAAATACTAATAAGGAAAGGAATGTATGAGTAATACCATCAGACAGGCAAAATTTCCTCATACACGTGCTTTTAGACACCACACCTCTGAAAAATAATACCCATATAAAAACCCAAATAAAACACTTAATCCTAAAAATTTTCCACTGTCAATAAAAAACTATCCCAATGCTTGAACTTCTCGATGTTCAAGCAATTCACAGACTTTCGCGATTTAAAACTTCCACATGCACAGATGTTTTCAGCATACTTCCCAATCTATTCCTAGCTCATTTCGCATTGATTTTGCACACCACTGCGGATCATTGAAGCGTACAATGTAAGAGAATGCGCACCCCGGAGTGTACTTTATGACAAGTTATGTACGTCTAGTCTGCCGATCCGCCGGTCGAATGCTGGCTGCAAACGAACGATATTACCCAACCTTTGGATAAACGGCGTTTATAAATGCGCGCAGAATAGAAAGGTGCTTGGGTTGTATAAGGTGAGGTCGCGTATACCATCCCCTTTCTCCTCCGTGTCAACCAAGACGAGCCCCACAAGCTGATTGGCTGTCTGCGAAGGCACATTCATCGATTTATAGCGCGCAAATGACGTCATAGCGATTCTAATTTCATCACGCCACTGTGATACCAGATCAGTATTGCCACCGCCGCATGCTCCAAATACGCGTATTCAGCGTTATCAAATATGCTACGTCAACGTCTCGCCCCTTTCTTCCCGCCCAATTTATCGCCGTCGCATCCGACACAATTTTTTCGCGCCTAAAAAACCATTCCGTAAACGAAATACGTACCGATGTTGTGCAATAGTTTCCTGTACATATCCTAATTTTAAAATTTTTTACCAGCTAGAGATAGGTAGATAGGTATTAGGTGCCTATTTTATCGTACAAATAAACATTATGTGGGTCGTGTTTGTTTTCATTTTTGTTCCACAACCGAAGCATTTTGTTATGACTTATTGCTTTCGATATTGGAAATTTATATCGTTAATGTTTATACGATCGAATTAAAAAGTTTTATAAATCAAGGGAATTCATACACGTGACAAGACCGAGAAAATTTATCAATTTTCAAACCAAAGATGGGTAATTTTTCGCTCGATTGATAAAATTAGGTTGTAATCAGACTGAAGAGTAAAATCGTAATGTTACATCAGCGAATTTGAAAGGTTTGTTGAACCTTACATCAGGCTTGTGACGTAATTTTGTTATTATTGGCGTAATATTGGGTCTATCGGCGTGAGGTCTTTTTCAACATCCACCCGTGCGAATAAAATTCAAACAGGATTTCGTCGAGAATATTTATCAAGTTTTTCTAAAAATAGAATTGATTCGAGATGAAAGACGTTATAAATTTACCATCAGGTTTTCTTTTTGTATACCGAAGCTCTATTGCCAGTGGGTCGAAAGCTTTGACGAAATATTGGATTTTGAAACGATTTTATTTTTTTAGGTCAGTTTTGATTATAATTTTGCAGACCGATCTGAAAAATCTCAAATTTAATTTTAACGAATCACTATCGCCTGCAAGTATTTTTATTTTCAAAGATCAATTCAAAGATTTTTTTATAATTTATTTTTAAGAGTTTCACAATTTAAAAAATTCAACATTTGGAATAAAATTGATTGAATTGAATTAAACGAGTTAGTGGAATTGATAAAAATGCATTGTATTTTTATAATCCTCAAACTTGAAATTTTCTTATTAGACTACAAAATCAATTTTTTCATAATTGAAATATCGTTTTCCGAGTTTAAAGATCATATTCAATTTTAAATACTTCTCCATCTCCCCCATCCCTTGAACATGTCAAATTTACAACATAAGTATTCAGTGAACTAATTTTGAAGAAAATTTACGAAAAATGTACCTACTTACCGTGTATTTTCATCATCTAAAAAAAGTGATGAAATTTTTTTGGATAGCTTTAGAACATGAGAAACATGAGAAAAATCAAAACTTCAAATTTTATACTCAATTTATGACTTTTTTTTTCAAAATATCTGTTCATTAATTTCCAGAATTTTGGGAAATCTAAAAAATTTTGAATGTTGAGAGGAGTTAAAAACCAGTTTTTAAACATCCCAGGTAAAATTTTTCCAAATGACTGGTCATTAAAAATTATTAAAACTGAAAGAAATTGAAATCGTTCTATCTAATAAACTGAATTATTTCAAATTCTTTCCAAAATTATACTTGGTGAGAAAATTTTACCAAGAGTTTGCGACATTTCCATAATTTGGATTGAATTTGGAATAATTTTCCTATCACTTATCCACCCTTTCCCTCCTTTCTTTTCCTTTCCCTTCCCTTCCCTTCCAAAAAAATCTGAAGAGCATTTATCGAGGAAAGGACAAAACACCAAAATTTCCCACTGAAGAATTTTTTGTCTCGAAATCGATTTATTCTCATTTTTTAAAACTAAAATGTATATCCTCTCCCCCACCCAAAAAAGGTTACCAGTATGGAGGATCTTTAATATTTTTTCGAAAGTTGTATAAAGTTTTAATCACAAAAATCTGCGCCTTAGCCTCGAAAGAATTTTGAACTTATTCACATTTTGATTCAAAATTCAATTCTGTCCAAGCCCAATTGCGCGAAAAAACTGTTTTAATTCAAAAAATTTTGAAAAGTTGCTTGATCCAAAAATTCATCGATACCAATTTTTCATTTTTATTCGATTCTTCATGGGCAGATGTGCTCTGTACTCTAAAAATCTTTTTTCTTTAATTTTTAAAAATTTTCTCAGAATCGAGTAAAAAATGAATTGTAAAGAATTTTTTTAAAAACTCAGTAGTCAGTACCTATGAAACATTTTTAGCCCAAAAAATTCATGAACGCCAGCTAATTACTTTTCATTTGAGTTACCCCTATTTTTTTTAAATAAAAAATGAAATGTGTTTTTTCGAAATTGAAAAATTTTTGGAAAATTGAGTTTTGAGTAAGAAAGTGACTATTCACATCAAGACCAATTCGAGGCAATTTTTTTCAAAAAAATCTGGATTTTTAGAAGAAAATTCTTTAGGAAATAAATTTGAAAAATTGATCATTTTTTAATACCGCATTGGTACTAACACAGAGTATCCTTGAAAAATAGAGAAAAAATTTTAAGTAAGTAAAAAAATGGCATTTTAAGATAAAAATTTGATATCTACGTTTTTGAATTTTTTTAAAAATTTTGCAAAACTTCGTTCAATTGATTAAGGGTAGGTATTGGGCGAAAGGAATGGTCGAGTCAGGGATCGAAATGTTCACCAAATTTTTTCTGAACCTAGACATAATTTTTATCTTTTTTTTTAGCTGCGTCCTTTCCACCACCATTTTATCCTAATTTCGGGTCGAAAAATTTATTCAGTGGAAAGGCATGAAAAACTGGCAAATATGCCAAACTTGAATCAATATTCGGGGAATTTGGAAGAAATTAATCTTCGATAATGATGAGCAAAAACAAATATTACAACTGAAGCAGAAAAATTGAACTTCGCGTTTAGAATTTTACGAGAATTCAGAATTTTTATAGGTTCAAAAACTTTTCATTACGTTTCAAAAAAAGACATTGAAGTAGAAAATTAATTTCTGTGATTAACCTTTTTTTTTGTACTTCAGGACCTTGGAACTAATTTAAGACGAACAGTTCACATTTTTTTCTAGGAATAGATTATTTGATGTGACTCACTATTCCGTGATAGTTCATGTCGAGGGAACCAAAACGCATTATTAGGTACACTTTTTGCCTAACTTGTATTCTGAAGGAGTAAAAAAAAACGAAATTAGAAATCTTACAATATTTTATAAAATTTTATAGGTACATAGCCCCTGAAATATTTGAGTTGGGCAAAAAGTGTAGGTGCATCATATTTTTTGTTTCCCTCGACACAAATTCAAATCAAATGATAATTTCCAAGGAAAAAAATTTACCTAATTCGAAACACACGTAAAAATCTACGTAATCTCGAAATTTTAATCATGTAGATCCAGACTATTTTTCAAAATGGTCTCCCATCGATGTGTAATTTTGATATTTACATCAGGGACGATAAATTCGGACCACCTTTCATTATTATTTCGAGGAAGCGGTTCCGTAACCTCCCACTAGAGTAAAAAATATATTTTGCCAAAGCTCATCTCACAGTCACGATTAGTCTAAAATTAAAAATCACCAACAACACGCCAATCAACCTGATAACCCCTTCCTTTTTCGCTTCTGACCCAAACAACCAAATAAAACCGACCACCACAGCACCATGATTTCTACCAATTTCAAAACAAAATCCACAAAAATATCCAAAATCCCCTGTGGATCGGTTCGCAACAAGTTCGTTGAGAAATTGCTAATTAAACATTTTTTTCTAAAATACTACGTCTGAAAATTAAATCCACCTCGGGGCAGCGATTACGTTAAATACTCTAATTACCGTGCCTCCTGGAAATGGCGCTGGCGATGGCGCCTCGCTCAACACGAATCAAATTAAAATTCCCACGAATTTCGAAATTTACATTCAGTGTTTCAAATCCGTCATCTCGAATTGTCCCCAAATCAGGTTTTCGTTCCACTTTATGGGGATTTTATTTCACATTTTTATGCAAATGGAGCTCGTAATATTTCAACTAGATGGGGGAAAAAAACCAGATGTAACTACGTTGAAATTTTGTATCGCTTCTGTTTTAACGACTACGACAATGTATTGAATAGATGTAGCTGTAGGATACACGACGCAGACATGCTTTTGAAACGTAACATTACAACTCCCCATTCAAACCTTGACATTTTACAGCGTTTTATCGCAATTGATACTTCGCCGGGGAGAAGGGGGCTCCCTCCCCGAAAATTTTCCAAGGTCAGACTTCAGTTGGCAAATTTCAGACACCATTCGAGTTGGAATTTCTCTCGGAAATTTTTCCTAATCGACGCAGCTCATCTGGTATCACCGGTTTGTCGACTGAAATTTTAGCATATCAACGTTTCAGCAGGCGCAGGCGCACCGAACTCGACACAGCGTTATGTTTAATTAACGCAGCCCAGCGTTCGAGTCGAGACCGACTACGTTACAGGAAAAAGGTCACCTTCATTGACAGAAAAATTTAAATGAGCAATTAGCAAAAATACACGTGCGCGATAAGTCAATACGCTTAGATGCGCGACACACCTCTTTTTTCGTCTCATTTTATTCGCGTTCGTTTGAAATTTTTATGGCTGATTGTTTTAGAAAGTTACACAACAACGCCGTCAGCAAGGTGATCATCGCGGATCGCAGGGGCCTCAATCGAAATTCAAACCGGCTCGTAAGAGCAGAACGGAAAAACGGAAGCGTAACATTGTCCTTTTTACGCGCGCAAAAAATTGTAACGAAGCCTTGAAACCGGTTGCGACGTAATCGAGCGGAACTGGCTTCGTTTCCGATCAATTCTCCTCAGACGAAAAGAAAACTTAACTTTTAGACTATTTATCGGGTACGAAGGATTCTAGTTTTTCGAGCTGCGATCAGAATTGAAAATTCAATGACCTATGTTAACAAATCGTCTGGTAACACGTGCTTTTTCAGTAATGTCAAATTTGCATCGTCTCGAGTCGACTCCAACGCCAAGCAGTTCGAACCAGTTTTTTTTTCGATGCTGCGATTTTGCGTGCGAAATTTTTCGTAAACATTGAAAAATAAATAGGAATTTTACCTCGAGCTAGGGATTGAAAAAATACGACGTAGTTGTCTGATGTTTTTTTTTTTCAGGCATTGAACGAATGAGGGTTTGGTAGGGTACTCATTATCGATTAATATGAGATAAAGAATTCTGAAAAAATAAGAGTTTTAGGAAATGTCCTTTCATTTTAATCGTACCCACCTACAGTTTAATCTAATTAGTTCAATGTAATGATCTTTGACCCGTCGATGCTTATTTCTTATCAATTTATCAATTTGGTGCCATCGATTCGACTTGAAAGCACGTGAGTCAGAGTCATTATGTATTGGGAATTTCAATCAGAAAATATCGCTTATCGATTCTAAGAAGGTAAGTACCGATTAACTCGAGCTGTGATGAAGTGAAATAATTTATCTACGCCATTTAAATCGAAATTTTTAATTCAGAAATGAAATATAGGTACTTGAAATTTTATCGTCTTATGCTGACATATCTACAATGTTGCAAAGTATTACAATTTATGTAATGTAATGCAACGAGTTTACTTCATTTTTTTTTTGAAATTTTCTCATCATCTCTGGTTATTATTATTACAGATTTTAAATGAAAAAATTTTGCTCTTTTCCTCTGAAAAAAAAAAATCAAAAAATGAATTCTTTCAAAGAACCTGGATTAGGAACCACCCTTAGGGATTAAAAATTGGTCTACTTCCTCTGAAAGATCCGAAATCAGTGTCAACTTGGAAACCAATTTTTATCGTCTAAGGGTGGTTTTTACATTCAGGCTCATGACGTCATGACTCATAATTTTTTTAAAAACAGCTGTAACTTTTTCAAAATTAAGGTATGGAGCTGCAATTTGAAGCATCAGCAGAAGTTTTTTTTTGGAAAGTAGGTTCATAGTGGGTACGGACTAGAAATACCAGAGAGATTTTAAGAGGAAGGGATAAAAGGGAGTTTTTTTGCTCCATCATCCTCTCAAATGGGTCATAAAATCGTGATTTTGTTCAGGCCCCACCGAAGTGAGGACAAAACTTTGAAAAAATTGAATTTTCAAAATTCCCAGAAATTTTTTTCAGATTATTAATATTTTGAGAATCCCTAGGTTTCTGTGTGATTCGGAAGGGGGGTAATTATTCGTCGTAGAATTTTTAAGGAGAGAGTGAGCAAGCTGATTTTTGGAAAATGATACTCATAAGAACTGTATTAAAAAAATCAATGAAAAAATTTTATAAAGACTTCAGAAATGGATTTTTTCATTTTTTTATTTTTCAATGTCTCTTGTATTTTTATTAGGTAAGTACCTACTTTTGAAATTTTTTCCAATTACACATTGCGCGTGAAAGAAATTTTGAAAAAATCGCCTGAAAACTCATGTTGAAATTGTTTTTAAAAGATTCTGTAAAACGTTTTCAAATTTTCCCAAAATTTCTCAAACCTAGATTCAGAAGAAAAAAACCAAACTTACATTTCTTAAAATTTCTTCTACGAAATGTTTCCCAATAATTTTGAAATTTTCCTTTTTTAAAAATAAATTTAAACCTCATGTTTTCAAATATTTCTTATGAGTAAATACTTGGAAAGATTTTTCAAGAACATAAGATTATTGAAAAATAAATCAAATTTAGATTTGAAATGAGTAATTTTATCGATAAAAAAATAAAAAAATTGAAAATTGAATACATTTTTGAAAAAATTACGATTAAAATGATGGAAGAGATTTACTTGGGCTTGAAAAAAAATTGGACTCAAAAATTGAAATAAATTTAGACTTGGATAGTTGAAATCTCGTTCATGGACTGGTTCTAGGGTAGAATTGTATTTGATTTTTCTACTTATTTTTCTAAACACATTTTACCAAAAAATTGGTATCTGCTTAAAAATCTTAATCTTGAAAAAAAAAGCAATGGAGGACAGGGGTGTTAACCGAAATCGAAAAAAATAACGGTTACGGTTTAGCGGTTTCGGTTTTCAACTATTTTTTTTCGGTTACGGTTACGATTACGGTTACATTTTTTTACTCATTTCGGTTATCGGTTTTCGGTTTCGGTTACAGTGATAGTAAAAAAATTTCGGTTACGGTTAAAAATAACGGTTTCGGTTAATTTTTTCAAAAACTGTAAAAAGAGACCAAATACTCAAAAAAATTGCGAAAATTTTTCCAGTCTCCAAAATTTGACCATTGGCGTTCAAAGTTTTCGAAAAAAATCGTAAAGTGATGAATAAATTAAGACCTCAGACCTGATTCAGGGCAGATATTTTAATTTTTTCATTTCTTTCTCTATTCTTTATTGAAAAAAAATAGCTGAAAATCGCAAAATCAATTAACCGAAAACCGGAAAAATGATTTCGGTTACGGTTACGGTTACGGTTACATAATTTTAATTCATTTAGGTTACGGTTTACGGTTACGGTTTCATTTTTTCAAAATTTTGATTTCGGTTACGGTTACGGTTACGGTTAATCATCTATTTATAGCGGTTAATTTCGGATTTCGGTTACGGTTTCGGTTTCGGTTAACACCCCTGATGGAGGACTAACCTCTCCAACTTCCCTTGCAAAATCGTCTCTGCAGTTATTTCTTATCTAATGGGAAAAATCCAAAGTCTATTTTTTCTTTAAATTGAATCAAGGGGGGGGGGGGGGTCATGAATAGAGTTAAAAATCCTCCGTAAAACGATTTCTGAAAAAATAGACACTAGTAATCATTACGATTAAAGTAGTTAAAAATATACGATTGAAGTAGGAGAATGATCTCCCAAAATTGAAATGACTATCCTGGAATTTCTGAAGATTCTTCATCGTTTCAAACATTCCCATCATTCCATTAAATAAGTAGGTACCTATCTGTAGAAATGATAAAACCTTTTATTTACCAGCAACTCACAAAAACGTACCCCATTTTTAAAAAATCTGAGGAGTTTCATTTGTTTTTTAGTGGATACAAAAATTTTGATATAAATTTTTATATTATGGAGGGAATCAAAAAAACATTTTTTTGGGGGGGAGGAGGAGAAGGTCACAATAATTTCAAATAGTATCAAAAAAATGAAGATTTGATGATTGCAGGTAGTTTAAATTGATTCCTGTCGTACAAAAGAATATTTAGAGCAAAGTATTTTTTCCTCATGCCGAGCAATACGTTCAAGGTCAAAGGGCAACAATAAAACCCAGTTCTATTATTATCGTATAAAAAAGTTCTATTGTTGACCTCTTTTCAACCCACAGATTCTGTCTCACCTTAACCATGTATCATCAATGCTTTTGTTGTCTTTAAAAATCGCGACCTTCTGAACCACACTTCAGGTCAATGGGAAACGATAAAAGTTCATAAATACGACACACCTACGAGTGATCAAACATCACGTTTGCTTCTTTTGCCCTTCAGCAGTCGTGTCTCGTCGTAAAGTATACGTTATCGTATCAAGAACGACATACCCTCAACAATGTGGCATTATGAGAACAAGGTGCTACTGTTGTGTGTGTATTCGTGACCCTGGGCAGTGACTCGAGTAGTAAGTTGAGGGTCAATGTCAATGTGAAAGAATAACATAACGCGTGGTTGTTCTTTTGTAAATATTTAGCGCCTTTATGTACCTTTCACAGCGTTATATATTTTTGAAACAATCACCGATTGTGTGATGATTTTCTCATAAAAGAAAAAAAAGAGAGGTATGTATTTTACTTCGGGTATTGTTGGATTAGAAGTAAATGATTCAAAATTTTTAGAGGACTTTGGTTCATGGTTCTGCATTTAAATCTACTAAACAATTACCTATTCAGTTGCCAAAATCCAAAATTAATTTAAAAAAATTAGACTCATTCTTGTACGTACTAAGTAAATTTGATGGAGAATGTTGATTAATCACAGTACATAAAAAATTCTGAAAAATGAAATACCTAGGTGGCTTTTCAACCAGAAATCAGGTAATATGACTCTTACATCTATTTATATTCCGATTATTTACAAAAAATCAATTTCATCCCAATTTCTACACCTCAAATCGATTAATTTCCCCACCTTTTCCTTCACGTAAAGGTCATCGACCCAATTTTTCTTCAAAATTGTAGCTATTTGATCTTTCAAATCAAAATGAGCTCTGTCATTTTGAATCAGTGAGAAGTCACTGTTGAATAGTCAGAATTGCAGCACATGAAAAATTAGCTAAATTCTTTGATTCTCAGCAAATTGTCGTAGATTTTTCAAAGGAATTTTACCGATTTTTTCAGCAACTTTCAAAGATTTTACTTCCGAGAATTTTCACAGATTTTCTATTGATTTTTCACAGAGTTTCCAGTGAATTTTCATTGATTTTTAAGCAAATTTTCAGCAATTTTTCATCGAGTTTTCAGTGAATTTTCACGAATTTTTCAATGAACTTTCACTGATTTTCCAATGAAATTTCACTGAATTTCTAGCAATTGTTTTCAATGCTGCTTTTTAATGAAGAAAGTTTTTACTGAAAGCAAAAAGCGAAAAAAAAAAGTCAAAAATCATTAAAAATTCACAAAAAAAACTAAGAAGAATTCTTTGAAAAATCAACAAAAATGTTTTGAAATTTTGAGAACAACAAATTTTACAGATTTTTCCCTTTTCTGCAATTCTGACTTTTTCTCGGGGTCATTCTTTGATTAAAAATGAAATTATGAGTAATTAATGAAAATATAGGTATCTAAGTACCTACTTTTATTGAACCCTTTCTCTCATTTTAATCAGCGAAAAGGCTGAAAAAATCAAGAATTTCTGCACAGGAGAAATGACCAAAATTCTTTGATTTTCAACGCGTTTTCATTGATTTAAAAGACTTTCAGATATTTTACTGGCTTTTCATGTGAATTTTTTCACTGATTTATCACTGTGCTGCTCTCTAAACGTGAATCAGTCAAAAATCTGAAGATTGACTGATTGAAAGAGACGAAATCATGTCTCTGATTGGCAGTGAAATTTCCCTGATTCCATAGCTGATCATTGAAATTTGACTGTCAATCAGTGAAAAATTACCAATTCAAACCAATTCAATTGGTAAATTTTTATTTTTGAATCCGTAATTTTTTCTGAACTACTGAAATGAATCAGTGAAAATTTTACTTTACTGATTGAATCAGTAATTTTTTGTGGATTCAAAAATGAAAATTCACTGGTTGGATCATCAGAGACATGATTCTGTCGATTTCATCAGTCAATTTTGACTTATCCAGATTAAGAGAGCGCAATTCCGACTGTTTTCTAATTCTAGTGATTTTCGATAATTTCCATCGATTTATAAAACCATATCTAATTGAAATTATTTTCCAGTCAGGAACCAAAAACACAAAATTCAAGTTATCTACTTATTCACTGGCTAGAAAAATAGACAAGAAATATATTTTGATTATTGGAATGAATGAAATTTTTTTGGAAATTTTTTGTAGCAGCACATTCATGTGACTTTGGAGTCAATATTGGTTCCAAAAAATCAAATTGAGGACCATGAATGGTGGAAATTCAGAGGTCGATATCAAGGATATCATTTCCACAATTTTTATCCAAAAATGTATGCAAATAAATAAAAATTATTATCGAAGAAAAATAGATCAATTTTTTTTAAAATCTGTTTCAAAAAGCAAAATAAACCATTTTTGGATTTTGAAAGCTTTAAATTATCTAAACAAGAAGAGAATGATAAATTCGTAATTTTTTCACCCAAAATTTTTTTATCTCAGCTAAAGAATTGTCTTGACATCAAATACATAAATCGATCTGCCTCTTTCATCATCCAAACTTCTCCAAATTTTTTCTCGCAACTTCAGCTTTCAGACTCTAATCGCTGTCTCACATGCAAAATTTATGAAAAAAATCCTATTCACCCCATAATCATTCAATCCCCAGGGAAAAGTCATCAGGTCTGATCAGGTCTGAGCATGACTAAATATCTCTGATCAGTCCTGATCAGGAAAGAAAAATGGCCGCGATTGATCAGACCTGAGCAGGCCTGGCGTATAATAGTCTTGCTCATGCCTGCTCAGGTCTGCTCAGGTCTGATCATACCTAAACCCCTTAATTTTTTTTGTCCTGTTCATGCCTGATCAGGTCTGATCAGGTATGATCATACCTGCTCATGAACGGTCATTTTTCAGGCCTGATCAGACCTGAAGACTTTTCCCTGGGTCAGGATAATCACATTTTGAAGTAACCATATTTATCTCCCAAAATTCCCTTTCCCTTCCCCTCCCTCAAATTAAAAACACAATTTTCCATTATCTACAAACCACAACGATAAAACTGACCAATTTTTTTCAAAGCAAATCGATAACAAAAAAAATTGGAACAAATCTAGCCTCAATTCCCATACCAAAAAAATCAACTTTAACTATCCATTCATGAACAATCCACCATCATCGACCAGACCATACTCTTTCACTCATTTAATAAAGCGAAAAATTTAAATTACCATCAGCAATTCATCAATTACATCGTTCATTTGGTATCAAATATCTGCTTCATTACGATATTTCGAGCAATACAAAGTAATGGTGGTTAACGAAGAATAATATCTCATAAGTATAAAATTACATTCGAAGGTTATCTAATATCAAACCACCGCGTCTACACATTGTTCTTTAACCAACCGGCTTACACGTTATAAAACTTGTTAACAGCCATCGCAAATTTTACAGTGCACGATCGATAGCAAATATTCGTATTCGTTAATCTCTGGTTAATTATTTATTAAAGATTAACACCTCGTAATTCTCGAATCAATAGATAAAGTTACATCGCAATTAAGACGAGGACTTTCGAACTTTGACATAAGGCATGTTTTCTGATTAGAATAATGGGGCACGTTTTTTTGGAAATTACTGGCTTATCGAGACTGTTTCAAGTTCAATGTTTAAAATGAAGAAAAAAACGGTAATTGGAGGTAATTACGTGATATTTCAAGGTGTTCGAAAAACGTACCAAAACTGAATAATTTTCGATTCGTAAAACGAAACGTATTGTTTTGATTTTTCCACCCATTCGTCTCGATAATTTAATGTCACGACCAAACAGTAAAAAATTTTCAAAGGAGAAAATTAGTCTTGAAAAACTCGTAAATGAATTTTCGTAGGAAAATTTTTCCACAGAATGGGTCGAAATCAAGGTCAACGAGAATGGCTAAATTTCGTACTTTTTGCACCGGCGAAAACATCCAGTTTGACTTTACCACAGAAATTCGCCGACTTTGATCGATACGACGACATTAAATTGAATAAAATACGAATTGTTTATGCAAATTACTGCAAAAAAGACGCATTCGGCGAGAAATTTAGCCAGGAACAAAATTTTACCGAATGGTGGTCTTAAAATATGCACCAAGGAGGAAGCAAAATCATCCGAGAGTTTACAAAACAATTTATTGCAAAATTAATGAATCTTCGAGCTCATTTTAAATGTAAAAATATTCTTTAGACTTCTTACAAAGTCGAGTTTCAAGTGGACGAAGAATTTAGAAGGCAAAAAAAACACAAAAACTTTTCAGCAAGATACCTACCGATCTAAAATTTGGAAATTTTTAGCATAAAAATCAAAGTGACCTATTTTTAAAAAATAAGTAGGCACCTATTTCACCAATAATTACGAATTTTAAAATTTTTTTTAATCACCAGACATAAAAATTGTTATAGGTAAATTACAGAACATTGTATTTTTTTTTTTTTGAAAAATCTAAAAAATTAAATCTTTGAAGGCTCGATGAGATAATATCTCAAAATTATCGAATAATACAATTTTTAATGTAAAAAATATGCAAATAGTCTCAGAGCTTCATTAGTTGAAAAAATTTTCCAAACATTTTACACCTACATTCGCGTAATTTTACGGTTATTAGGTTAAAATTATACAAAATTAATGCAACAATTGAAAGAAAAATCGAATTCTTACCGAAGAAGCGACATAATCGTGTCCACAGAAGTATTCGTCATCTTTGACATGAATGAGGGCGTCGCAATAACAAGTGCCATCAATTTGGTCGATGATATCAAGCTTAGTACGCATGTTGATTGAGCTAGCGAGAATGCAGTTACAAAGTGAAAAAAAAATTTAACGAAATTAGGTACTTTTCAAGTGCGAGATAATCACCGACGTCTTCGAAAAAAAATTCGAAACCGACACCGCTCGACTAGAAAGAGCACGCTATCAGTAAACCGTTTATAAAGGTTTTCATATCAGTCGATCCCCTCCAATTACAAACGTAAACCAGATGTTATCAGTGCGCGTAATTCCGATTCCAACCGACGCCGGTGTTCATAATTTATATGTTTTTGTAATTTTTTTAAATACTTATCTGTAGGTACACAGAATATACCGAAAATTAACGATGTTTATGGATCGCGCATGGCGCTTTATCGTCTATTTTTCTCCTACGAGATATCGAGATGGCGATTCTAGAAGATTCGTAAATTGAAATCATATTTATTTTGGATTTGATTATTTGATAAGTACCTACTGAATTCGTTTGAAATTTGAAATCGTGTTAATGAACTTGATGAGATAGAGATGTATTTATAGAGATTTTCTAATCCGCGTGCATAAATCGTACTTAAATTTTACGAAAATTTTGATTGATAACAACGTTCGCGGACGGTGTTGCAAAAACGTGAATTTAATGAGTGGGTAATTTTAAATAATCTTCACAAATTTGAACACCTTTAGATTTCCGCCGGTAAAATAAATTTCAATAGGTACGTAAATCGGAATTGAATAAACCTAAAAATCCTGCTCTCTCCTGATATGAGAAAAATACATCAATTTCAAAAATTTCCCGATCTGAGTCCAATTTTTCTGCAAGCTAATTTTTCCATCATTGAACTGGGGTAGAAACAGCTTCCTTTGCTCCTTTGCCCTCTTTGGAATTACCTGCTTACTGCAGCATCATAAAAAAAACTAGAGCTGCTTTTTTTTTAAAAAAAAAATGGAGGAATCTAAAAAAAATAAAAAAAAATGGAGGAATCTAAAAAAAATAATGCTCAAAAAGGGGGCTGTTGAATTGGTTCCCTGAATTAATATACTCGTATGTTTGAATTGATTCCGAATTTTTTCGGAGTATGTACGCATCGAAACCGACCCTCTTTCATTAACCTATTTAATTACCGTCATTTGGGAAATTCCACGAGGAAATATTTTCGATGTATATATATTTTTTTAATTAAATTTTTTTCAATTCCAAGATTTTTCATCAAATTTTAATGAACTGCGAATTTTTTTGATCGACATTTGACTCCAAATTTTTTCTATTTTTTTTTTTTTTCAATTAGATATTTTTATTAAATGTAAAAATTTTTTGTAATTCGAAAAATCTGATTTTTTGAATTTTATAAAAATGAATCAAGAGTTTAAAAAGATTGGAAAAAAATTTTTGAAGTTCGAAAAAAAACGATGCCTTTTGAAGTAGAAAAAATTGGAAAAAAATTCAGGGTTGGAGAAAACTCAAGGTTGAAAACAATTATTTTGAAAAAAAATAAAATAAAAAAGTAATAAATTGAAAAAAAATTGTTATTGAAAATGTTTGAAAAAATTGATGAGTTGAAAATAATTTTAAAAAGTTGAAGTCGAAAGTTGAAAAAAAAAATTATTTGGAAAAAATTCTGAGCCAAAAATTCCGAGTTGGAAGAAATTTTCGATGGAACTCAATTTGTACATACCCAGAAAAAATAAGAGAGCCCTCAAAACAGAATTAGATCGAATGGAGAAAGAGGCAGAGGTCAGGATGCAGCCTGAAAAATAATAAAATCCCATTTTCAGTTTAAAAATAAAGGAAATTTAGTTGAAAGAATAGGAAAAAAATCTATTCGATTCAATTTTTTTTATTTTTACCCTTCCCCTTTAACCATCTTTTTCTCTTCCTCTTTCTCACATTTCATAACATCGACTCTTCATGACTCGAAATAGCTTTCTGAAATATCAAGCTCATTCAGTACTTGAAATTTTTTTCGAAACCAAATTGAAGGAAAAAACATCTAAACATACTCTCATTAAAAATTAAATGCGTCAAAGTTCACATTTCCGATTTTAGAAAATTTTAGAAAATTCAAATTTACCTCGTGCAAAATATGAAAATTTGACCTAATCGAAGTAAAAACTTGAGATTTTGTTGATACTCTATCTACGATATTTTAAATTGATTTGAAGCAGTTTCAAGCAGTTCAGAAAAATTTTAATTTTTTTGCTTTTCAGTAAAACTCAAAAAGTATGAACGCAAATTATCTATACTGGTGGTTTCTTATAATCGATTTTGGTGCAGTTTTTCTTTATTCCAACCTGTGGGGGGGGGGAGGAGGTGAACCTTCCCAAGGTCAAGAAGTTATATGAAAAAAAAAAACTTTTTTTGGACATTAAAAATCTAGATTTTTTAAAACTTTACCTTCACTTCGCTCGGACCAGTGGCGTAAATACGGGGGGGGTTTTGGGTACAAAACCCCCCCAGACACCCTTCAAAAATGAATTTTTTGGACATCAAAAATCAAATTTTTTCAAAGTTTCGCCCTCGCTTTGCTCGGGCGTAAGTAAACAACATTATTATTAATTTTGGCTAGTTTAAAAATTCAATATGTAAGCCTGTGACGTAAATACCTCCCTCAAAACCCTCAAAAATGAATTTTTCGGGTATTAAAAATCAATTTTTTCAAAGCTCTGCCCTCGCTTCGCTCGGGCATAAAATAGTCACTGTTTAAATTGCAAACGCCGTTCGAAAAGTATGATACCAAGGTTCTGTCAACCCCCCCCCCCCCATTATCCCAGATCTTTATGTCCTTTTAGTATATACCTAAGAAAAAAATTTTCACCCTTCGACTTCTGTCCCCCCCCAGAGGGAATGTCAAGTTACGCTACTGGCTCGGACACGAAGTAAAATCGTGTTTTTTCTCTCCTCTTATCATGCCAGATTGGAGATGAGGAGGGTGAAATTCATCCATTATACGTTGCTTCCTCATGTCACTGAGTAAAAGGAAATATTCTGAAAACGCTTCCTTTTCTCCCTCCTCCCCTCGCCTGAGAAGTTTCTGACTACACCATTCAATAAGCACCTGGTAAAAATTTCAATTTCGGGGTTTATTTACTTATAAGTAAATTGAGCCAAAAGTAGATTTCTTCGTTAAATGGATCGAAAAAAAAAAACGAAAACTCAATTTTACCTCGAGTTGGTTTGAGTCTTTTGGAGAAATTCAAAATGGAGAAGGAATTTTAATTCTGTGCTAGAGGCTCCAAAATAGCTGGAGCCTAAATTTCATCCTGGTTGGTAAAAAAAATTAATCAATACTTGATAGGTAACTATTGTTTTTTTAAATCACTGTTTTCCTAAAAAAATTTCAATTTAAAAAATTGATCTATTAGCTGGAGTAGCTGAAATTTTGGCAGCGAGGATTTTAGAACAACCCTATTTTGAAAATCGAAATTCTATTCTAATCAAAAACTGACTCCTTAGGTGGTTTCCTTACCAAGAAAATCTGTGGTTGAATTAGATAAGTATTTTGAAAACTCGTTCAATTCCAGATTTTTTTCAAGGTAATTAAAAGAAATATTGAAACATTGGGAATTTTTTTTTGGAAAAATTGCATAAAATAGTTTTTAAAATTTAATAAGCATTATTAAGTTGATGGTTCATTTCCAATTTTGGAAAAAAATTTACAAGAAAAAAAAATCAAGATAGAAGAATTTTTTTATTGATTTCTCGATTTCTCCATAAATTTCCAAATAGTGATTTTCGAAATTTCAAATATTTTTTAAAAAGTTGGTAAATTATAAAAACAACGCAACGCCTCATTTTTTGCAAAAAAAAAAAAAAACACAAAAAAAATCATCCAATTTTCTTTCAATAACACATACTAACAAATTCGAAAATTTTTGCCCCATCACCGACATGGAATTATCCACTCAGCTGAAACATGGTTGAAACGCACCATTTACAGAAATCACCATAAATGAACACGTTCAATTCCCACAATTTCATGAATAGGCTATTTATGCATCAAACTTCAATTATCAGCAGTTCGTGAATTTCTATGTAATGCGAAGTAAGCATCAATGCGAATCATTGCAATGCACTTTTCATCGTCTACCTCGTGACTAAATTTAAAATTAAAAAAATACTTGAGCAATCAGCACCTTCATTGGAAACATTGTAAACACGTATACCTATACGTAGGATAGAGATGTAGGTATCAAATTTTTTCCCGACTGTTCAACTGCGTTGCATCATTTGAAAAATAAGCAAATATACTGTTATGAAATAAATTTTCTGCTTAGTTTCTCTTTCAGAGAATTCTCATCACACTTGATTAATTCCTCGAACTTCAAATTTTTCCATGAAATTTCATTAAATTTTTAAACGATTTAATTACACTAATTCTATAGATAAGAAAATATTACCCAAAGAGTATGCATGTATTTCGAAATGTTTGTATTATTCATTTGATTTACCAGAAATTTCTTTATGTTTTGTACACAGTGTTTTACACGATGATTCAGCTCAAGCACTCCATATTCGAGTTCCATGAAAACCGACATTGTCTCAAAATTTTCTCAAGTTTTTGTGTTAGCAGGTACCCAAATCTCGTACTGAGTGCGAGAAATTTCTACAGAAAATAAACACAAACAATATGATATCTATGTACATGTAAAACACCATAAAGTATTTTTCCAATAATAATATCTCATTTTCTAAACTGTCAAGATTATGATCTTTGCCAGGTCAGCCTATTTATTTCATCCAACTGGGAAGAAATTTCGAATAAATAAACGCCTTAGCGGAAATACCAATAAAACCTTTACATCTGCTGTTTGATTAATAATCACGAGATAAATGCAATAACAGCCATAACACGCTTCCTTTATTGAAAACGTGTTTACCTCACGAGATGTAATCGTTTTATTCTAGAATCATTGTTTTACAAATATCAGACGACCATTGATCACTCTCAAGTTTATCTCAAAGTTCAATAAAATGGGAATAAGGACTATGGCGAAATATTCTAAAATTAGCGCGAAAAAATTGATAAATGTGCCATAACGAGGTCTTAGGAACAGATCGAGATAAATTTAGAACAGGAAATTAACAAACGTCAATCTATAAACCAGATCGTATAATTTTTTAAAAATTATTCGCCAATTTTTGAGTTTATTTTTCGAAACATTCCAAAAAAATAAACAATTCTACGATTCGATTAAAAAAAAAATTGACGATGTGATATTCTCAGAATGCAGTTGAACAACCTACAAGTATTTCAACATTTAAATCACCTCTAGACAATTTTTCAGACTACCTATCTGAAAATTTTCGTTCAGAGCCCAAGGTAGGTACTTTGAATTCGAACGTCAAAAATTATTATTTACCAATTTACCTACGTCACCCCTATCAAAAGTTCGCAATAAACACTAAGCGTATCATTTCTAGAACATTCTTTATCCTTATTTAATTCTCCATTTTCGACAGTCTTCATCTTACCAATGTCTGCAAAAATTACCAACCGTAACACCCATATTTACTCGAATTCCATCCACTCCAAAACTCTTGTAATTTTTTGGTATCTGGTATAAACTAAATAACGATTTTATTATTCTAATCCTTATCAAAAGTATTGTTCGATAAGTGGAAACGGAGAAGAAAGACGAAAGGTCGCGGTAAATTTACCGTCTCGGTTTCGCAATCGAATTAACCCATCGGTCTGGGGCACCGTTTGGAAAATCATGCTCCACAGAAGTCATTCGGAGCATGATTGGTTCTTTCCAATTGTACACAAAGCGAATGCCTCTTTAATAAACGCCATCGTTGAACTTCTATACAGACGATAAAATTAATGTTGCAAATATTGATAAGCTGTCACTAAATTTATCATTAGTGGCGTTATAAGATTAATTATGTAAGTTTCGAGAGGTTTCATACGGTAGCTGATTAAATCGTCTGCGAGGATACGGTGTGCGGTCGCAGATAAAAATTTGTTCGCTGGTAAGTAGGTATTCGATAGAACGGAGTGTGTCGAAAGGGGTGTGAAGAGAATTTTCCTATGTATTCACCAGAGAATGACTGGCGAAAAGTATCGATTGTATGTTCTCTTTTTTTTAGAACTTTCGTTCTCACTTTGTTCATTTTTGAACAGTAAGTAGGTACTTGAAAATTTGGGATTATGCTCCCTCTTCTCCTCTTTACCACGAATGTCGTTCTTCAAAAAATTATCAATTTTGTCTGAAAATCAGACATTTCATAAGGATAATTTTGCTCTTCCTGGATCGATGCTTTATTTCGCTAGAAAATGAAAATTGTCTACAACTCTCAATTCAATTTGTTTTCATCAATTTTCAAAAATATAAAAGAAATTGTGAAAAAGAAAAGAATAATAGAAAAAATATTTCATTAAAAGTCAAAAAATCGAGTGCTCTGATGAGGAAAATGATCTATCTGTCAAAAAAATAGATAGGTACCTACCTTCACGAATTTTGCACCAAGGCAAAAACTTTTAAATTCTGAATATTTTTAATGATTAGGTAAGTATTTCAAGTTTTCATTTCAATATTTTATCAGTTTTTTTTTCGATTTTTTTAGAAATAAAAATGTGGAAATGACGGACGCACTCAAGAGGAGGCCTCTTGAAGCTCTACAAACATTCCTCTCCCTTAAACTCACTAAAGAGACTTTTTATTATAAAAATGCCACTCTCTAAACTTGAATCAGTTTTCAGTCAAAATCTGAAGATTGACTGATTGAAAGAGACGGAATCATGTCTCTGATTGGCAGTGGAATTTCACTGATTTTCCAACAACTTTCAAAGATTTTGTTTCCGAGAATTTTCAACGATTTTCCATTGATTTTCACGGAGTTCCAGTGAATTTTCATTGATTTTTAAACATTTTTAGTGATTTTTCACTGATTTTCCAATGAAATTTCACTGAATTTCTAGCAATTGTTTTCACTGCTACTTTTTAGCAAAGAAAATTTTACTGGAAGCAAACAGCGAAAAAAAAAGTCTAAAATCATTAGATAAAAATTCCTGAATAATCAGTAAAATATCTAAAATTTTCTATGGGATGGAAAAAGCTTCTGGAATGCAAGTACTGATTGAATTAGAAATTTTTACGATTGAATTGTCAGTAATTAACACTGATTGAATCAGTGAAATTTAATTTTTACGGATTCAAAAATAAAAATTCAATCATTAAATCAGTGATTTTTTCACTGATTTCTACAATGCCATATTCTATTGATTTCATCAATCAATTGTGACGGATTCAGATTAGATAAGAGAGCAGGAAGAAGTGATTTTTTTTTTCAAGTATGATTTTTTAAAAATATTCGCTGATTGCTTTAAATCAAATTCATTTCTCTGATTTTTCATTAATCTTTCAATCAAAAATCACCAAGTAATTTTTACTGAAATTGATTTTATGAATTCAAGAAGTAACATTTTCTTGAATTTAAAAGAGACTGATCTTCAGATTTAGAAAGTATTCGCATGGACAGCTTGTTCTAAAATTCTCATAATTTTTTAATTTTTTGTTTTTTTTTGCTCAAATTTGTACTTGTAGGTATAAATTGTCTGTTGAAACGTTGAAAGTATCCTGACTCATCTGAGATTTATTAGTGATTACTTAACTAATTTTTTCATTGCTTTTTGAACCTCCTTTCCATTTTTCTTCCATTCAGCCACTTTACAAAATTTCTGAGTGTGCTTATGAATATTTTAACCAATTTTCTATTTTTCCATTTTATTTTGATCTGAAAAATTCTTTGGTGTGGTAAAGGGATTATTTGGTCCCTGGTAAAACTTGATCGAAATTTTACACCATCCGATTTATCTTGGTGAAATATGATTTTAGGACGCATGAGTGAATTTTTAGCTGACCTTGTGATTTCCAGACCAAAAATTCTTTCCATGTAAATTTTCAACTGATTTTTTTTTTCAAACTTGGCACGTAAGTTGAGGTATTGAAGGGAGTAAATAGCTTAAAATTTTTCAAAAATTTTTCAATCATTTTAACGACCAGGAATTCGACTTTGAAAATTTAAAATTGTCCTGGGAGACACAATTTTGGAATAGGCAGAGATAATTTTTTAACGTATTCTCAAATTTTTTCAGATTTTTTCAAGTGATGAAAGTTGGTCAAATGTTTAAAAAAAAAACAAAACAAAAATAGATTTTAAAAAAAACAGTAGGTAGTTATTTTAAAGAACAAAAAAGATGAATTATGCTGATTTTATGAATATTTGATCCATTTCCAGTAAATTTTTAACCAGAAATTTTTTTGTTCAATTTTAGATTCAAAAATTTTGCCATTTGATTTTAATCGGAAAATATTAATTTTTATTTACTGTTTTTTACAATTTTTACATCATTATTTTTTGAAAAAAATTTACTAGAAATCTTTTTTTTTTTTGATAAAACATTGAAGATTGGTCAGTAAATCCAATCCATTACATTACTCGTATTTCATTTGAAAATTTTGAGAAAAAATTGAATACAATATTTAAGAGATGAAAAACTGCTCAAAAATTTTTTTTGAATGATTTGAGAGAAAATTACTTTTTTTGTTGGCAATTGAGGTGGAAGGAATTTAATAATTCCAATAACTTTCTTGGGGCAATGTCGATGTCGTTGCTCAATACAATTCTTATGATTTTTTAAATTTCAAATGAGAAGAAAATCGAATAAAACGAGTTTTAGAATTCAGAGAAAGGTTTAAAATTTCAACTTTTTTTCTGAGGCTTTCTTATTATTTTTTGCAATAAACCTGTATAAAAATAAAACATGCATTTCAGTATATTATAATCATTTTTTTATTCGCTGCATTAAATTTTACACGAAGCTTAAATCCATGAAATTCAAGTACGAATTTCGGATCACGAAACCAATAAACATTTCAAAAATCTAGACCTTTTCAATGACCACCAAGACTACACGAGGACAAGTACATATTTAATAACTCAAAGCTGGCGAGTAAAATTCCACAAAATTTCCTACTCTAATTCACTCGACAAACTTGACAGTGACAAAAACATAATAAAAGTTATCTTAGAAAAATACCCGCGAACCCATTCTGCATAAAATTTCATCGCAGATCCGTGAAAAATAAATACTCAAAACGTGGAGTTTGCATTCAAGGTGAAGGTTTATTTGAGTTCGCGATTCACACATAAGACACCAATTGAAAAAACTTCATCTAGTTCAAATAAATCAATCGGGTCTGGGTTCTGTGATTGGCTGAAAATTATAAATCATACAAATACTTGAGATACTGAAAGTGAGACGATTCGAAGATAAGAATTAGTTTCTTGTTTATCAACTGTAAAGTTGACCGCTGCCCTCTTTTGAAAAAGTATTTGAGAGTTTTACTATACCACGTAGGTTGTGATGAGTAGGTGCAAGTACGAAATTTCGTAGAAAGATAAGAATGAGGGGTTATGGATCGATAAACAATATCGAGTGGTAAGTTGTAAATCTAATGAAGAGTTTATTGCCTTATTCAGGTTGGCAAAGTGAATACCACGAAAAATCCTCAAAAATAAACGAAAATTTTCGATTCAATTCGTCGTTTAAATTTCTTAAAAATTTGATTCTTTTATTGAATATAATCGTATCGAGGGCATAAAAATACTTCTCATTATCGCAGAACAAAGTATAAAAGATATTCCCCGACATGTGGCGCGCAATTCTGCCAAAGTTCTGAATAAACTTTCATCGCTGGCTCTGGCTGGATTATCTAAACAAGTATCTAATCGAGCGTCTGATTTCTGAACTCAACATATTCGCAGGGTACCACAAATAAAAGATAAAAAAAATTACGATAAAACACTTTGGGAAATTTACGCCTTATGTACTTATTCTACATACGAGAGGATTTTTAACGAGACGATTGAAAGATTAATTAAAATTTCGAACAGAGAGATTAAACGTACCTACGTAGGTAGGTACCTGAGTTTGGATTGTTTTTTAAATACTCGACAATCGTCTGGTAATTTTACAAACGAGTACGAAGAAAATGAATTTTATTTTAAGAGGTATTTATCTTGGTCTACTTTCTGAATATTGAGTGATTTAATTATACCAGATTGATTAAGTGATGATTGACGATTTACGTTTCAAATTTCAACTCGAATTAGTACAAAAATAAGTATTTTCAAGTTTAATTTCATATCAGAAAATTGGCTAATTCAGAAATCCCCGAATTAAAGTGCATATCATGAACACGAATTCTGAACAATTTATTTGATAATGTTCAAACATAAGCATCTATGTAAAAAAAATGTAGATTTGAGGTATAGGTAGGTATTATGTAAGCTCACTATAACAAAATTAAAAGATAAGGTGGCGAATATGCGGTTAAATTTTTTAAAAGGTGAATCAAATGGAAAATTGCAAGCGAAATTATTTTCTTATCTGTTGATTTTTTCGCTCTTTTCAGTATCACACGTTTTAATGAGCATATTTCAAAATAAACTCTCGTGTTAGTAAATCTGCCAAATTTTTTTTTCATTTTTTTTAGATAAAAATGAAGGTAACCAGACAGGAGATAGGCTTTCGAATTGATATAACTAAAACAAACGTCTGCAATGTCGGCGTGTTCTTATCACTAAATCCAAAAAAATCCAATAAAATTTTCCATTAATTACTATTCAATGGATTCTACTTATTTCATGATTTTTTTCAGTTTTCTCCACAATTTCAGCCTAGGTAGGTAAGTGAGTACAAATAAATTCTGTTTGAAAAACTAAGGTTGTCCCATAGTTGGAACAAATTTCCCGATTTGAATTTTGGTTGTCGGGGTATCACAATTTGGGGACGCTTTTCTGAGAGACACTTTTTCATGAGGCGCTTTTTTGTGTCACACTAATTTTTAAAAACATGATTCTTTTTTAGTTTCAAAATTAACTTAATATCAGAAAGTTAGAATGGAAATAGAATAATTTTTGAAGAGGCATAAAATTTTTGAGGGGTGCTTTTTTGACCAACGCTATTTCTAGATATGATTTTCATCCCAAAAAAATCATCTCCGCCTCAAAATTTCGAAAAAAATTATTTTCATCCCAAAAATTGTCATATCCTCCCCCAGAAATCATCTTCGCTCCAAAAATCATCTCATGCACCTCCAAAAATTATCTCAACCTCAAAAATTGGGAGAAATCAAAAACAGGGCATAGGAGTCGCTCCAAATTGACACCGGAGTCAAACGGAGTCAAGAGTCAAGGTCTGAAATTGACTCCGGAGTCAAGCCGGAGTCGGAGTCAAGAGCTGAAATGGACTCCGGAATCAAGTCGGAGTGAAGAGTCAAGGTCTGAAATTGACTCTGGAGTCAAGCCGGAGTCAAGAGTCAAGGTCAGAAATTGACTCCGGAGTCAAGTCGGAGTCAAGATTCAAAGGTCTGAAATTGACTCCGGAGTCAAGCCGGAGTCAGGAGTCAACTTTCTATCTTGACTCCGGAGTCAAGCTGGAGTCAGGAGTCAACTTTTTTGCTGACTCTTATGCCCTGATCAAAAATCATCCCAACCTCCAAAACTCGAAAAATCGTGGTTTAATTTGAGAAATTAATTTTCACACCTACCAAAAATTATCTCAACCACAAAATCTTGGAAAAATCGTGGCATAATTTGTGTACTAAGATTTTCATCCCAAAATTAGCCTCAAAAGCTGGACAAAATTATGAGATACCTCATAAAAATCAAATTATTATTCCAAAAATCATCCCGGTCTCAAAAGCAGGGAAAATCCCAGGGCATCCTCTGCTAAAAATTATCAAGCCAGGTTGAAGGATAAATTTTCATCCCAAAAATCATGCTAACGATCAAAGCTAGGAGAAGTAGTGTGATTTGTGAGATTAACTTTCATACCAAAAATTATCTCAACCTTAAGAGCTAAAAAAAATCGCCAGAATGGTGTGGATGGATTTTCATCCCAAAAGTTATCCCATCCTCTCCCAAAAATCATCCCAGCCAAAATCATAATTTGAGAGATTAAATTTTCTACCAAAAATTACTGCAGCTTTAAAAACTTGGAAAATTGTGGGATAATTTTTGTGATGGGTTTTCATAACAAGACTCATCCCCAGTCTTAAAAGCAGGGAAAAAATCATAGGATAATTTATGTGATGGAGTTTCATCCCAAAAATCATCCCAGCTGAAAAAGCAGAAAAAAATCTAGGAATGATTTTAAAAATTAATTTTTATCCTAAAAATCACCTCCAGCATCAAAAGCTTAAAAAAATTGTGAGATAATTTGTGAGATGGATTTTCATAACAACAATCATCTCAGCCTCAAAAAACAAGAAAATATCTTGGTATGATTCAAGAAATCAATTTTTACTCAAAATATCATCCCAGCTTCAAAAGCTGAGAAAAATCGTGGAATATTTGTGAAATGTATTTTCCTCTCCAGAATCGCCCTTCTTCAAAATCTCAGAAAAAGTAAGGGATGATTGATGAAAATTTGATTTTCATCGCTGTAAAGTTATTTTAACACCAGAAAAATCGTTGAGTGCTTGAGAGGTTAATTTTCATCCCAGAAGTCATTCCAGCTTCCAGCCTCAAAATCTCGAGAAAAGTGTGGGATGATTTGTAAAAATTACTTTCATCCCAAAAATCATCCCAGTATCAGAAGCTCGAAGGGATCGTGAAATAATTTTTAGTGATTTTCATCCCAAAAAACATCCCAGTATCAGAAGCTCGGAGGGATTGTGGAATAATTTTTAGAGTTGATTTTCATCCCAAAAATGATCCCAGTTTTAAATACTGAAAAAAATATTGGAGTTTTTTCAAATATGGAAGTTCCAATCTACCGATTTTTGAATGTTGAAATTCGAATGCCAAAAATCAGAAATCAAATATCTACTTATAAAAAAATCGAGCCCATCAAATTCCAATTTATGCAAAATTTAAAGTGGAATGTTGGAAATCATAAAATTTAAAGTTAGAAAGGCGTGAGCGTGAATAGCCATCCGCTGTATCTTAACGAACCACAACGTCCATGATATTTAAATACTTAGTTGATAAAATTTACCTGTGCACAAAATTCTTTATAAATGGGAAGTAATAATACTCTAATCTGTGTATGATTTGAAAACAGATTCAGTACCTATCAAAAAAAAAAGTTATGTTCAAATGTGGGCATGTACAACCTAGGTAACCTAAAGATATGAGCTACCTCTACCTTTACCAATTTGAATTAAGCTGGTGAATTTTCTTCGTTTTGTTTCATCACCCATTCCATACCTAATAATCATAATACTGTTTTTTTTTTTTTCATTAGCAATTTTTCTTATGATAATTTTCACATGCTCAATATACAACTTGAAAGATAATCATACCGGGTAATTTTTAATTTATGAGGTACCCAGGTACTTTACGTACTTCACGTCATACTTAATTAAAATTAAAAATCCATATTGCCAGAAATTTCTTAAAATTTAGATATAACATCCAGCTACTTTGACGCCAGAACCATCGACAGAGTAAGTACATCAAGTTCCTAAATAATTATCAACATAGCAACACACATTAAGTAATCAATAATTGTGAACCAAATGGAGACATCAATTAAGCCCAAAAAACCGGATAATCGTTTCGCTTGGAAAAAAATAATTCGCTCAATTACTGTCCAAATGGCCACGGCCATAGACGAGCTGATGGCAAAGACGACTCTTTTGTTTTATGTACCTCCAGTTTACGTTCGCGAGTTCATTAATACCTACTTGTAAATTCTGTCTAGCTAGGTTCAATGAAGTTGAAACAATAACATAATATCGTATACCTCGGTATCGTTCACCTTTTTACAAATTGAACAATGACTCGTAGAATTTATACAAAGGTAAATGGATATTTTTGTACGAATAAGATACATGATGTTTCAGTCAAAGTTATTTTTTCAAAGGGGAATAAAGGATAAAGTAATAAAAGAGGTTGAACTTCCTTTATGTACGTACAAGTTCACAAGGATATAACCTAGTTTCCTTTAGCCCAATTTTTATCTCGTAGCTCATGCTTTTGTAAGTTGCGTTTTCTTAACCTACTTATCGAAATTACGCCATGTTCCTGCGCTCCGAAGTTTTTCTTTCTTTTATTTCAGGTATTTAAAAAACAAAAAGATTTGAGTCGAAGCCGCAATTTGGGCGGGGTTTAAAATTTTCGAGCTGTCGTTTTTCAAAGAAACGACAGGAAACGGCGGATCCAAACTACCTAGAAATTATCGTTTTTAGTCTTTTTTCAGAAATAAAAAAAAATTGGGCCAATATCGCACATTTTGGCAGGGTTGCGAGAACGGATCGCGTTCCGTTCCGTTCTAAAAATAATTTTTCCGTTCCGTTCTAAAACGGCAATTTTATCAGTTCCGTTCCGTTATTCCGTTCCGTTCCCGTTCTTGCAACCCTGGTTCTGGCAGTTCCAGTGTCCTTTTCCGGCGCCAAATTACTGTTTTTAAGATATTGTCAATTTTCGCCAAAAATATTTGATTGAAGATTTATTATTATTAATATTAAATATGTTTTGTCCAAGCAGGGTTGCAAGAACGGATCACGTTCCGTTCCGTTCCGTTCTAAAAAGGCAATTTTATCCGTTCCGTTCCCGTTCTCGTAACCCTGCATTTTGGGTGGGTTTTTAAATTTTCAAACTGTCGTTTTTCGAAGAAACGACAGGAAACGACGGATCCACTACACCTAAAAATGACCGAATTTTGTCAATTTTCTAAAATAAAAAAACATTCGAGTCAAAATCGTAATTTGGGGGGGGGGGGTTAAATTTTTCAAACTGTCGTTTTTCAAAGAAACGACAAGAAACGACGGATCTAACTCACTTAGAAATGATCGAATTTTGTCATATTTCTGAAATAAAAAAGATATAGCCACAATTTCAAGGGGTTTGAAAATTTTCGAACTGTCGTTTTTTAAAGGAACGACAAGAAACGACGGATCCAACACACCTAGAAATGATCGAAATTTATCATATTTCTAAAATAAAAAAGATTTTAGTCAGAGCCGCAATTTAGGTAGGTTTTAAAATTTTCAACTGTCGTTTTTCAAAGAAACGACAAGAAACGACGGATCCAACACACCTAAAAATGATCGTTTTTAGTTATATTTCTAAAATAAAAAATATTTTAGTCAGAGCGGCAATTTTGGTATAGGTTTTAAAATTTTCAAACTGTCGTTTTTCAATGAAACGACAAGAAACGACGAATCCAACACCCCTAGAAATGATCGAATTTTGTCCTATTTCTAAAATGAAAAAGATATAGCCGCAATTTCAAGGGTTTTGAAAATTTTCGAACTGTCGTTTTTTAAAGAAACGACAAGAAACGACGGACCCGACACATCTAAAAAATTTCGTTTTTAGTTTTTTTCTAAAATAGAAAAGATTTGAGTCAAAATCGCAATTTGGGTGGGTGTGTTTTAAAATTTTCGAACTGTCGTTTTTTTAAAAAAAAAAGACAAGAAACGACGTATCCAACACACCTAGAATTGATCGAATTTTGTCATATTTCTAAAATAAAAAAGATATAACCGCAATTTCGAGGGTTTTGAAAATTTTTGAACTGTCGTTTTTCAATGAAACGACAGGAAACGAGGAATCCAACACACCTAACAATGATCGTTTTTAGTCATTTTTCTAAATTCAAGATTTGAGTCGAAATCGTAATTTGGGTGGGTTTAAAAATTTTCAACCTGTCGTTTTTCAATGAAACGACAAGAAAACAATGAATCCAACACACCTAAAAATTATCGTTTCCAGTCTTTTCTTTAATAGTATACCTATTTAAAATGTTGCGAAAGTTTTTTTGTCTCCCCTTTACAAAAATCTAATTTACCGAATTAAATTTTTAAAATTTGTTTGAGAAATTATTTATTACACAATCCTTATTTAATTAAAATAATTGAGTCCTTTTTCGAAAATAAATCTTTTGGCTTTTATTTCATCATCTTTATGATGTAATTCACTCTTGAATTAGGTACTTACCGAAAGAACCCATTCAATTTATTTTATTCATTATTCATTTATTTACTTAATTCATGTTTCACATTCAAAAATATGAATAAGTCATATTTTATCATAATTTTTGCAATTCATTATTGAGAATAAATAGTTTTTCTATTTTCGAAAAACGCCTCTAAAGTGCCCATTTGGGAAAATTTCGACTCTTTTTACATCATTTTTGTGATGCAATTTATTGCCATATTAAGTCAGATACCAGAATTGACCATATGTAATTATTTGAGAAAATCTTAAGTGCTCAAATTTCCGTGTTTTTTTTTTTTTTCAAACATGGATAAAAATTTATTGAATTTTATCTTAGAATAATTTAATTCAACATTAGGTTACCTACTAACCTTCAATTTTTGTTTTATTTTTGTTTTCTTTTGATACGAATAATACTTTTTAAATAGGTATCTACGTACAAAAAAAAACTTGGGGATACTCATGCCCTTGAGCTAGTTCAGTCGACCAATATGTACTCCCTATTTGACCCTCTCTTTTCTTCCAATAGCGCTACTCCCTCTTTGTATTTTGAGAAATCCTTTTATAATTACCATAATTTACGAATAATATTCACAAAAACTGGTCTCCTGTCACTAAAACCAATCAAGCTATTATATTTCGGCGAATTCAAAATTTCGAACCCCTTTTAATTAAAATCGTCCACTGCTCGGTTCAACTTCTTTTGAACTGTATTCACTTTTTCTGATACGTCGTAAATACTCAAAGGTAAATGAACGGATCTTATTCAATGAAATCCTACTTAGTATCTCGTTTTGCAATCTCTCCTTTACGAGCGAAAATATAATAAAAGAGTTTTAAATTAATTCTCGAACAATGCGTTTCTTTTGAATGTTTGCAAGAGTTCGTCCCTATGTGTTGAAGATTGAACAGTAAATATACATATGAAAATAAATTCAATGTAAAATTTCATATGAGAATAAAAAAAGGTGTAGGTATGTATGTAATTCAAAAATAATAAAAGTAGCATTGTAGATACATATAAGAAGTACAAAAGAAGAAAATTATTATTTTGAAAAGGGAAAAAAAAGAATCGTAGCCTCGTGCACGATTACAAAGTATACTTATACCCACCTAAAGAAAATAACTGTGAATAGCTTCGTAACAATGTTCATTTTTCTTTTTAACAAACTCGGCAATTTTTACTTTTTTTTGCCATTCATTTTTTTTACAGACTTCAAGTTTAAAATGTGAAAACGTGAGTAAAACTGGAATGATTATTATTTGTTGGAGTTAAGAAGTTTCATAAAAGTAGGTCTAGGTAGGTATTAAGATTTATCAGAGTTCTCACATCAAAACTGAATTTATGGTAGATAAGCAGGTACAACCTATTACGATACCTCATTGTAAAAGATCATTTATTTTAAAGCTTTTTTTCATTCTGAAAAGGTTAATGGGCTAGTCAGATTTGTCATCTCAAATTGTATCCAGAAATTACCAAATCCTTCAAAAATAAGATTTTAGGAGTTCTTATATTCTAAAATGTTGTTTTTTTTTTGCCTACTTTGTCAAAAAATTTTCCACTGTGGCAACTGGCAAGCGATGACTGAGCACCTTGAGATCAAAAAGGTTTAAAAAATGTATATGCATCAGGGTTCTATGGGATTGCTTATTTTTAAGTTTATGCACAACAACATTATTTTTTCTAGGTCCTTATATTTTCGACATTTCTAAACCGTTCACAATTTTTCTGTTGACTAAAATTTTTTCACGGAATTTTTCAGATCAATAAATTTTTTCTTCAACTTTTTCCCTAAAATTTTTTTGAACCCAAAATTTATCTACGACTTTGCAAACTCAATTTATTTTTTAAAAATTGTTTACAATTTTTTTTAAACAATAAATTTTTTCAATCAAAATTTTTCGTCAAAATTTTCAAGTTTGAATTTCTCAATATTTTTTTTTTGAGATCAAATTTGTTCAATCAATTCTATCATGCTTACAAATTCAAAAATTTCAAAATATATACTGCATACAAAAAATAATGACTCTTGTTGCCGATTGTCTTATTATCAAATAAATGAAGTTTTTTATCAAGTAGGTATTAAAAATTTATATCTGAACAATTGAAAGTTTTAAATTTTTTTCAAAATTTGTTAACTTAAAAAAAATTGAATGGAAAATCAATCAGAAAACAAAAGTGATGAATATCTCAGAAAATTTCAGACTGAAAAATTTTAAAAATATAGAAAAGTTTACAAATAAAAAATTTCAGATTTGGGAAGAATTCGGGTTTGATTTTTTTTTAGTTTTAAGGCAGGAAAAAAAATTAAAAATTCTGAAATTGAAAATAGGTATGTAGCATGTACTTAGGTAATAATAGAATTTGAAAAAAAATCTAGAAAAAAGCTACAACAAATTTAAAAAAATTAGAAAAAAAATCAGTTCGAAAAACTTTCAAGAACAATTTTGCAGGTTGAAAACCTTTCAAAGTTGAAATAAATTGAAAAAATTGGCGATTGAAAAAAAGTTGAAAAAAATCTCGATCAATCAATTTTCAAAAATCTCTTCTCAAGAACCAATGAACGACCTTCATGTTTAATAAGTATCTTATCAGCGCAGTCTCAACACTTATTTGATTAAATTTTTCATTCGATATTAAATTGAGATTAGAAATGAAAACTGTGCTTTTTTTACTTAAACCATCAGATAAATCAATTCCAATCGTATTCTTGTAACTACTAATATTAGAACTCATTCACCTCAATAAATTTTACCCTACTGAACATGGTAAGTCGGTATATGCACTTAAAAATACCTATGTACAACATACCTAATTACCTACCTACATATTGAATTGAAGTAGTTTTATAAAAATTAGTTAAATTTTTAGAGCCTTTTTTGAAAATAATGTGATGATAGTTTTCGAAGTTCGATTATTTGAGAATTTTTAAATCAGAATACGAAACAATTGATTTTCATGTGTTGATCTTTAGTTTTAGTCCCCCCTCCTCCCTTTCGACCTTTTTTGAAAACGAGTTTCGTGGGAAAATATAAATAATACTTCTAAAAAATCTTAATCTTATAATATGTATTTTCTCAGCCTTAAGATGATCATCTATTTTTGTTAACTAATTTTCTACACGTTTTGTTCTTTGTTTCCCCTTCATAGCTCAATATTTTCAGAGCAAGGAAGATTTTCATAAATTTACTCGTCGCTCAAGTATTCATAACTCAATGGCAAAGTAAACCTGTAACTGTTGATGGACTACCATCACCCGATATACTTCTAGATTCGGACGATCGTCCATTTCCAGATCGAAACAGTAAAACGGACGATTCGTCAGTTTCAGAATCAAATAGTAAAACCGACTACTCAGCATCGTCGTCAGACTCCTCAGGTATTATTTCTTAGTACCTATCATCTTATTTCGTAGGTATCTATTTAGTTTACCCATCATATGTTTCTATTTTTTAAACAATTATTAAAGAAGAAAGAAAATTAGCGAGCGACCATACGACCAAAAAGTTAAATATTTTTTAAAAACAGAAATTCCATTTTTTTTTAAAATCTTTGAAGGTGCATTTCACCAAAATTCTTCATTATCAAAAGTTTGTAATATAGGTCCTGGTTTTGGTGTTTTACTTTTTTGTTTAAAGTATCTCGATCTCCCATCTTGAAGGAAATTTTTAATTTTGAAAAATAAATCGAAAAAAAAAACTTAGCTTTGGAAAAAAATTCGAACTCTGACAAAAATTTTAATTTTGTAAAAAATAGTCGAGAAAAAATTCAAACTGTGAAAAAATCTTAACTTTGAAAAAAAGTAGTCGAGAAAAATTCGAACTCTAAAAAAATTTTAATTTTGAAAAAAATAATTGAAAAAAAATTCAAACTCTGAAAAAAAAATGAAAAATTTCGAACTTGGAAAAAAGCAAGTGGACCACTTGAATCATACAGTTGAAAAAAAACGATTTAGTCGTTCGCAGGGTATTTTTAATTTCGTGCTTGAAGCCTCTTTCGTGTAGATTTAGTCATAGGTCTGCAATTTTGACTGTTTTCCAGTGATTTTCGATAATTTCACAGTTCACTGAGTTATAAATAAGTAAGAAAGTAGATATAGGTAGTAGGTAAATAGGGAGTTAGATACCTACCTGTATATAATATTATGATTACTGACTCACACGCCTTTTTTTGCAGCTGCGACACCTCCCAAGGTTCAAATATGTAGAAAAGATGAACTACATTCAAATCAGATGCATTCAATTGCACTTGGAGCTCCTACATTTCAGACATTAATCGAAGAGAGCCGTTATTGGAGCGATAAATCTGGTCTCATTGCAGAATTGCTGGGCTATAGTAATTACGTCAACATAATAATATGTCCGAAAAAATCGGGCAAAAGTATGAATCTCAACATGATCTCCACCTTTGTGGAAATACCCCACGATGAATATGGCAGAGAATTACCTTTAAACTCATCTTTTGCTTATAAGTATTTTGCTACCGGGACAGTGACAATTAAAGGTGTCGATGTTAAGATAATACCTGCGCCGATAGTTTCAAATAAGAAAGATTTTATCAAGCGACATCTTGGACAACATCCAGTAATTTATCTCAGCTTTGCAAACCTAAAACTAGATAATGATCTGAACGACCTAAAACGCATTATCCGTGATCTTTTCTCCAAACATGAATATGTACTGAAGATGTACAAAAACAAAAAACGTGGCTATATATCTGAGCATCCAATTGATCAATACCGCCGAATATTAAATTCCAATATTGATAAATATGAATTGCATGGTAGTTTAAAATTTTTATGTGAAGAATTATATAAATACTATAAGGTGATGCCAATGATATTTATCGACGAATATGATAACTTTATCATTCAGTTAATCTTACAGCAAGATAATGATGAAAATTTGAATACCCGTGAATTGTTAAAGGATTATTTAAGTTTCATGAACTTATCCTTCATGAACAATGAGTACCTTCGCAAATTGTTTGCAATTGGTACTATCGAAACTACCGACCCTTATAACTATCATTGCTGGCTTGATTATGCACGATTTTTCCATGTTATAAAGCCAAATGAAATTAACGAATTTTTCGGTTTCGCAACAAATGAAGTGGAGGAATTACTGCTATTGGCCAAGAACTCAAATTTCACACCTAATTGGGAAGAATTTAGTCGTAAAAGTTATTCGCTAAAAGAAGTAGCAAACTACTACGGCGGTTATCCTGCCCACGGAAACCAAGATTTTTCCACATTTTCTTCCTCCTCCGTTGCTTCATTTATAAATTATGCCACGTTGAGTCCATATTGGAATGATTCCTCGACGATGAACAACTTTTGGACACTGTTCCGATTCGATAAGTTTGAGAGATTAATCTCAGAAATATATGATGGTAACGAAATCTATACGGAGACCAATTACATGCGTGATACTCATCGGCCTTGGGAAGACTTGGATGATCTGCGCGTACTCGTCCATAACGCCAGCATTTATGAGAAATTTTCTTATCAAAATGAGAAAACCGTAGAGTTCCTTCTATTTTCTATGGGATACCTAACACCCAAAACCAATCGTTTCGAGAGTGATATTACGGCGCATATTCCCAACACTGAAATTCGAGAAATTTTGTTCACAAAATGGAGTGAATTTATCTTGGTTCCAACGATTAAAAAAACAATTCAAAATATTGGCTGTTCAGAATCCGATCAGGCCAATATCATACACCGGGTGAGAAGCTTCATCGATTCCATAAGGAAGTCCACGGATCCAATTCAACTGGATTATTTACGCGGTAAACTTAAACTTTCACTCATCTACTCGACACCCGAAGACATTGAAAAATGTGTTGATGAGATTGCGAAAATATTGCAGCGCAAAGATCGCAAAGAATCAACTTTTCGAAAATATTCCGATATTGGGACCGCCATTTTAAAGTATTATAAATGTTTCACGTATACAGTTTTCGGGAATTCGGCGTTTTTGGAATGTTAAGTTTTCAATTTCAGAATTTGAACAAATTTAATGTTGGAAACAAATGGAAAAAAATTGAAAAAAATCTTGTTCAACCTATTTTTTTTTAAATTTTTGCTGTTAGAAGCATAGATGGAGATGGAATGTAATTTTTTTTGGGGGGGGGAGGTAGGTAAAAAAGAAAAAAACACAAATCACAAATGTTGATTTTTGACCCTCAAAACATTTTTCTACCCTTACCATTACGTTATTTTTACTTGAACTTTTATTTAAATAGGTACCTATGAAAAATTTATGAAAGGAATGGGGATTCATATCATACCATCATTTTAAAAATGATTTGTTGAAATAGATTGAGCCTGAGCAAAGCGAGGGCAAAAATTGTTGAAAAAAAGAATTTAAACGATGAATTCTTCATTTTTTAAAATCAATATTTTAGTATCAGGTTGTCTACTTACAGGTCACGAAAGTCGCGAAAAAGTCATGAAATTGACCCAAAATTAGCCAAAAGTCGCGAATTTTTTCCAAACTTGATGAATTTTTTTCTCTATTTGTGCAATGCAAAAAATGTAAAAATTTCAACTTTTTAAACAGTTTTTCTGAAAATTTTCGCCCTTGCTTCTTCCGATTTGGATTTTTTGTGTGTTTTGAATTTGATTGCATTACTTTTTTCTGTGGGGGGGGGGGGGAGTAAATTGAGAGAAATAAAATGGAAAAAATCACAAAAAAGTCACGAATTTTGATTTTTAAAAATCTGAGGACGCTCTGGGTATATTGATTGAGAAGGAAGTGAAATCTTCAACTCTTACTTTTAAAAATATTTTTATCTTGACTTGCCCGAGCTGTGCTCGGACAAACATCTGAAAAGTTGGTGATTAATTTTTAAAGTTTTTTAATAACCTGAAAAAGGGAAATTAATGATATTTCGGGACCTAATAGGTACCTACGTAGAAAAAGTTTATTTTTAAAGTCTTTCTTGCTTTGATTTGCTTTCACCTTCAATATAAAACGGTCATTCAGCTTTTACGTATATTTATAGAAATAATCAAACACGTATACGTATGATCTCAAGCTTAAAATTTCATTCTTTGTCTCTGTTTATCGTTCACATTAATAAGAAAAAAACACCCAATAAGACGAAGAATTCAACCAATCGATGAAACTGTCGGAAAATAACAGTTGACGTAAATATTTTATTCAACATATGTATGTAATTATTTACAACCGAAGATAACTAAGATTTATCGTAAATGCATGAAATTAAATCAATATATCTCATTGACCCTCCTTGAAAAAAAATTACGTTACTTTCTCAATCAAGTCACTGATAATCAGCAAGGATCACCGGATATGTATGAAAAAACATACCTATTTTCCTATAACATTCCTATCGCGCGTATCAATAAGTAGTTTCTTTATCTACGATTCAAAAAATTCTGATTATTTTGAGCTCCATGTTTGCGCATTTTTTCGCATATTTTTTGGTATAAACGCATATTTTCACATATTTTATCATTTTTGGCGCATAATTGGTCATATTTTGACCATTTTCCACGTTTTTGGCATATTTTACTCATTTTGTTTGTTTTTTACCCTTTTTTTTTCATACTTATCACCCAACATTTAATTTTTTAATTTTTTTTTTGTCTGAGAAATGAAAATGCATGTCGCAACTTTTTTTTTTGAAAAAGTAAATACTTTGGATTTTAAATCGAAAATCACTTTTCAATTTTTCATCAATGAGAAATTACTGAAATCAGTTAAAATTGCGTAAAATTAATTATATTTCAGCACTTTGAGAGGATCAAAAAAAGCTGTTTTTTGATACCCATATGATCCATATCGTATTCACATATTTTCACATATTCCGAGTTTTCAACACATATTTTTACATATTATGTCACTCTTTTTTAGCGCATAAAATATGTATATATTTTGCGTTTTTTAGAACATACATATCCGGTCCTTGATGATCAATCAAATTCCATTTATTCTCCTGGTAACCAGTGTAATTTTACTGCTAATCAGTGAAAAATACTTATTCAAGTCCTATCAATTTTAGCTCATTTTTTGTCTCAAGATTTTCTCTATTTCATCAGTCAATTTTGGTATTTTTGACTGATTCAAATTCAGAGAGTAGGCTTAGTACGCATTTTGCACGAACAAGTGAAAAAATCCATTTAATAGCAAACTCAATATTCTACGAACTATTTTTTTTTTTTTTAGAAATTACGTTTTCGCCGAGTTACAAGGCGAAGCCCCATTTTTGGGGATTTATAACCCCTTCTCTAGGGCCTCCGACACTTTTGGAGGGGAGAGGGTTGTATATGTGGACCCTTATTAAACCAATTTTAATTGGTCTTCGAAATATTGATCTTGAAAGGTGTAAAAATGGCGGAAAAAACGTCAAAAAACACGTTTTTTCATAGTTTTTGATTTTTTTGACCATGTTGCACCCCCTCACGGGGTCTGAAAAAAATATAAGTTATACCTAAGGGTAATACCAACTTTTAAAAAAAATTCCAGTGAGGGGTCCCCCCGATTTTTTTTTCTACGAATTTTTGAAGTTTTCAAACCCCCCAAAACCTCCCCAAATATGCGAAAAAAAATTTGAAAAAATTCTCACGTATACACCTATCCATCAACTATTTTCTGTGAAAATTTCAAAATTTTTGAACCACCCCCTTCAAAGCTATGAATTTTTGAATTTTGGGCATTTACGGCCATTTTACTCGGGTTGGGGTGGGGGGATCGAGCCAAAAATTTTTTTGGGGATGTTTTACATCAAGACTAACATTTTGGGTGAGTTTCAGCCCCAACGGAAAAAGTGCGGATTTCACCATCTTATTATTACAAGCTCTTTCAAAATGTATACTGCATACAAAAAATAATGACTCTTGTTGCCGATTGTCTTATTATCAAATGAATGAAGTTTTTTATCAAGTAGGTATTAAAAATTAATATCTGAACAATTTAAAATTTTTTCAAAATTTGTTAACTGAAAAAAAAATTGAATGGAAAATCAATCAGAAAACAAGTTGATGAATATCTTAGAAAATTTCAGATTGAAAAATTTTAAAAAGATAGAAAAGTTTACAAATAAAAAATTTCAGATTTGGGAAGAATTCGGGTTTAATATTTTTTTTTAGTTTTAAGGCAAGAAAAAAATATTAAAAATTCTGAAATTGGAAATAGGTATGTAGGTAATTATAGAATTTGAAAAAAAAAATCTAGAAAAAAGCTACAACAAATTTGAAAAAATTAGAAAAAAAATCAGTTCGAAAAACTTTTAAGAACAATTTTGCAGTTTGAAAACCTTTCGAAGTTGAAATAAATTGAAAAAATTTGTGATTGAAAAAAAGTTGAAAAAAATCTCGATCAATCAATTTTCAAAAATCTCCTCTCAAGAACCAATAAACGACCTTCATGTTTAATAAGAATCTTATCAGCACAGTTGTAGTATCCCTACCTCCCGATTAGCGCTAGTGTTGCTAGTCCCTATCTCCTTACCTTTTGTATATTTTGTATATAATATAATCATTGAAAACCATGCGTTAATTAATTAATATTCGTACCCGCGAATATAATAGTGGCGACGAGGATGTACGTTTCTACACGCGATATTTTTGCGATATGTAATCAGACAATTATTCGTATTTCAACTTCAAAGTGCAATTAAATATTTGCCTCTCGTGTTTGCAACATGGCTCGTGGCGGTAAGAAAAACGGCGCCGGCGGCACGTCAACGGAAAAAGACGGCGACCCGGAGGAGTCCGAAGATGAAAACCACACGTCTACGGTAATAAATAATTACACTACAAACACTACAACTACTGTGAATTTCCAATGTGAAAAATTCAATCCTAACACCATGTTGTGGGATCGGTGGTTACAAAGAATAGAAGGAGCTTTCGCTACGTACGGAATCCCTGATGAGAAACACGTTCAATATTTAGTTCACAACGTTGAATTGGACACCTTTAATATGTTGGCGGACAAGGTGGCGCCGAAAAATCCATACACCATGTTGTACAAGGATGTCGTCGATATTTTAACGGCTCATTTTAGCCCCAAACCTCTGGAAATCGCAGAAATTTTCAAGTTTAATCGGCGAACTCAACGTGAAAATGAATCAGTTCGAGACTTTGTGGCAGCGTTGCAGAAGCTAGCAATTCACTGCAATTTTGGAAACTACCTGAAAAACGCCCTGCGTAATCAACTTGTTTGCGGACTTCGCGACGATGGTGCTCAGAAACGTCTGTTGGAGGTACGAGATTTAACCTTTGATAAGGCGTTAGAAACAGCTATAGCTTACGAGACGTCAGCTCAAGGTACTGCGGCGCTAAAAGCACCCAACGATGACAAGGTTCGTCCACCTCAAGCCGAATTAAATGCCCTGCATACCGGCAAGAATAGCAGACGCCAAAATAATCGAGGCCCAGCCCCAGCCCAGCTGAAGAAAAAGTTTGATGATAACAGGAAGCCCAACGATCATTCCACAGTGAAGAAAAAATTTGAAAAATCGAATTCGGATAAAAAATGTTTCCGATGCGGCAAGCCTGGTCACCCACCAGATAACTGTTATCACCGGAACGCAGTATGTAATTTCTGTAAAAAGACCGGACACATCGAGTCAGCCTGTTTAAAAAAGCAGAAAGATAAGCCAGCTCACTCAACCGTCCTAGATGCGTTAGAAGAGTTTGCTAATGTATATGTGAATGAATGTAATCAACGTATCAAGATTTGGGTCCAGCCAAAGGTCAACGACACCGTTTTGAAAATGCAGTTGGATTGTGCGGCCGATGTATCAACAATCAATTATAAACAAGCTGCGAAATTATGGCCAAATGCTGAAATACTGGAAAGTAACCTGACTATATTTTCGTTTAATGGATTACCATCAAAGTCGTTTGGAAAAATGCCAGTTCAGGTCGTGTTCGAAGGTAATTCTAAAGAAGTTTACTTGTATTTGGTCAAAGAAGAACGTCCACCTTTATTCAGCGTTGAGTGGATGCGTTTATTCAAAGTTGATTGGAATAAATATATTCCATATCAAGGCGACGAGATCTCAGCGTTATCAGTATCCAGTTCCAGTGAAAATAGCCCGCCGCCTGAAGTTTTAGAATTGCTACGTGACTGCGATTTATCGTCACCAGGTGGCGTTGGCAAAATATCAGGCGTAGAAGTTGACATTCAACTGAAAGAGGGCGCTAAACCAGTGTTCATGAAAGCCAGGCCTGTACCATTCGCTATACTACCCGGTGTTGACAAAACAATTGATAAGCACGTAGCCGACGATGTCCTAATCCCAGTTCCAGCTAGTGATTGGGCAACTCCAATAGTTCCAGTCGTTAAAGCATCCGGCGAAGTAAGAATTTGTGGAGATTATAAAGTTACAGTAAATCCACAAATCGTAATTGATTCTCACCCAATGCCAACGTTTGAAGAACTTTTCGAAGATATGCAAGGTGAAGAATATTCAAAGGTAGATCTCTGTCAGGCATTTCTACATTTGTTATTGACGTTGGCTGCTCAGATTATTTTAACGTTAAATACTCACCGTGGGTTATTTAGACCTACAAGAATGATGTTTGGATTTGCATCAGCTCCAGCAATTTGGCAACGAACTATTGAGGCACTCCTAGCCGGAATTCGTGGTATTAAAATTTCACAAGATGATATTTATATCACCGGACGTACGAGAGCGGAGCATCTACAGAGACTTCGCCAAGTTTTTGAACGTTTGAAGAAACACAACTTGAAAATAAACCTAAATAAAAGTGTATTTTTCATGAAGTCTATCGAATATTGTGGCTATCGCATTGATAAAGAAGGAATTCATCCGATTAAAGCCAAGTGTGACGCGATCATGAATATGACGAGACCTCAATGCAAAAAAGATGTCGAAGTTTTTAGAGGACTTGTAAATTATTACAGCAGGTTTGTCCCAGAATTCAGTCACATTATGTACCCTCTTAATCGTTTATCTCGCGATGACGTTGAATTCAAATGGACTCAAGAATGTGAAAATGCATTTCTAAAAATTAAACAGCTGTTATCATCCGATCGTGTATTGGTGCATTTTAACCCATCGTTGCATTTGGTTCTCGCTACAGACGCTTCGCCATTCGCAGTCGCAGCTATCTTATCACACAAGTATCCAGATGGTACAGAACGTCCTATTCAATATGCTTCTCAGTCGTTAAACTCAACGCAGCAAAAGTATGCTCATATTGATAAAGAAGCTTATGGTATCGTATTCGGTGTTAAAAAGTTTCACCAGTTTGTTTATGGGCGGCAGTTTGAATTATTAACCGATTCGCAGCCTTTGACGAAAATTTTCTCACCTGAAAAAGGATTGCCAGTCCACTCCGCGATCAGAATGCAACATTATGCCATTTTCTTGCAGTCCTATGAGTTTTCAATTCGTTATAGACAAACCAAAGCCCATGCCAACGTTGATGCGTTATCCAGGTTACCGTCAACATCAGCGGAGACATCTGGTTATCAAGAGCCAGACGTTGTTCAAATTAATGCTCTGCAAGAATTACCAGTCACGCCAAAAACGATCGCTGAGCAAACCAATTTGGATCCGAGTTTGAAGAAGCTAAAAATTGCTCTCCAAAGAGGTTATTCGTTGAAACCAGCAGCTCGTTTTAATATCAATATCCTGGAATTTTCGTTATCAGAAGACTGTATTATCAGAGGTAATCGTGTTGTAATACCTTCAACGTTGAAGAATCAGTTACTTGAAAAACTGCATTCCAGCCATTTTGGCGTTTCTAAAATGAAATTACTGGCGAGAAGTATATGCTGGTGGCCTGGAATCAGTAAAGATATCGAAAAGTTGGCAAATAATTGCTCTCAGTGTAATCTGTACGCGAATAATCCGGCAAAAGCTCATTCTCATCAATGGGAACCGCCCACCCAGCCGCTTGAGAGAGTTCACATCGATTTCGCCGGACCTTTCTTGGATCTGAGGTATTTTGTGTTCGTTGATGCCTTCAGTAAGTGGCCAGAAATTACTGTGGTAAATAATGAAGATACCAGAACCGTAATACGCGAATTAAACGCCATATTCTCACGTTTTGGCTTACCTAAAATCCTAGTGAGTGACAATGGAACAGCGTTTACTTCCGATAATTTCAAAGATTATTTAGCTGAAAATGGAATTCAACACGCCCCTTCAGCCCCCTTCCATCCCTCCAGCAATGGTCAAGTGGAGAGGTACAATGCTACTTTTAAAAAGGCGTTAAATACGTTGGCAGCTACGAAAAACGATGTGCAGGAGAAGCTGCAACAATTCCTAATCATGTATCGCCGAACTCCGCATACTATCAGCAAGAAATCACCAGCAGAGCTTATGCTAGGTAGACCTATTCGTACTCAACTCGATCTAGTAATGCCAAGTTTAACTCCAGCTCAAGAAAAAGTCACCAAGGGAGTTCATCGATCATTTAGCGTTGGCGATCGAGTGGCAGCTAGAGATTACTCTAATAATTCCAAACAGAAGTGGAGATTTGGCAAGATCGATCAGAAGTTTGGCTTGTTACATTACAGTGTGTTACTTGATGATGGTCGTAAATGGAAAAGGCACGTGGATCAGCTACGTAAAATCGGCTCAGAAACTCCACCGATTGATAATTCGCGAACTTCAACCCAAGCTCCAGTGGCCAGTGGTTCTCAAAGTTCGACTCAAGCTCAGTCAGCTGGCAGTGAACGGCCGAAACGTTGTATTAAAAAACCAGATCGACTGAATTTATAAGTTTCATATTTTTATTTTATTTTATTTTAATCGTTTTTACTTTTCGTTTTGTACTCAGTTTTTTATTTTTATTTTTATTTTTTTTAAAAAGAGGGAAAGATGTAGTATCCCTACCTCCCGATTAGCGCTAGTGTTGCTAGTCCCTATCTCCTTACCTTTTGTATATTTTGTATATAATATAATCATTGAAAACCATGCGTTAATTAATTAATATTCGTACCCGCGAATATAATAACAGTCTTAACGTTTATTTGATTAAATTTTTCATTCGATATTTAATTAAGATTAGAAATGAAAACTGTGCTTTTTTTATTTAAACCATCAGATAAATCAAGTCCAGTCGTATTCTTGTATCTACTAATATCAGAACTCATTCGCCTCAATAAATTTTACCCTACTGAACATGGTAAGTAGGTATATGCACTTAAAAATACCTATGTACAACATACCTAATTACCTACCTACATATTGAATTGAAATAGTTTTATAAAAATTAGTTAAATTTTTAGGGCTTTTCTTGAAAATAATGTGATGATAGTTTTCGAAGTTCGAATGTTCGAGTTGTTTTTATCGCTTCAAGGAAATGATAAAATTGGAGCTGGTTTGTTCCAAAACGACGATGCTTTTGAAGTAGTTCTGCCATCGATACGATGGGTATTTTCCAGCAAGTGAGTCGAAAATTTTTAATAAATAAATTCAGATAAAGAAATCGTTTTTCAAGGTGATGATTTTTTTTTAGGTGAAAACGTTTTGGGATCAATTAGCTTGGCCTGATATTGAAGGCTCGTACACATTAGGGTGGCCCTTATTAACATGGGAATTTTTCCTTTTCGAATTTGCGAGGTCCTACCCCCTAAAATGGTTACCTACCATGAAAAAATGATGCCCTGAAAATTTCACCAAAATCGGTGAAGGTTAACCCGTGCCTCAAACGTATGAAAGTTTTTCAAGTGTAGTAGCGCGTCACATCAGTACAACCCACGCGAAGCCACGCGGTACTTTTTGCAGATCAACGCTGTTTGTGAAAATTGGTAACGACTTTCAACACAAATTTATTATAATATTAACCACTACAATTATACGAAAATATCAAAATTTAAAAAATTCTTAAATCTAATTAAAAATAAACCAAAAAATCTTAATCTAATAATTAAATAATTTAAATTAAATAATAAATTATTAATATATAAAAAAATTTGATGTATAATTACATAGTTATAACGGCCATAAAAATGGCTATCAACAGTATTGTAATAGCATAGCATGACAAACGTATTGGTTTCTGGGAGGTAAACAAAATAACCACAAAGGATATAAAATTACTTACAATTATTAAGCAACACTTTATCGTAAATATGTTTAGGTCTTCTTCCTTCAATCCCTGTATTGTTATTTCTATAAAAGGTTGCTTTTTCTTCCATGAATTGATCTTCTGAATGAGAGTCATCACGTCCTGCGTAGGTACAACTAATGACTCCTTTAATCACATTAAACCCAGTCGGGTCATTCCATGTCAGTTCAACCAGGAAGTGGAAAGTGGGGTCTTCGATTTTTTTGATTTTTTGCATGTGTGTAGACCTCGATAAGAGATGACGAATGGCGCAAACCGGAGCTTCCAAAGTCTTTTTGGAGGGCAGCCATGAGCCCTCAAAGTTTTGAGGATAGGTTGGATATGGTAAATTTCGAGCGTGGATAACTCAGAAACGGTGCTTGGTAGAAAGTTGAAACTTTTTGTAATGTGTATGGCCTTTGATGAGCTTTTTGGCGATTTTTTCGAAATCAGTGTTGCCACTTTTTTTAATGCCAAAAATTAGCAAGAAAAGTTTAAAAATGGTATTTTTGCATGAAGGACACCTTCAAAAATTCTGAAAAAAATATATATGATGCAACTTTTTGTGCTGAATAACATATAAAAAAACTGAGATGGCGTTATTTTTTAAACTCGTTTAAAAAAATTTCCAAGTTTATTAGAAAACATAATTTTGTATCCCAAGCAGTGAAAATTTTCTACATTGGTTAAATTACATTATTTTTACTATATTTTGATCATATGTTGAAAAAAAGTCGACAAAAATATTTCTATCGAGCCGATCTTGAATGATATACACTGTATATAGGTATAAGCTTTTGTTACTTCCTCTGTTCAATATTGCAGTCCCGCATAAAAATATATTTTTAACTAACTGCATAAATGGGGAAATTTCACCACAAAACGAAAATTACATTTAAAACTAAAAACTTGATTCGTTTACGAATATTCTGTGAAAACTGTATTCACCCAGAAATGCATTATCGATACAAAAGGTGTTACTTGTACCTTAATGATAATATATTTTCAAAAATGCCTTTTTTCTATTCAATAATAATTATTTTCATGTAAAATCTGTATAAAGATAATGTTTTCATGTTAGATTGCTATATTGAACAGGGAAAGTCATAAAAGCCTACCTATACAGTACATTTTATTCAAGATCGGCTCGATAGAAATATTTTTGTCGACTTTTTTTCAACATATGATCAAAATATGGTAAAAATAATGTAATTTAACCAATTTTGAAAATTTTCACTGCTTGGGATACAAAATTATGTTTTCTAATAAACTTGGAAATTTTTTTAAACGAGTTTAAAAAATAACGCCATCTCAGTTTTTTTATATGTTATTCAGCACAAAAAGTTGCATCATATATATTTTTTTCAGAATTTTTGAAGGTGTCCTTCATGCAAAAATACCATTTTTGAACTTTTCTTGCTAATTTTTGGCATTAAAAAATGTGGCAACACTGATTTCAAAAAAATCGCCAAAAAGCTCATCAAAGGCCATACACATTACAAAAAGTTTCAACTTTCTACCAAGCACCGTTTCTGAGTTATCCGCTCATGGCTGCCCTCCAAAAAGACTTTGGAAGCTCCGGTTTGCGCCATTCGTCATCTTTCATCGAGGTCTACACACATGCAAAAAATCAAAAAAATCGAAGACCCCACTTTCCACTTCGTGGTTGAACTGACATGGAATGACCCTCAACACAAATTTATTATAATATTAACCACTACAATTAAGTATAGGTACGAAAATATCAAAATTTAAAAAATTTTTAAGTCTAATTAAAAATAAACCAAAAAATCTTAATCTAATAATTAAATAATTTAAATTAAATAATAAATTATTAATATATAAAAAAATTTGAAATAATATATAATTACATAGTTATAACGGCCATAAAATGGCTATCAACAGTATTGTAATAGCATGACAAACGTATTGGTTTCGGGGTCGTAAAAAAAATAGCCATAAAGGATATAAAATTACGATTATTAAGTAACACTTTATCGTAAATAAGTTTAGATCTTCTACCTTCAATCCTTGTATTGTGATTTCTATAAAAGGTTGCTTTTTCTTCCATGAATTGATCTTCTGAATGAGAGTCATCACGTCCTGCGTAGGTACAACTAATGACTCCTTTAATCACATTAAACCCAGGAGTCTCTGGCTATAATATGTACTTGATTATTTTTGTCAAGAAATTGAATTTTGGAGATCAAAGTCCAATTTATTCCAAAATTACACTTTAAAAATTTTCCAGTGAAATATATTTTTTAAAATAGTTTCCAACTTGAATTTTTTCAATTTCGTATTTCTATTACTTACCTATTTACTTCGATTACTTTTTGAATTGAAATTTTTGTTAAACATAGGATATTTAAAAATTTTTGACAAGTTCAAAACAGTAAAAAAAAATTGTCTAAGAATTTTGAAAATATGAAGATACCATTGATGATGGTAATTTTCAAAAAATTTGATTTATATTTTTCATCGTTTTGATGAAAAAATTCGTGTTGATTGACGAAGATTGAGAAACGAAAAATTGGTAAAATTTTGCCTTCCTTGGAAAGGAATATGGTCGAATTAAAATCCTGTGAAAGTGGAAGAAAAAATATCGATACAGAAGCACACATAAAAATGCCTTCCCACCAAAGACAATTCGATAAGAGGACAGAGGAGGGGAAAATATATGGTACTGGCGCTATTCAAATCACAAAAAATTTCATCTCTTTTAGTTTTTTTTTTTTCAATCAAAATTTCCGAGTACTGGGGAAAACTTTTATAGGCAAGGCAATAATTGAGCCAATTTGTATGCTCATGTGCATCCTGCAAGAAATCAAGAATGTTTGATTCAAACTTGGCCTTTGGTCTAGAACATTCAGACCTCAGTCTTTCACATCTCAGTATTCGGACTTGCTCGATTATTACGTTGCCCAGCACTCCTTAAATTAATCGATTTCAAAGTCTATTAAGAGGTTAAAAATAATTTGAAGAAATTAAAGTTGAAAAAAATTTCTCCATTAAAAAAAATTAAAATTTCTTTAATACTTACTTCCAACTTCAATTTTTTTCAAATTTTTTACATTTTCGTTTACCTATTACTTATTTAAAATTATGTTTCAACTTGAAAATTTTCAATTTTTTTCAGCTTTAGTTTTTTCAATTTTTTCAAAATTCCAACTTCATGTTTTCCAAAAATTTTATCCAAATTAAAAATATTGCAAGAAATTAAAAAAATATGTGAAATTTAAAAATTGAAAAAAAGTAATTTACATTTGGAAAATTTTTTAAATAAGATCACTTTGAAAAATTCAGAATTAGAGAATTGAAAGAATTTAAATTAGGTATAAATTTGAATTCAAATTGTCGAAATCGAATTTTTAGTCGAAGTAATCAGGAGTTAGTAAATAGTAACCAAATTTAAAAAAAAAAAAACAAAACAAAACATATTAATTTCAAGTATGTACTAATCAAATTCAAAACACAATGCAATTCTGAAATTTTATTTTGCAAAACGAAAACTACCAAGTGGTTACGTTCAACAAAGACTGGCATTTTATTATTTTAATTTTAACGAATAAATAATTGCACAATTAAATATTAACTAACGATATTCCTCCTACGATTTATAAATTATTCGAATACAACTCGTTAAATCTACGAAATATAAAAAAATATTAATTCGTAATTTTTAATCGTACATAAATATTCATCTAAATGTTCTACCTCGATTCGTATGGTCACTTCGAAATAATAATACCGATTCATCGATGGGATACAGAATAATAATAAATCGAATCAACTAAGTGTGACGATGTCAGTGGAAATTTTAACCAAAATTTTCAATTCAAGGAGATTCAATTTCATAAGAACACCGGAGAAGCATCTTTTACACAATAGGCTACTTGGTTTAACATTAATAAAGCATTATTCACACCGTTGAAAAATCTACAATAGCTAAATGTTCGTCAATATTTTCGCCTTTAATAATACATGTAAGTTTCATAAAAATAATAATAAAAAATTAATATCCAGACAATTTCTCTTCAAAAAAAAAAAAAGTAATCATCTTTGAAACGAAAATCTGAACAATACTCTTCGTTCAAGGTACACACACTCAACAAAATAAACATAAATATTTGAAAATCACAAACAAAACATATAAAAAAAAATCATCTTAGACTCTGGAAATTTCTTTTAAAAAAATACTTCTCTTTAAAAGGAATCGATTCGTATTTCTATCAATTATTGCGTTGCATTTATATAGGAACATTTACAATACGTACAAGTGCCACCATTTTATAATCGAATTCGTAGATAAAATTTAAATCGTATCTTTATCGATGGAAATTTCATTTGTAGATTTGACACACATTACAACGACGTTTCCGTAGGACAATTCAATGTGTCGACCGAAGATGCGGTAGAAGTACCTCCTTTTATTTCATCCTTTAATTTAAGCAGAATTCGTCTAACGTCGCGGTTTTGCGGAGGTAATACTATTAACGCTTCCTGGATATCGGAAAGCGCCTCGTCGTACAACCTGTAACGAATTTATTATCTCGGTTAAAACGGGCCAAATTTTAGAAAACGTAATTTACACAGACTACCAACCGCAAATCCATTCGTGCTTTGGCTCGAGCGTAATACGCCTCGTACGAATCAGGACGTACTTTTAAAACTTCGGTGGCCAGATCTACGGCGCTTTCTGGTTCCTGAAAAATAAAAAAATTGGCTCAAGTTTTCGGCAAAGAAAAAAATATTATTTTCGAAAAAAATTATACTCACGTTCATTTTACGTTTACAACGCGAATAATTCAGTAGGAAATTTAATCGTAATTGTTTGAAAGTTGAATCGAGTTCCTGACCCGCCGGAAATTTACTCAAAGCGTAATTATACCTGTGAGCTGCTTCTCGTAATCTACTCTTACGATACAATACATTTCCATCTTCCAGTAATTTATTCAACAGCACCAGCCTGAAATTTTAAACGTCTTATTAGAGAAAAATTTCAACGAAAAAAATATCTGAAATTGTCAAGGTTTTTTTTTTTTACATTATATCTAATTTTCCAGCAGCCATGCTCCAAGTAGTCGGTCCCAATTTGGCTCCTTTGCGAAGGAAACATTGCACCACGGGAATATTTCGACAGCTAATGGCACGATCTAGAGGTCGTACTCCTTCTAAATCAGCATGCTCGATCATTGCTCCTCGATCCATCAACAACTGTGCAAAAATAATGATTCAGTCATTAGTAAATTTATAGGTTCGAAAATTGAATAATTTTTCGTTTTTCAATGAATTGTCGACTTACTTGAGTCAGTCCAGGATTTCCTTGGAAAGCAGCTAGATCAAGAGGAGTTCTTCCAATTTTATTGGCATGGTTGATATCGGCTCCGTTGTCCAGTAAACATTGAGCTGCTTGGATTTTACCTCGTAGACAAGCCCAGCTCAAGGCGGTCATTCCTTCGCAATCTACAGATGAGATATTGGCTCCTGATACAGAGAAAAAAAAATTCGAAATTAGTACATTTCATTGATGATGCAAATGAAAAACGAGAATACGACTATTTGGATATCAGGTTACGAAAAATACGAAGAGAATACACAATTTTTTGAACATCTGTGCTGAAAAATTGCCTAAATTGGGAAAATAGGAGGAAAAAAACGATGAAATATTGAGGTTTTTTGCAAGTTGGTGATTTGAAGGAGATTTGAACGAAAAGCTTACTTGAGTATTTTAGTATTTTTATCCAATTTTTTTTTCGATGTAAATAAAAAAAATTTTGACTCAATCAAATGATGAAAAACTCTAAATAAAATTGAAAATTAAATCATTTTCCGAGTATAATTCTCTTTGCAACTTTTTAAATTAACTTTTGAACAGGATTTTTTATTGAAACTTCAAAAAATACGAAAGCTTTGATTTTTTCATTCATTTTTATTTATGGTGTCAAAAAAAACAAAAATTGAAACGCCAATACTAAATATTCAAAAAATTCATAAATTATTTTTAAAAAAAGATAAGAAATTTACAACTAAAAATTAAAATTCGCCAGAGCTTATTCTCACTATTTGATAACAGCTAAGCAGTTGGTTCCAAGTTTCAACAATTTCGAATTTTACATTATAAAGAGATTTTTAGATAGGTATTTATTAACAAAAATGTATTTTTTTCAAAAAAAAATCAGGTAGAAGTGAAGAAAATTTCAATTTTCTGTCTATAAGGTTTCAATTATTCAAGAAGGGTTTTAGGAATCGTGATTTTTTGAAAGAAAAAATAAACGAAAAAATGTTTCGAACAAAAGTCTTCATACACTAAATTTCGATAATTTTCGTTTTTCAAATTTTTTTGCTCACTGGTGGCACTAGAAATAAATTATTCGTGTAAAAAAATTGAAGAAATTCTTCCTTCGGGCTTTCTTTAAAACAATTTAAAAATTTTTAGAGCCAAGTCTTAAGAGAATAATTTTCAATGCCCTTCAACATTTGTTTCATTTTTTTTTCAACTTTTTCAGTTTTTTCTGAAACGACAAAGAATTTTTTGGACACTAGAAAATATATCAATTTAAATTTATATTTGTAAAAAAAAAATTAAAAATTGAAACGAATGATGTAAAAAGTACTGAAATTAATATTCGTACTCATAGTTGCCGAATTGTTCCAGAAATAATGTTTTCCTACTTTTTTAATTTCCCATAACAAATTTTCTAAAATGTCCAGACCTTTTGCGTAATTACTGATTTGGTGTCATCTGGATCAAAAACGTGAAAAATGAGACATCGATTTTTTTTACACAAGGTCCCTTCTTTCCGGCAGGGTCACTCTTGAATATTTAAAGACTTCTCTAATAATTTAAAAAATATTGCGATTTTTCCATATGTTTTAGAATGGCTGTTAAAAATTTTGAATACATAAAAAATCGAATGAGTAAAAAAATATATTTTTTTACATATAAAATTGAAATCAAAATATCCCAAAAAATACATCACCTTAAAAAAATTTCAACTTCAATTTTCGCGACTGAAAATTCAATTTTACCCTTATAGGAGGAAATCACCCTACTCTCTGCCCCTACCATAATTTGGCTCTAGTTGTAAGTTACTTAAAATTGATCATTTTTCTATCATTGCTTATTAGACAAATTTCATACCTTTAATTAATAACAAATCAATGATGGCAACGTGACCTTCTGCAGCAGCCATCATCAATGGCGTTCGACCAACGTTATCGCATTGTTCTAAAGCAGCTTGATATTGGATCAATCTTTCGGCAGCAGCCCAATGACCTTCCTTTACAGCAACCATCAAAGCACTCATATCCTGAAATAATTGAAAAAAAAATAAACATTAGCTTCAGTATCTTAAAAATATTTATTCTTTCAAAAATGTCGTTCAAAAATTTACTTTTCGATTGGTGGCTGAAATTCGACATCCTTTGCTTATCAACAATGAACACACATTATGGCAGCCATTTGCTGCAGCAATTGTCAACGCTGTTTCTCCAGTTAATGGGCATTGCTCGTCAATATCAACGTTACTCATATCCAGTAAATATTCCACGATCTAACAAAAAAAAAAAAAAAAAAAAAAAATAGAAATCATCGGATATGAAAATTGAAAACTACGTTCTAGGTAGGTACCTACACTTTTTTTTGTCAAAAAATGGGATTTCGACGATCTAAATCCAAATCGAATTACCTATTCAAAATTCAAAATTTTACTATTATATATTTTTTTCAAAACGGTACCAATTTTTAAAATTTTCCAAATCTAAATTTTTTTACTTTAAATTCTCTCAAAACTTTTCTAATTTTAATTTTTTTTTTAATTTAATTTTTCTTAATTTCTTCGAATGACTTGGCGATAGTAATTTTTTTACAAAATATGAGGTTGAAAAAAAAAATGTTTATCTAATAAAAACTGAAAAAATTTTGAGAAAATTTCGATCTAAAAAAATTTTACAGTTGAATTCAATTATTTTAGAATTGGCATTAAAAATATTTCCAACTCTGATTTTCCAACTTCATATTTTTGAAAATTTCTCTCAACTCAATTTTTTCTAATAATTCTGAAATTTTTACTCGAGATATTTTCAACGTTAATTTCTTACATTTTTCAACGTTGAATCTATCAAAAACTTGTCCAATTTGACAAAAATACTCACTTCTTCGTGTCCTTGAGATGCAGCAGCCACCAAAGCTTGTTGAGTCGCTTGGGATAACTCAACCTCACGCTGCTGCGAATCCACCACCCAATCGCACGTCAACAAATAAGCCAAAATATTGAGATGACCATTCCGAGCAGCATGTACCAGAGCACACCTACACAAAAAATTATTTTCCATTAAAACCCAAAACCAACTCACACTTTTCAATAATTTTTCAGCTCTAATCTGACCTTCCAGCTGTATCAGTTCGACCTAAAATAGCCCCAGCGCTGACCAGCTGCTCGACAATATCTTGATGACCTTTGATGGCAGCCATTATCAGAGGAGTGCATCCTTGATTGTTGGCCAGATCTACATCAGCTTCGAATTCCAACAATAAAGATACCATTTCGGAAACACCTTCGTTAGCGAATAAGCACAGAATCGGTGCTTGACCTAAATACTCCGTGATGTGATTGGGAGATGCTCCGGAAAGCAGCAATAATCTGGATACCTTTGCGATAATAATTCCAATAAATGAGACAGAAAATTATAATCTTTGAGAAATCAAAGCTCACTTACTTTGATATTAGGACTGTAGACATTTCGAAGGCAGCATAAAGCTTGAGAAACATTACGTGAAACCGAAACCACCCAATACGATTGTAAATCACGAGATGAATATTTATGCAGCGTCATATTCTTGTAAATATGAGCTTTCAATATATGATGTCCCAATTCTAAGGTTTTCTCAGCATCCAGAGGTGCTTCGAGTCTCGAGAATCGAAATGCAATCGCTGCGTGACCAGATCTGCGGGAAAAAAATTCTTTAAAATTCCATTCGACGAACTATACTTTCAATTTAGAAAATCTCTTTACCTTAAATCGCATAAAAATTTATTGCTTTCGGTTTCTTCGCGTTTAATTAACCACTCTCTGAAGGAAGGATGGAAGAACATATACGTATTATCCATACGTTTGACTAAAAATTCTGAAAGTGTCTGTAACACGAAAATCGCCATTAATATATTTATCCACCTAGACATCTACCATCAATTCGGCCTCTGCTGACCTTAAATCTTTGCAGGAATTCTTCCCAAGGAACGAAGGTATGAACATTTAGCGAATTCACCGAATAATATATTTCGCTAATCGTCAAAGGATACAAAGCAGCCAAAGCTACGCTTAAAATACTCGAAACCTGCGCAAATGAGAAAAAAATTACGTTTATTTTCATTCTACCTCCAACACGATTCGTGTCGACTCAACAAATCTTACTTTTTGGAATGCACTAGCGGTAGGAAATCGGAGATTAAAATGGAGCTGATAAATCTGCGCCAATGTAACCGGTAATACTTTAAAGCTGGTGGATTTTGCCACCAAATGCCCTCTTTCGAATAAATCCAACGTTAATTTGGCGAATAAAAACGATCCTCGGCATAATCCGAGTAAATGCTGGCAAAATCTGTATTGTCCGGCCGCGCCGGTAACCAGATTACTTTGAATACTGGAGCTATTGGTGACTCTGAAGTTGATGTAGTTTAATAAATCCTTTTGGACGTTTTCAACGTGGTGACTATTGATATCCAAACTATATAAACAAAAAAAAATAGTAATTAAGCTCAGCTCGAATAATTTACCTCCATTGAAGCGATTTTCTACGTACCTAATTTTTGAAAAAGGTAATGCTGGTAACACTTCTTCCAAATGCGTACGTACAGTTGCGATTACTTTCAACCATGGCGGAAAATTAGGCGTATGTTTGGCCAAAAAGGAGGCGATTGTATCGCCATAATCTGGTCGGTGATATTCGGCTTCGCAAAGCGCGTCTATTAATATGAACACATGTTCGCCCGGAGCTAAGCCATCCAGTTTCTGGATATTTGATAAAGGTTCCAGGACACCTCTGGTAAATGCGAGGTCAGCATCGGCGATGCATTCTTTCATCGATAAAGATCCCTATGAAAATTAGCAAAAAAAAGACATCAAATTTTGACAAAAAAAATATTCAATCTTAATGAAATAAATATTAAATTTAAATTTAAAAAAATATTAAATAAAAATAAAAATATAAAAATATTATTAAAATAATTTAAAAATTTAATGAAATATAAAATTTAAATAAAAATTAAAATAATAATATAATTTAAATTTAATTACATAAATTAAAAAATTATTATTTTCCCCATTTTTGAAAATAAATTCAGAGGGAGGTAAAACGGAAAAATATTTACTTGTAAATAGGATTCGCTTAAAAGATAATCTTTGTAGTCGCAAAGTACAGGTGCTTGACATAATTGGGCAGCTATCGAATGAACAAAATCAGGAACCATACAAGTACTATTGTTATCAGCCTAAAAAAGGGGAAAAAAGAGGTTGCATTAGATTTCGATGAAGGCAAAACAAATAATAAAAGTAACCCGAGGAATTCAAGGTTTCAATATTGAATAAGTACCTGACAAAAATGATAGGCGACAACTCTGGAAGCGAGATCCTTAATACGTTCTGAGACTAGATTCGTTTGACAATAAATTGAATACTGACTTGAAGAAGATGGCCTGTCTTTACCGTTTATTGTGTGTAAATCTACTGTAAAATTATTTCACATTAATAAACAAAAAAAAAAACATGAAAATTAATATTTGACCCTGCCGTAAAGAAGGGACCAAGTGTAAAAAAAATCGACATCTCATTTTTCACGTTTTTGATCCAAATGACATTAAATCTGGACCAAACGCATTTAAATATAAAAACATCAATTTTTATTACACAAGGTCCCTTCTTTATGGCAAGGTCACATATTTATTTCACACCTACATATGTACAAAATGATAGGTAGGTAATCAAACTAGCTAATTTCATAATTATTTTTCATCAAAAAAAGAGGATTTGGAGGATTCAAGTGAAAATTTATTTGAAAAATTTTTGTAACCATAATTAAAAATTTTTTTTAACAAGAATTTTTTAATTTAACTTCTCTCAAAAATTTTTAATTTTGATGTTTTCAACTTTATTGAATTTTATACTTAATCTTTTTTTACAGATTTTTTCCAATCAACGAGTCAGAAAATATTGAAAAAAAAATCAGAACTGGAGAAATTTTGTGAATACTTGAATTGAAAATAGTTTCAATAGAAAAAAAATCTCAACGTTAAAAATGTTTCAAACTTTGATTCCTTCAATTTTTTTTAACTTTATATTTTTCAAAATCTTTTTAACGCAAAAATTTCATCTAAGAACTAAAAAATTTTCCTCAATTTTTTCATTTCAGCTTTCAATTTTTCAAAAAAAAAATCTTCCAGCTCAATAAATACTACCAGTGGCGGTTCCTCAATGTAATCGCTGTAATCGCCGATTACACTCGAAAAATCAAAGAAAAAGTTTTTTCAACGTTGTTTATTCATGAAAATTTCAAAATATTCAAAATTAAAAATGTCGAATCTGTATTGAAAAAAAAAAAAAATGAAAAATTTAAAAATACTTTTTTTGTAATCGCGTTTAGGAACGATTACAAGAAACCCGTTTGAAACCCACGTTCGTGCATTTTCGATTGCCGTTCGGCACATTTCGTACCTCACGTTTGTAATCGCTATGGGAAACGATTACATGTGTACGGCTTTTGATTAAAATAATGCGAGGATTTTTGTTGCTATAATGATTTTTAAAATTTATTTTGGAGCTATTTCAGCCCTTTGCCATCCTTCAAAATAAACGAATAAAATATTTTTATCTTCAAAATTTTGATTAATGATTTTATGACCTCGAACAAGTGATTCATTCAGGATGGTGTAATCGCTACTGTGAGCGATTATTCATGAATTAAAATCGTGCAGACGGCGTTTTAAAGCCCTTTTAACGACCATATTCACACATAAATAATACTTAAAAAATGTTCCTCAGATAAATAATAAATTTTAAGTCAATCCTTGGAGTTTTTGAATAAAAAGTTTGTGATTTTTCAATGAAAAATCAATTTTTGAAAGTCTCATTATTTTTACTAACATTTTTTGTTGATAAGACGATTAAACTTGACCCAGGTTATATAGGATCAAAATTTTGAAATTTTTTGATCCTATGGTCGAGTCTACAACGAATTACGATTACAACTCGAAAAATTCACGCGCCGCCACTGCTACTTCATTGGAAAAAAATTTGAAAAATAAAAAAATAGTGGAATTGAAAAAATCAAAGTTGGAAATATGTTTCAATTTTTTTGAAGTAAAGAGGAGGGGAGAATGTCTCGAAATTTTTCACCGACATGAAAAACGATTTTTTCGATTTCTTAGATAAACTTTTCTAAAATCCAACGCTTTCTACTATTTTACTCATTTAAAATAGAAAAAAATCCAATTTAGTTTCAAAATTTTAATTCCATCTTTTCAATTTTTAGTTTCAGTTTTTCGTTTTTCACCACATAATTTTGATCTCCTCTCTCCTAGCAATGCCATCTTCGTTTGATCTCTGGTCTTTGATGACTTGGATAATTTCCCGATGCGCAACAAAAATTACCTAATTGTGGAACAAAATCATTGAAAAAATTTTTCATCTTCTCTCGTGTTTTTCATGACTGCCTAGATTGTCCGCTGCAATAAGGTGTGGTGTTTTTTTTTCGCTCTCGGGAAGGAAGATTTCTGCCAGAAATGTGTTTTTTTTTCAAGCCGTTATTTCGTCGTTTTTAACCAGTAGGTATAAAAAATTTTCAACGTTTTTTCCAAGTTCCAACTCCCATTTTTTTTTTCTGAGATCGACTAAAATTTGTTTCGACTCAAATTTTTAATTTTTTTTTAAATTCCAAATTTTTCTTGAGATATATTCATCTCTTTTGAACTCGATTTTTTTCAAACAAATTTTCAATTTAAACACAATTTTTTTCAACTTGATCAAATTTTTCTTTCAAAATTTTCACCAACTCCAAATTTTTTCTAAAATTTTTTCCAGCTTCAATTTTTTTTTAAATCTTAATCTACTCCCATTTTTTTAAACATTTTTTAAACTCAATTTTCCTTCTAATTCGAAAATCGACGAATAAATTTTCGAAAAAAAACTCGGCTCTTGATAAATATCAGATAAAAAATTGAGTCGGAATCAGTTTTAGTAAAGAAATTAAGTCATAATAAATTTTAGAAAAAATTTTAGTCGCAATGAATTTTTTGAAAAAAATTGAGCAGTTGGAAAAAGTCTAGAAAAAAATTGAGGCGTTGGAAAAATGTTGAGAAAATTTTATACTAGTTGAAAATTAACGAAAATATTACAACCTTGGAAAAAAAATTCCATTTCGAGAGTTGAGATGTATGATGACATGATGAGCGAAAAAAACCCACCGCACCCTGTTGCAGCGAACAATCAAGACAGTCGTCTGCTTTTCAGCCTTCTTTTTTCAATCAAATCAAAGCTACGTAAATCTCTGGTACCTTCACGAACCACTCAAGGAAGGTAAATGGTTATCGCATCAGAAAATTAGTCGATTTTGTCATTTTAATTTACCCTTCCCCAAACACTCACCTTGTTTATAAATCGGCTCTCTGTGACGACCGAAACAACTGTGTTCGACTAATTGCAATATTAAAGCTGTCTTGCCGGTACCGGGTAAACCAGTAATCAATATGCCCGGATTATCTTCGAAGCTGTTTAATTCTTCAACCTCTCTGATCAACCAGTCGCGCCCGAGAAACATTGGGTCTGGTTCTTGTAATGGTACTTCGAAAAATAAAGGCTTTAAATTCAACTGTCGCGACACCATTTGCTGATGCGTTCTATACTGGGCGAACCTAACTGTAGAACAAACCGAGGATTAGATCGGGTGTCTCGTAATTTCATTAATTTTATAACCTAGACCAATGATAAAAAAAAAATACCACAAGACGTTAATGCAACTACACACCCACACTACTTACTTTTAGGGTCTATAGGTCCTTTGATGGTGCCAGAACGTGCAGATCTTCTTATTGAGGATTTTCGATTTTTGAACAAGGTCAATTCCTCAATTTGACCCGGTTGTGATGCTTCAAGGAAACGAAAAAAATAAAGCTCGATGTTAGAAAAAAGCCACACAGCAAAATCAAACGTCATTAGTCACTCTACCAACCCAGGTGACACTTCAGCGATCAGGTAATTCATACTTACTCGTAACAGAATGTCTTCTAGTTAAAGGACTCGACGAACAATTACTATGGCTAGACATGGACATCAGAGAGCTCACGCTATCCGACGATTGTTCTTTTTTCGATCGATTTGGATCCGTTTCAGATGACCCTACACATGAAAAAATCCCCATCAATCAACACATTCCCAAAAAATTATCAAAAAATCATCCAAAAATCATACCAGTCAATGTAGAAACCGGGCTCGTATTACTGGAAGGGAAATTATTAACATCCAATGTGGCCAAAGATGTGACAGAAACAGCCGAATCAATGCTCCGATTGCACGATCGACTTCTACTCGATGACGAACTTCGTTTCGCTTTATCCCCAAGTAACAGGCCGAGTCGAGTATAAAGATCATTTTGGGATCCTTTTTTATCCGGCGTTAAATTCTGTCTCATTGCACCACCTTCATCATCTAAAAAATTCAAAAAAATTCACGTATTTAAAATAATTCAATTTACATAATACACGATCGTCAGGCTGCGTCTAGTCGATATTTTTCAGACAAACCGCAGGCACCTGGTAATTACAGGCCACCCGAGGCTCTCTGGCAACGTTTTTCTATAAAATAATGCAAATCGCGATAATTATACGGAATTTCAATTTTTCTCCCATGTCTGGTCAAAAAAGAATACCATTCGCGAATCCAAAACCACTCGTCGCCGAGATGAAAACAGCCAGACGCAATCCGTACCTCTGAAAAGCACTCTGCGAATAAAATCGGCCAACGAAGGCGAAATTCAAATCGTCAAAATTAGCCAAACAGAACACACAGCAGCGTTATAAACTTAACAGCAAAAATAAGGGATCGTTATTCAAATTAGTACTAGCATTTCAAACACGAGTTACTCGCCCGAATCGTTTTCTCTTCCACTTCATTTTATTTATTCGCAAAAGCGAAAGAAAAAAAAATGCTAATTTTATCCTATGAGAAATTCTCGTAAAGCTGAAAGCGACCAGGCTCGGAGTATTCGGTAGGAACCAATGTTTTAAAGTGTTCTCACGACGACGTGCTTTTATCAAGAACCATATCTGATAAAACATCGGCCATTCTCGAGTATTCGATAAGAATACCTACTCAAAATACCCAGAAATTGGAATTCCCGAGTATTTAAACTACGACTCGAGTCTCGGGACCAATCGAATGGCAATTTATCAAATTACAGGTCGAATGAAAAAAATACACCATCGAGAAGTTATTTGAAAAAAAAACACACAGAAAAAAATTATTATGTTTTCAATTTTTTTTTTTTTTAGATCACACGTCAAACTGATAATTGCCTGTAGAAATGGCGTTCAATCCGGCCATCAAGGAGCTGCTGCTGTACGACCATAATGTTTTGATTTTACCTAATACCACCGAAGACCACCTTCGTGTATCGACTACCGGAGCAGAAGTCGTCATTTCGTCTATAATAATAACCATATTGTGATGAAATTTTACATCAACGACCAACCAGAATTTTTAAAAATTACAGAAACGCAGCTGGAATTACCAAAACTTTCCCCCCTCCTGTCATCCAATTCTGCCATAACAATAGCTCTCTCCTGGGGGAATCGTAAACGAATAAAAATCTGCCCTCGTTGATTCTTTTTCAAAGGGTATTCGAATTATTTCCATCTAATAAAACCTAATGCTTATTGCACCGTGTTACTTGATATTCGTTTTATCTCTCTTCTCTTCACTCTTTGCGTATGTTTATTACGTGCTAGAAGGTGTAGGTCTAGGTACCTACTTTGAAGAAGAATTATCGTATTTGGATAATCGGTTGTTGTTTTTAGAAAGATGTCTTATAATAAAATGTTGGTTTATTGGATGACGTTTTTTTTTTTCATCAAAAATATCTAAAAGTATCAAGTTCAAGATTATTTTTCGAGACTAACCTGATATTGTGTTATTGTTCGATGATTGGGATAATCCTTTGAATGACCAAACTGATCCTTTTAGACCTCGAGAGCTGAAGAATCTTCGACGATTTGGAGGCGTTGGACAACCTGTGAAAAAATATTTAAAAATAAAATTATCAGAAAAATTTTGAATGGTAGATAGCTAGATACCATAGACTAGGAGGGAGGGGGATGGAGATTATGGCATTTTGCCAATAGGAATCGGTTAAAATCAAAATATTATTTCTGTTCAATTTTAGTTTTGATTTTGAACGTCTTTAAAATTCACAGAATCATCAAATAGGTAGGTAAAGGAAAAAATTGCATTCGTAAAATTGCCTAATATTACAGTTTCTTTAAAATAAAATTCGAACAAAAAAAATTAATATTTGCAATTTAAAAATTATGTAATAGCTGAGTGTCTATTTTTCAGACCGGTTCATTCAAAATTTTTCAAATTTTGTCACACACGTTTTTAACGAAATCTCGAAATAAAATAAAATTTTACAAGTTTTGCTTCACAGCAAAAATTTTCAAATTATAGGTATAAAAATATACATTTTTTTTTTTCATTAAAATGTCAAGATGGATAATTTTTTCAAGTAGGTAATTAATGATTTTTTGTTGAAATATTCAGACATTTAACGATTTGAGCTCTTTTTTCTTCTCCAATTCTCAAAATAGTTTTTTTTTAAAAAAAATCTGAAAAATGATAAAAAAATTAAAGCACAAAAAAATGTGCGAATAAAAAAAAAGAGGAGAAAAATGTTTTTAAAAAATCATCAACGGTAAAAAAAAATGTAATCTGCAACAAAATATCAATAGTATCACAAAAAAGTTGCATTCATTTTTCAATTAAATGAAATTGCTCCGAAAAGGTTTTAAAACATGAAAAAAAAATTAAAATTTCTTAATCCAACAAAATATGAATAAGTACGTCAAATCAAGTCTCTTTTTTCTAACTAAATATAAATTGTGTCTAAGCAAGTATTATTTTCTAAAAAAAAAAAAAAAACAATCAATTTCAATACCTATCCAACATTTTTGTAACATTTTTATTGGGGGGGGGGGGGGGGGTGGGGGAGGAGGAGGAGGGAGAAATAGCATCACAGAAAAACTTATAAAAAATATTTTAGAAATCAATTTTATGTAGTACCAAAAGTAGATACTCTTACGTCAAATTTTACAAATAAAGTCAATACTTATTCCCATTTTTAATTTTTTTTTCAATTTCAATTTTTAAAAAATCTATTTTAAAGAAGTGTTGGAATAGGAAATTCTTATTTGAACTGAACTGAACAATTTCAATAATGGCATAGCCAAATGGATGAGACAGTCAATGACCATAATGCACCATGGTAAGTTTTTCGCAAAAACAAAAGAGAACAATTCCACAAAATTTTGAGAAAAAAATTATTTTTGTAGAGCAAATTCAAGACATGATTTTTGTGAAGACCAATTTTTCAGCTAGTTTACTTCCTCCCCCTCTCCTCGCCAATTCTTCAATTTCAATTTCCTATTTCAGGTATTTGTACGTAATTTGTATGATTTTTTGTGAGAAAAAAGGGGAGCTACGAAACTCAGATCTAAAAATTCTTAAAAATTAATTCTGTTTCTGTGATTTTTTTATTCGGAATTAAAATTGAAGGGGCAAAGAAAGATAATTATTTAAATAAAATGGCAACATTGGATCATTGAATATAATTCAATTTTTAGATAATTTTTTGCATTATGATCAGAATTGAAAAAAATATTGACCTATATTTTCAGAAAACAGCTACCTACGACCCACATATTAATAAAATTTAAAAAAAAACACGAATCAAACAGAAAAAACAAAAAGAATATTTCGTTTCTATAATAAGTAAGTATTTTTGTTTATTGTCATGTTTTAAATCGAATCGAACCGCCATATCTTTAAGATATTTTTTCACCAATAATTAAAAAAATTGAAGGAATTACCTATAAAAATAATTTTCAAATCAATTATGACAGAAATACTTTAAAAAATGAATCACCCATTTTTTCTGATAATTTTTGGATAAAGTAATACTCTGTTCATCGGTGAGGGGGGGGGGGGGAGATAATCGTTACAGAGAAGATAAAATACGGATAAATCTTTAAAAACCAAATCAACTTTATTTCATCATCTCAATGATTTTTCGTTAGAATCCAAAATTCAAGAGGCCATAAAAAGTATTTTTTCAAATATCAGACATGTCAGATGATAAATTTCGATGTCGGTAACAAAAAAAAAAAAAAACGAAAAAAAATGTTTGTTCATAATTATTATTGCTCTATCCATATATTTACCTATTTAGTACCTGCCTAATCCATTAATAATATTTGCATAATTTTCGTAATCCTTCCTTCTCTCCCTCATAAATTCAATACGAGGCCAAGAAAACATTAAAAAAAAATTATTTCAATACAGTAGTCTAATTTATTCCATAAATTCTTTCAGTAAAAACTCGTTTAAATTTTGTTTATTTACTCCTTTATTTTGACAGATGAACGCCATGATTATCATTTTATTTTTTTTACTTTTTATTTTTTTAAACAAACTTGACAAACCAGAATAAAATTGATCATTTCGCAATTTTTCGAAATTTGAATAGGTGAGAAAGTAGGGTAGCTCAAAAATCGTGTCTACATCTTAAAACAATTTGGTGAAAAAAAATTATCTCTCAAACGTTTTTAAATTCTGATTATATTTTTTATGACTGGGAAATGTAATAAAAATAATTTTGAAAAAATTCACTGAATTGGGTTTCAACTCTTGATATTGATGATTTTTAATGCCCTGTAAAAATATAAGTATTTGAAAAACATCGTTTCTATTTTTGAAATTTTAGGAATAAAAGTCAAAAAAATCATTTTTCAAAAAAATTCAATCAAAAAAATTTTACATTGAATATTTTTTCCCTAAAATGAATTATCATCTACAAACTATTTACCAAAATTCACATTTTAAAAAAAAAAATCAAAAAATATTTTTTTCAGCATTGGAAAATGATGAACAAGAAGGAGAAGGGGTAACCATGAAAAATCACCGACGCGATCTCAATTTTTGAGAAATAAAAATGAGAAAAGATGAAATTTTCACCAGATTTCATCGTAGTTTCGATTAAATCTCATTGAAATTTCAAAAAAAAAAACAACCTGCAAAACAATCCATCTTATTACACAACTATACCACTCAACAGAAATCCTTGAACGATATCTACGAATTTCAATTTTTCATTACATCATTCCAATTAAACGACTCGTTTACCGAATAAAAATTACACCAAATGATGAAATTAACGAAAAAATTTTCCAATCGATAAAAAAAAATTCGTTAAAACGGGTAAATCGCACGTTTCTACGGCCCGTATGATATCTGCATATCTCACACACCTAGAGTTACCTATCCAATTAATACACCTTCATTATTCTAATATCTTATATTCCTTCACAGTACAACGACTCGAGACGAAAAAAATTTCGCAGTCGATTTTTCACGTGCCATTCACCTCATCGAAAAATAAAAACTAATTACTCATCGACAATAAACATAAGCCATGCACACGGACAAAAGATACACAAAAAGACTTACTTTGAGTCATGACGTTGCTCGTAGACGACGACGGCTGCGAACAAAGATCACCCTGTCTTAATGGCTTCGGTAATCGGCTAGGAGATACATCACGCCAACAGCACTCGCTATCTTGAATGCCACGAGCCTATGCAATCGAAAAATGCACACGTTAATTGGCAAATAAATGATAATTTATTACCGCGAATTAAAGTACCGAGAAATCGTCTAAAATAAACGTTAAAATATCCACATTCGATATTTTTTTCATCTTAGATACGCTTCGTTTAGATGATTTCAACTTTCGAAAAAAATTTTACAGATAATAATTCCGGCGCCTTGAACGATCACCTACTTGCATCAATGATGTAAAATGTCCGTTCGTTTTGACTTTGGGACGTGCATGGCCACTGGTCGGCAGTATCGTCGAAGCGCATTTTTTTATTTCGCCGTAATGGGCATTAACCGGCTCTTGCAACAGATCTGGATATCCGATCGACTTTTTAGGTGGTTTGACTGCACGTACCGAAAAAACACAGAAAAAAATACATTAACAGGTTGAACGTGATTAGCATTTAAATTATGTCTGGAAATCGATCCGAGGGGATGTTAACACCCTGTTGGCGCTTTAGTTACCACCTCGAAATGATAACATCATTCGAGGTTAAATTAGTACCCGAGAGGTAATTAATATTTCCAGCACGATTTTATGTAATCGAGGTATCAGGATTTGGTGTTTCTGCTTTCAAACGAGACTCTTGAATGATTTTTATAGATGTTTAGACCCTGAGTCGATTAAGGGACCGTTGTCCAAGGATTCGAAATTTCATTTTAAACGACTCAAATGTATGCGAGTTTTTTTTTCAGTTTGAGTTTATTTTTTAAAAAATTATTTTGCAAATACTGAAAGAAAAATTTTAAAAGAAAATGTATCAGACACCACATTTGAAAATTTGAGAATGAATTTTGTTTTCTTGATCAAAGTTTGAAAAATGAAAATATTTGTGAGCTCAATAAAATTAATCTTGATCCTCGAAAAAAGTGAGATTGGTGACCTAAATTTACTATAACTTTGCAAGAACTAGAAAAGTATCCTAAAACCAGCGCAATGCTCTAAAAAAAAGTAGAATCTTTTAAAACATTAATCAATTTTCAAAAATTTGAATGATTTTTCAAAATTTGAAAAAGTTTGCAAACCTTGGACGATTTTCTAAAAATCAGAGCAAACAATTTTTTAAAAATTCAATTCCTTCATTTTATAAAAATCGGATGCAATTTTACAAAAAATGACAGATTTTTGAAAAATCCGAGAATTTTCTCAAAGTTGAATAAATTTCTAGAAATTAACAATTTTCTAAACACAACGGGATAATTTACAAATGGATGATTTTTTCAAAAATCCAAAAAAAACTGTCAATTTTTTGTACAAAATGTTATTTTTCTTAACCTTGGTCAATTTTTTAAAAACTGGAGAACTGTTTCAAAAAAAAAAATTGGTAAAATTCTCAGAAACTTGGCGTTTTTAAGAACATGGAAAACCTTCAAGCACTCGAGCAAAATTTTGCAAAAAAAATAGTGACTTAAGCAAACTTTTTGAGCCATAATTTTTCATTCTAGATTTCAAACATCTATCCCCTCCCTATTTTAAAAATCGAATTCATCAAAAAAATGTTTGACATAGAAACTGAATTTTTTGTTCATAGAAAGCAAAAAACGTGAATAAAAGAATAAAAAGTTTACTATACCTAATTTGGAAACATATTAGAATTTTTCCAAAAAAATAAGCCTTCATGGAATTCAAGGTGCGAATGACAGAACTTTGGAAAAAACTTTCAGTACTTGGAAAATATTTCAAAACAATGACGATATTTTGAAAAATTTTCAAGAAAAATCTCAAACATTTCTCAAATTATTCATAAATTGAAACAAATGGGGTCTTAAAAATTTTCCACCCGAGAGGAAAAAACATACCCATGTTTAAAAAAAAAACCATTCGATTGTTCATGACGAGAGGATTCCAAAAATGTATTAGTTTTTGCTTTTTGAGCAATTTTTGGACGATTTATGGACGTTTTTCTTCATTAACTCTCCACATAGCAAAAAATCCAACTCTTGTTCGAATGTTCAGAATTGAATGATGAAAAAACCAATCGATTGTTCATGACGAGAGGATTCCAAAAATGTATTAGTTTCTGTATTTTGAGCAATTTTTGGCCCAGTTAAGGCGTTTTTCTTCATGAACTCTCCACATAGCAAAAAAGCCATCTCTCGTCCAAATGCTCGAAATTGAATGATAAAAAAAACCATTCGATTGTTCATGACGAGCAGATTCCAAAAAATTCGTTTTCAAAAGTCAGCTTCTGATTTTCTGACATCAAGTTAATTTCGAAAATGTAAAAATTTATAAATTTTTGACTTTTGGAAATGTAAAATATCGTGACACAAAATAGCGTCTTAAAATTTTTGGGCGGACCTCCCCCCCCCCACATCTAAGAGGAAAAAACATATCCATGTTAATATTTCAAAATTACGAAAAAAAATTCCTCAAAAATATTTAATGCTGAAAAAACTCAAGAGCTGAACAATTTTTTTCAAAAATTTACCACCACGCTTGAAAAAAATTAGTACGAAAATTTGCACCAATCAAAAAAGTTTAAGAGATCTTTTCAAAAATGAAAACCCTGGAAAAAGTGTTTCGGTCCCCATCACCACTCCAATCGCGTTTTTGGTAAAATTCAAGGAAATGCATCGTTTTACACCTTAAAATACTCTCTAGAATTCCAAAAATTTTCACATGACCATAAATAGGTATACCACTCAGAAAATCGGTGCCAAAAAATTTTGCTAAGAAAGCCAACAAAAATCTAAAATATCATCTTTCGTTTTCCAATAGTCCAGCTCTCTGAACAACATAATTATTCATTATTCTTTAGTAATTTTATTCCCTTTCATTTTTCTTCAGTGATAATTAAAAAAAAGTAATTTTGGTGATTTTCTAGTGAAAAAGCAGCGACTAAAAGTGACCAAAAGCAGAAAAATGACCAATTGAGCACACTGCAAAATTTTCTGTACTTTTATTTTTCAATTTTGGAGTTTTTAAAAATTTCAATTCATCATTTTTTTACAACAAAATTTTCAACATCAATTTTTTCCATTTTTTTTGAAAATTTTCAACCTTATAATTTTCTCAATGTTTCATTTTTTATTTTTTATCTATTCAAAATTTTCAAAAAAAAAAAAAAAATTTCAAGTCTAGACGAAGAACTTCCTAGCACTTGAATCATCATTTTCGAGAATATTTTTTTCTACCCTAAATATTTTCAAGTTCTCATGTTTGTAATTTTCTTGAATTATTTCATTTTACATTTTTAAAAAACTGAAATTTCATCAGAAATTCGGAAAAAAATTCAACTTAAATTTTTGACTACCCGCAATTCTCCTAATTTTCTTTCTCCCAAGTTCATCTTTCCCAAATCGAAGTTTCCAACTTGAAAATACTCCAAAGAAGCAAATTGATGATTCAATTGTTGAATTATCTATTTTTCTGATATCTTGCCTCATTGAAAAAATTTCAGAGTAGAAAAAAATTGAATTTTTGAGAACTTTTACACTTGGAAAAAAATTAAAAGCAATAGGTAAATAATTCAACGAATAAAATTTCTTTGTGAACACGAAATATTTTTTTCAAAAACTTAACTAGTAAAACAGCGACCCCTACAAATCGACTCCGAATTAAAATTTTCAAAGACTCTGGCTTTTTACGTATAATAATTGAACATACCTTGATCATTGGATGTACACAAAGGACAGGCTTCATTCCGGAACATGCAAGAGTAACATCTTTCGTGTCCACAGGTATCAATCAACTTCCTCTTTTTACCCTTATCAAACGGCATATTGCACCCCGGACAGATACCAGGATCCGGAGTCGAATATTCTTCGCAATCTAATAACTTATGGATCGTAGCTAAATCTGCAACAAAAGTAAACCCGAAAAATCCATTATTTTTAAACTACTGGATTTGAAAACACGCAGACATAATTCCTAATTAAACGCAACCTAAGCATGTATCAAAGTTGGTAAACTTTCAGCCCGGGGGTAAGTGTAATATCGGTTGTCATAAAAATTTACATTTGGCCAATTCGTGTACCGGCCGCAGAACCCATACTAAAATCTCATTTCCGTATCAAGCCTGTAACTTTGGAAACTATTACAAAGGGACCTATAATCGCAAAGTTTTCAAACTAAACCTTTGGACCGATGGTTTTTCCACATAACACCCTCACAAACTGCAGAAATCTAATTAAAACCGAGTCTAAGGTTACCATCGATAACTCCGGTACCGAAAAGAAGGAAGAGAAAAATATTTTATCTATGGGTATCCGGCTAACAAGTATTTTATACCTACTTACGAATATGAAACGCAATATTGTTGGCTCGAAGTATTAATGAACGCTTTTGCTCTGAGCCATCGTCGTCGCATTAAATCCAGAACCAATCCCGCCTTATTTTTGTTTATACTTTGAAATCTGGTCACATCTTATAGGCGAGTTATACCTATATGACTATTTAATCGTCAATGACTCATTTGAAAATCAAACATACCCCCTACCGTACGTTAATCGTGCATATCACTCCAGGCATGGGCGTCAGAATCCTAAAAATTCACCTATTTTTATCCAATCCGTACAAATGTGATTTTTAATTCGAAAAAAAATACCAACCATGTGAATTACTTACCGAGCCAACCAATCGAGTATAAATATTACCTTTACCTATAGAGCTGTGTATATCGATACACCTAATGATTACAAAAACGGTAAACTGATTCGAATAATTGCTTTTAACCAGTGGTAAATTATATATTACAAGTTGAACTGAACATGGCATCAGTATTTATACGTGTTTGTGTTACACTTAGCAGCTTATGTACGCGAGCATTCCAAAAAGTACATACTTATTGACTCGACTGTTCAACTTTTGCTTTAGGTTATAAAGAGCTTCGTGCTTCGTGTTGTTTTCAAACAGAAACCCTTCACTTTGTTGGGAGTATTCGAATATTCGTGCAGGATTAGATCAGGAAGCTCAATGTTATTCCCGTTAGCGATATAAATAGATATTTAATACGTGGTATGAGGTGAAGTGAATTTTATCTGTAGAAGTGCAATGTTTTTTTTTTTTTTTTTTCAAAATAATATAAACTCGTGAAAAAAAAAATATAAAAATTGTGGATAAAGGGATTGTGTGGTAAGGGGGCAATTTGGCCTCTTCGAGGTTGCCAACCGATGTTTCGAAAAATCACTAATTTGACCAAAAAAAACGCCAATTTTTACCAAAAAATCACTAAATGAAAAGAAAATGCTTAAAAATCATTAAAAAATCGCCAATTTTTTTCTCTAAATTTGAATCAGTTAAGATTCACTGATTAATTTGACAAAAGTGTGCAACTGAAGAAATCAGTGAAAATTTTACCGATTTAATCAGTGAATTTTCATTTTTGAATCGGTAAAAATTTTAATTTCCTGATTGAATCAGTAATTAATCACTGATTGAATCAGTAATCAAGTAATCATTCACTGATTGAATTAGTAAATTAAAATTTTTACTGATTCATTTCAGTAGTTAAAAAAAATTACTGATTCAAAAATGAAAATTCACTAATTGAATCAGTAATTTTTCACTGATTGACAGTCAAATTTCACTGAGTTGCACACTTTTCGCTGTTTAATCAGTGAATTTTCAGTTTTTCGACTGATTCAGATTCAGAGAGCAGTTCAAAAATCACTCAAAAATTACTTCTTAGATTCAATTTTAAAAATTCCAAAATTGCCAAAAAATGGCTGTTTTTCAATTTTTTTTTCTTGTTTTCAATCATTTTTCATCAAAAATCAAAAAAAATCACTAAAAATTACTGAAAATTGGAAAAAAAAAGCTCGTAAAAAGGGTAAAAAATCACTGAAATCACTAAATTCACTGATTCATCGCAATTTTTTGAAAAGCGAAAAAATCACTGATTTCAGTGATAAATCACCGAGGTTGGCGACTTTGCCTCTGATGGAACTTGATCAAAATCGTTTCGCCATTCGATTTATTTCGGTAAAAGATAATTTTAGAACGCATGAGCGAATTTTTAGCTCACCCCTGGAGGGTGTGCCTGGGGCTCAAAAAATACGTGATTTCCAAGCAGAAAATTCCATCTTTACGAGTTTTCAAGTGATTTTTTTTCAAACTTGGCACGTATAAGTAAAGGTACCCGGGAAAGAACCTTGGAATTTTTTACAAATTTTTCCAACACTTTAATGACCTTAAATTTGACTTTGAAAATTTTAAAATTTTGAGACTGGCAGAAATATGATTTTATTCAAAGGTTTTCAATGTATTTCACACCTGCCAGATTTTTTTTGGATTCTTTCGAATGGTGGAAGCATGGTCAAATATTCGAAAACCGGTTTAATAAATAATTTTTGCATTTTAAAATAATTGTTTTTCATAAATTTTTCACGGTTTTTTGAATATTTGGCCAATTTTTACAATTCGAAAAAATCTGAAAAATTTTGAAAGGTGTAAAATTAATTGAAAAATCTGGGAAAGAAAGAATTTTTTTCTGATTTTTCGACCCGAAAAATAATTTTTACTCAGTTTGTGGTAGTTTTTCAAGGTCCAATCATTTTCAAAAAAATTTAGATGTGAAAGTTGTTGCTTTCCAACATCAATATTTCTTCAGAAGTTTTCTCAGATCTAAATTTTTTCCTAAATTTTTTTCTGTACTTAAAATTTTTTTTGATCTTTTTTCACGTCCGTCCGGAAAAACTTCGTTGTTATTTTACAGCATAAATAAAAAAGAAAATTTACACCCCGCTTCTATTTCTGAAACACAGAATCTAGAGGAAATTCCTTAATCGTTTCCAATTTTGAATTTCTACTTTAAAAAATTTTTGAGAAAATTAAATGTTGAAAAATATTTGTGTTGAAGAAAAACAAAAGTAAGTAAAAAAATCTAAGGAATACCTAAGCCACAGTTGGAAAAAAATTTTAACGATTTGAAGTTGGAAGAATTTCGATAATAACTATATTTCTTTGAAAAAATTTAAACTGGAAAACATGTACCTTATTCAAAATTAAAAAAAAATTGAGTTTTCAATAATAGAGAACGGTACTGCCCTTCCATTGAAAAATTTAGTTGGCAGGCACCTTCTTCAACAGAACATTAGCATTATGGTAAAGATGGAGGGGGAGAAGGGTTACAAATTGAAAAAAAAATGTAAATTCGAACGTATTTCTTATTGAAAATGGAAAATTTCCATTTTTAGAAGGCAAAATTTCCCTATCTTCCTTGTGATCCAGTTCTAACAATTCCTTAAGTAAGTAAGTACATTACTTACTCGTACATTCATTTTTTTGGCAAGAAATTTTTTTTCGAAAAATTGGGGATCAAAATTCTAATTTTTGAGCCCACTTGTTTGAAGGAAATATCATATTCATAAATGATTTTTTAAAATTTCAAGTCCAACACTCTTTCTCTGATTTTTTTCGAATTTCGAGGCTGAATTATGAAAGTCAAAGTATATATATTCAACGAATTTCTGCGAAATGAAAATATAAGTAATAAAGTAGCATAAAAAATTCAACAAAATAAGACGTTTCAACTTTTCAATTACGTAAATTACAGGTTGAGGCCAAATTAATATTATTCAAGTGTAAACTATCGAATAAAACAGAAATTAATTTCAACCTGATACAGCGAGAAGCTGGACGAACTGTAAGAAGGCATGAAATTTACATTTCTTTCTGACCCTCGAGGAAATTCACGACTGTTTGAAAAACCCACACGTTGCTAAAAATTAACTACCTAAACTCGAACGAAAAGTCAAAAAAATACCCATCATTTCTGCTGGGTTCAAGGTTTTAATGCCGTTATTTCGTTATAATTTTATCGTTATTTTAAAAATTTTTTCCGATCTAATTTTATTGGTATAAAACTCTACATCCTCTACAAATACTTATAGATTCTAAAAATACTTATAGAAACATTTAGACATTTAGTGGTTCAGCCTTTTCAATGTCCGCAGAAGAGATAGAGAAGAACCAAATATTGCATTGTCAAAGGAGAGAGAAGGGGGAAACGAAAATTTTGAAATGGGATCGATTTCTTTCCTTTTTCGCACTCAAAATACAACATATTTCCCATTTTTCCTAACTCAAAAAAAAAAAATTATGACCAAGCACAGCCCAGATTTTTCAAACACGTAGCTGCTTTCTAGCTAAACTTACAGATTAGAAAAAAAAAGGGTTTTCAAAATTCATTTTTTTGGTTGTGATCAGGAAAGAGAAGGGTACATTATTTTATGGGAAGGGGAAAAAAGTTAATTAGCTGATGACTCGAAAAAAAAAAAAAAAGGAAAACATACAACATTACATTTTTGTCATTTATCGTAAAAATACGTAACTCAAAATCGACATCTGACACTTGACTATTTCAAAATCGATCATTTTTTGAAAATTTTCCCATTCATTAAGCGATTCCGATGAATTACACTCGTACACAATGTACACATGCATCTGACAAACGTCCTTTTTAATTCACACACTCGCGATATCGTTGAAAGCTAATAAACTCGTAAATTAGATACCTTCTGTTAGAGATGAGAAAATGATGAATGCTTTTTTCATTTCGTATATCTGGGGCGCATATATACTGCATTTTCGCATCCATCATATTTAATAAATTGGCACGACAAGGATAATACACATTCGTGACGTCACACTGCACTATATACTTCTATACGTCAAATGACGAGAACCGAATCCCAGATCGTCGCACAAAAATATCAAACAAATTAAGCATATTTTCAAAACACTGCATCAAAATCATTCATTAGGTGGATAAAATTACAACGAAAAAGCTCGGTTAATTTCGTACACCAAATAAATACCTCGACTTTATTTTTAGGTACTTAATTGCGTATCGTCTCTCGCTGGTTTTTACCAAATCTCTCTTATTCGTCGATTAGTCCCCTCTTTGATTACGTAATTCTCTCCGTAGAAGTATCAAAGATACCACGAAAATTACATTTAGCCTCGAGAATTCGAGATGGTGTATAAATTTGATCCATATTCAACGTAGATATTCCACGACTAAACCTCTCGAGGGTAAGTTTTAATCAAAGAATTGGGTAAAAAAATAACAAATTAACGAGTATACTCGAGCGAGTGTATAATGCTGATGAAGCATTCTGCGGAAATTAAATCCTTTCGGATTTAATTTCGAGACGTTCGAAATACAAGATTTTTTTTGTACCTCAGCGTGTTCACAAATATCAGGATTACTCGAGTAGAATTTATTCGAATATTTTCTAAAAAAAAAAAAACCAACCTCGACGAAGAAATTTCAACGTAAATAACAAAGAATACATAGGATAGTTATGTAAATAACGTGTTTTGGTGGCACCTCGCGGGGAAGGTGGTAATAAATAATAGTGAAATGAATAAAGACAAAATACAAATGAAGATAACTCAAGCTCGAGCAACGCGTATTTTAACATCGAGAATATAAAATTAATGAACGTGCGGGTGTGTACGAAGCTCATTTATAGTCACACAGGTGGAATGCAAGGTAGCATATTAACCATTAGATATGCTCCAGAAAGGTACCACGGAGTTGAGTAAAAAAAGGGTTACGAGCGTAGGGAGAAAGGTTAAAGGTAGACGTGGGTATTGATGAGGGATGTTGCCGTAACGATCTAGTACAGGGTGATCGATAAAGTCAGCTAGATATTTAACGATAATACACGAAAAATGAACGGTATTTGGTGAGAATGCCATATGCACCCTCATAAACGTCATCTTACTATTTCACCGAGACGAGGGCACGATCATCATTAAAAATATATTTCTTAAGTATATGATGGTAGACAGGTAGGTCTGAATGGATAAAATCACGATGACGGGCACCTTTTATTTTTCTTCCCTTTTATTTCACACGATCAATTTATCATTCTTGTATACCCATTACGAGTTTTAAAAAATCAAAAAGGTCCAACGTGTGGTTGAAATAAATCTCCATTTTTCATGATGGATTTGGTAAGATGATGATGATATGGTTAAGGGAGAGAGGTTAAAATACTTCTTATCGAACTGTGAATTTTTTTCTGAATTTTAGAAAACTCTTTTTCTTAGGAGGTTTGATTTCCTCTAAATTTTGAACATGTAAATTTAAATTTAAAATTAGGTACTTGAAAGAATCAATCTGACCTTTTTTTTTTTTTTTTGAAAATTGGCAGTTTTTTTTAGAAAAAATTGAAATGGGGTAGCTATGAGAGGGAAAAAATTTATTCCAATGATAGGCAGTAAATAACAAACACGTAATGTCTCATAACACCAAAATTGGCTTTTTAGAAAAAATTTTCAAAATACGATTTTTCAATCACGTTTGGATCGTCATAAATTGTGAAATTTGGTTCGAGGGAGTCGATATTAGATGGAAGATGTTATCAGCCGTAGATCGTTGAGGCAGCTCAATGATTTTACCGTTTTCAATCATTTTTAATTTTTTCTCAACTTGTCTGTTTATACACTTCAATTGATCAATTTGAAAATCAAGTCAAAGTTGTCGTTTCTTGTTGAACAAGTTGAAAAAAAAAACTAGAACTCAGGTTTTGACAATCCAAATTAATTACATGGACGAATATCTTTCTATAGAAAATTTTGAAAATAATAGAGAGAAACAAAATTGCGCTAGAGGGTCCAAAATTTATGGTTGGAAATCGTTGAATTCAGGTTTGGAAGGTGGAAATGCAGGGTTCTAAATTTCATCAAGTACCATATGTTGAAAGTACTTTTTTTACAGGCGATCAGAAAAGAGGGAGGGAGGGAGGGGAAGAGAGGATGACACCCTCTCCACACCATCTCAAAGATGAAAAAAGTTGGAAAACTGGGGAAAGTTGGGTAAAATGGGAATTTCCCAATTTTTCCTAAATTTTTCCAAGTTTGAAATTAGGAAAAGTTGAAAAAATTGGGAAAATCTGAGAATATCTATCATCAAAAAAATTCACTCTCGCTTCGCTCAGGTTTAGCATTTTCTTCCAATTTTATTAATTTTAAAAGTCATGACATGAATCTTTTTTCTTTTTTTAGCTCAGACAATTGAATATTTTCAAATGAAGAAAAAATTGCCCTTCTCATTGATCAAAAAAAATTAGAGACATCCTTATAAATTGATTTTTCAAAAAATATTCGACTTTTTTGAAAGGGGAGGAGCTTATTAAGAAACGCCAATTTTTTGAAAGTCAAAAAATATAACGAAATAAGCAGGATTTTAAATGAAGAAATTTCAACTTTTGAATGCTATTTTATTTTTTTCTTTAAAAATTTTCATCCTCGCTTCCCTCGGACTCTATAAATTCATACAAACTCCCAAAATAATGTCTTTCGATGACAGATAATCAAATATTTTGAAACGGAAAAATTTTTCCTCCTCTAGTCGGCGATCTTGAATAGAATTTTAAAAAATTGTTCTATTTTTTAAAAGGAGTAGTGACCATTTAAAAATTTCTTAGAAGTAAAAAATTAACTTAAAAAATTATGAATTTTCATTTTTTATTTACAACAACTGGGAATTTTCGTTTTTAGCCAAAAAAATTAAATTTCCACTATCATTGAAGGTTTGGAATTTGGGATTGAATTACATAGGTACCTATAAGTATTTGTCCCAGGAGGAGGATGAGGGTAGTCGGGTAGGAAAATAATTGAAAGAAACATCAATTTTTCCGTTTGGATAGCTCTAAAAAAAATTGTTAGGATACACACTTGTTTTGTGATGATTTTATGGTTCAAGTTTCTGATTTTAGAATTGGTCTCTAATGATAGTATGAAATCTGAAACAGTTCCCTTGATTCTGATTTTTTTTTATATTTATTGATACTGATCTGAAAATGGTTCAGGTTTTTCATTTATTTTTTCAAAAGAAATGAGTTTTTGGGCCTAATTTTAAAGGTTTCCAAAATTAAGAACCGTTTCAATCGGTCTTGGTTTTCCCGGCTCTTTTGAGTAATGGCTTTTCAATTTTTTTTTTCAAATTTGAATCAATTTCAGAAAAGCAATAGATGAAAAAAACCACAAAGTTACCTTTTTAGTTCAATTTTTTTTCTCAAAACTATTCAACACAAACTGTTCTTTACTCAATTTTTTCAAAATTTCCTCAGCTCAAATTCTATACTTCAACTTTTCTTCAAATTAAATGAGAATTTTTCTGGAATTTTTTCGACTCTCAAATGTTTTAGTTTTGCACTGAATAAAAATAATCAATAATTATTTTCATGCGTTGAATTTTTTTTTGAAAAATGATACTTAAGAAATTCAATTTTTGTAAATATTTCAAAAAGTTGGAAATTGAAAAGAATTTTTCAGTCAAAAAAAAAATTCAAAATGAAAGGAAAGAAATTTTCTGTTCTTTAACACAAAGTTAAATCTCTAAAAGATGTTTTTAGGAATTCCAACCGAATTTTAAAATTGGAAAATTTGTAAAAAGTTGGGACAATTTTATGAAAAACTTGTGTTTTTTTGGGAAAAATAGTTGAGAATTTTACAAAAAATTCAAGTTGGAAAAATTTGAGGTACATTCCTTTTTAGAACATATCGTCAAGTAACGCCTCTGATCAAGATTTTCAATTTTCCAAATATTAGACAACTGAAAATTAGGATATCAATTGAGACAGCTGAAGTTTTGGCCTCAAATGTTTCAGGACATACTTTTTCCAAAAATTGAAATACCTCTTTCAAATTAAAGGGAAACATCTCAAAAAATTCCCTGTTAGAAAATTCCTATCTTCGCAGACACTTGGTTTTGATCGTTCACACACGTTTGTGACATTAACTGATTCATTCATGAATGGAGAACCTACATTTAAACTCTCGCACATAAACCATCATTTTCTCGAACTTCCTCTTACGTACATTTACAATTTTTTAGTCACAAATAACTAAGCAAATCACCAATTAAACAACCTTCACTTGAAGATTCCACAATGCTTATTGCTCTCACATCCACGTTAAAGTTGATATAATCTCTTAACCACATTTGATTTACTCAATTACGGTCATACAAATACCCACACTAGGTAGCAATTGGTACACGTTCTGCCGAAAATTTACCCATTACTAAGCATCTCCATCCTACCCGTTCAATACTACACAATATAATTTCGCTGCATCGTATTTATATCGCGTAAAAATGTGTACAGCAATACACATCCCACTCGACAGGAAACACTCGACTAGATTGAAAAAAAAAGTCAAACCCTTTCTTACACCGCGTATCCATCTACGTATATAGAAAAAAAAACCTCTTTTCGTTCATAAATCTTCGCACCGAGAGTCTCGTACCTCTACCTTTAGTTTCACCAATACGTATTCGCTCTCGACATGAATGATGTAAATATACTTGGCTGGTTCATTGAAAAACGATAAAAGAATCTACCGTACGGCATCCTACGCTCCAAACGGTCCGGTAAAACGTGTATATAGTAAATATTGTCCACAAATCCCGCGCCGTCCGCGCGTACCCTGCGAACTACGTAGCCAGTCTCAGCCTATATTTGGAGAACACTTTATCGCGCGCGTACGAAAAACATGAATGAATTCTATGACCTATTTATCGAGTCCCCGCCGATATTTAAATTAACACCGGGTAGATAATTCGCCTTTATTTGTGTTTATCGAGTTTGAATACATAGACCAACGTAGTGTGTTGGATAAGGTCAGACCGTACCCCTTTCGGGGTATGTCTTGATTGAATCAAATTTTTAAATTTCAGAAGTCTCATATCTACGAGTACTATCGGATGGTTTGGTTTTCACAAAAAATAAGATTTCCAAAATTTTTACCCTGTACATGATTTAGGGCTTACGCGATGAGCCCCCTTTTTTCACATGAGATATAGGTAACACAGGATAACATATTTAACTCTCCACTAAAAAAGTGGTCTGAGAAGTGAAAATAAGTTTTTGAAATCAAAGCCCTTTTTTTCAACTTTTTTTGCAATATAACTTGAAACAGTTTTTGTACAAAATGCTGATTTTACTAATTTTGCAAAAAAAATTTAATGATTTTGTAATTAATTTCACTAATTAAGCAAAAAAATCACTAATTTTGCAAAAATTTCACTGATTTTGTAATTTTACTTACTAACTTTGAAAATAATTTCACTGATTTTGCAAAAAAATTTCGATGATTTTGTAAAAAAAATTCACTGATTTTGTAATTAATTTCACTAATTTTGAAAATAATTTCACTAATTTTGCAAAAAATTACCAATTTTGAAAATAATTTCACTGATTTTGTAAATAATTTCACTAATTTTGAAAATAATTTCACTAATATTGCGAAAATTTCACTAATTTTGCAAAAAAATTACCAATTTTGCAAAAAAAAATACCAATTTTGCAAAAAATTACCAATTTTTCAAAAATATTACTGATTTTTCATAAATTTCACTGATTTTGTAAAGAATTTTACCAACTTTGAAAATAATTTCATTAATTTTGAAAATAATTTCACTAATTTCGCAAAAAAATTACCAATTTTGAAAATAATTTCACTGATTTTGCAAAAAATTTTAATGATTTTGTAAAAAAAATTCACTGATTTTGTAATTAATTTTACTAACTTTGAAAATAATTTCACTGATTTTGCAAAAAAATTTAATGATTTTGTAAAAAAATTCACTGATTTTGTAACTTATTTCACTAATTTTGAAAATAATTTCACTGATTTTGCAAAAAAAATTTTAATGATTTTATAAAAAAATCACTGATTTTGTAAATAATTTCACTGATTTTGAAAATAATATCACTAATTTTGAAAATAATTTCACTAATTTTGAAAATAATTTCACTAATTTTGAAAATAATTTCACAAATTTTGAAAATAATTTCACTAATTTTGCAAAAATTTCACTAATTTTACAAAAATTTAACTGATTTTCAAGAAAATTTAATATATTTCAAGTACTGACTTTTCAGTGAATTTTCACTGATTATCCAGAAATTTACTCTCACTGAAATTTTTTCAACTGATTTATTACTACGCTGCAATTCTGACTAAGAACGAATCCAAAGGAATGCTTTTTCACTGTTCAAATAGTAATATTCTCAAGAAAATTTCGCTCTCGCCTCGCTTCGCTTGAGCAGTATTTTAATCATTTTATTTTAAAAATTGATGATTTTTGACTGACCTTTCAGTCAAAAATCACTAATTTCTCAACCAGTTTTCAATTAGTCAAAAAAATCAATGATGTTTAACGAGTAAATTAGTGAAAAGTGACTAATTTGAAATTTGGTCTTTCCACTCTCCACCTATTTTATCTCAAATTCTCACCCCACACCCCCTTCCTTAGTAAATTTCTGGGTAAGGTTACGCTTATAATTCTGACTGTTTTCCAATAATTTTCGATCAAGCAAAGAACGGCAAAAATTGTTAAATTCTTGAAATTTCATCACATCTGAAACTCCGCCCAAAGCAAGAATCTTTTGGATTTTTGGAATCACTGTGTCAGAAATTTTCAATTATTGATATAATCATTTTACAAGAAAATCAACCAGAACCAGAGGTGAAAATTAATAAAAATATCAGATCAATTCGGACCAAAAAAAATCATAACTAAGAGATTTTGACTAAGAAAGTCAAAAAGACAAATAACGATATCGAAAAAAAAATTGAGGCTCTTCTGAGCGAAGCAAAGACGGAAACTTTTTTTATAAAAAAGTGAAATTGAAAATAATTTAAAGGAAATTCTTCAATTTAAAAATTCAGGAAGAAAATGTTAGAAATTCATGCTTTTTGTCGAAAATGATTAAAATTTATGCGATTTTCATGGTTTCATGCCACTACACCGGCATTCATGCTAATTTCATATTTTTCATGTTTTTCATGCCCGGTAGACACCATGAAAGTAGCTCGAAAGTAAACAAAAATCTTTTCCATCATAAAAATAAATTTAGATCAATTTTTTGAAGTTTTCTTGCTGTCAATAGAAATGTTATAAAAATTGTGTGAATTGAAATCCAGTTGTGTCTGGTGGCAACACTGATTTTGGCTCGACTTTGGATTTATTGAAAGAACAATATCAATTCATAAGTATTTTTGAAAAATTTCCTCATTAAATGAAACCACTCGAGGGGGGCTCCAGGGGCTCGAGTCCCCTTTCCCCTTAAGCTCGAAAAATTAGGGCCTTTTTTGCTTTTTTAAACGGTATCTTTTTTAAAAAAAATTCGTCCGTGCTTCGTTCGAGCAGTATTTTAATCATTTTATATTAATTTTTGACTAATTTTTCAGTAAAAAATCACTGATTTTTCAATAAATTTCCAAATTTTTTTGGAAAAAATTGATGATTTTTGACTGAAAGATCAGTAAAAAATCCCCTCCTTCCTATTTCTCTCAAATTTTCAGCTCCTCCCTTAAATAATTTCTAGATGCATCTATCATTTTGCCAATTTTCACCAAAATCTCAACAAAACGCATACTTTTTTACTCCGCAAAATCATCACCAATTAGTTCGAATCCGTATAAAACACCTTAATGAACCGAAAAATAAATCTCACGCTGACCACAGTCCTATCCATCGGCTACACTTCACGGTGCTCTTAAAATTCGAGCCCAATACCAACTGCGAGGTGAAATTTCACACACTGCGTATATCTGCGAAGACCTTGAGACTCAGATTTACGCATGATTTATCCTATCTCTGGGTAAAAGCACGATATAGGCGCGTTAATTATAGTCCAACATGAGTAACGTACGTTGACCGGTACAATTTCCTAAAAAACGATGACCGGCAAGTTTCCATACAGCAATCGAACAATACGTTGCAATCACGAAAATATAGCGAATTAATTCAACAAACGCATTGCATCGAGGTAAAAAAAAAAAGAAAAATGCCGCCGCATAAGGAACCTATTCGTGATCGTGTTTTCGATGCGTGGGAATATCCTGTGAATTTCAAAGCAACCTGTTGTACTTGTCCACCAAAAAGGCTACCATCGGGTCACGCAACTTGGTCTTTGGTATAAAAAGCAAACGTACACATCTGTTGATTGTTCCACGTCGCTACAGCTCAGGCGAGATATATTAATCGATCACACTTCAGTCGTCATTTCGAAACTTTGAACAGCTGAAAGTCAAAAGTGCAGGTAATCGATTTACCGAGAATTTCCTCCCTACGAGATCTCGTTTTAATTAAACTTCGAAGAAGATTTTTGAGTTGTACGCGAACCGCGGGCTGTCCCCAATGCATCTCATAAACATGGGGGAAGAAACGAGTTTAATCACACTAGGCTGTTTTGCAGTTGCACATACAGGCATAAGTTATATATAGGTATTCTGCCTACGTAATTAATTTTACCTGAGCGTCTAATCGTCTAGCGTTTACACTGGCACGGTACTGCCTACGCTACTGAAATTTGAATGTAGGCGTAACAAGGCAGACGGGTTCGTGAATTTTACAAATGCATAGATTGTATAGATATATACCAGTCGGTGTCCCGGGTTTAATTCATATCTGGTTTCATTCAATGTTTTTTTTTTTTATTCAATGTGATCTCACTACACACGGTTTTACAAGAGTGAAAAAAGAAAACCATCGCAAACGGTACATTCGCTCGGTAGGGTACTGCCGGCCTGGCCTTAGAACCAGTTTGGCTAGCGATCATTTGCGCGCAGTTTCAGTGCAAATATTGAGTAATTTTTTTTCAGATGTTCGATTCGGAGTAGGCGGTCATTATGATATTGTTCCAGACACGTTATTCGACGGTGATCTATGCTAAAAAGAGAAACGGAAATAGTGAGCGCCAAGTTCGCCATTTGGAGTGTTGAGGAGTGAGAAAGGAGATTTATTGATTTTTTTTTACTCCTTTGAAATTGGTTAATTGATACGAGTTTGATCGGTTATTTGTGGGGAATGATCTGGTTGAGATGGTAAAATGATCTGATTTATCAATACGTTGATTTGGTTGGATTTAAAAAATCTGTCTGACGACTTTTGCAAAGATATGTTTCATCAAACTTTTAGCTCGAAATTTTGATTTTTAAAAAAAGCTTGTGAAAATAATCCATAGCTAAATTTTTAGCACTTAAGGTTAATTTTTCAATTTTTGAAGAATTTTCAAAAATTAATAACGGTAGGTAAGTTGAAAAAAATGCAAGCAAAAATAATTTTAAAACCAGGTGAGCCTGGATGTAGAACTACCCTTAAGTAGATGTAAATAATTAGTTTTTGAATTGATACTGATTTTGAATCTTTCAAAAGGAAAGGAATAAGGGAAGGAACTTCACCTAAAAAACCGACTCCTGACCCCAAAAATCGTATTTTCCACTCGGTTGGAGCACTAGTAAAGAGATTGAATCCAAAAATGAGTCGATATTCTAATTCGACATTTTCAAATTAGCAAGAATTGATCGTTATTTTCATATCTCAACATACTTTTTACCTAAACCAAGGGGGGCTAAAAGGCACTTGAAGGGCCAAATCCAAAAAATAAGCAAATATTCGAACTCGGGGCCCTCAAATACCCGACAAACGACAGGTCACATGTTATTTATAATTTTTTTAAAATTTGGACCGTTTCAAGGGGGCTAATCAAGGAGGGTCCAGAGAAGTCGGATGAAAAAAACTGAGTACATATTCGAAATCAGCACCTTCGAATTATTTAAAATCGATTCGTCGCATTACTTTTCAATTTTTTTTTCAGGGTAGTCAAAATTTGGGGCCCCAGTACTCCCCAAGGGTGTAGAGATTCCATTTTGAAAGTTTGATGGTTAAAAAAGGGGTAAAAAGGGGCTACTTTTTATAATTTTTTCAAATTTTTGAATGGTGGCTTTCAATTTTACCTATCATGATTATCATGAAAGTTGAGCTTTATCACCAAAGATCAACTTTGAGCTTTTCAAAATTTGATTATTGTTTTCGAATCTTCAATCAATTCTATATTTCAGATACTTACCGTAAACAGTCCTTCCTCCTCCTCCTCAAAAAACAGCATATATCTCGAGATATGAGCCCTCAAAGGTGGGTAATTTAGCAAAAAAAATCCATAAAAATTATGAGGCCCATCCCTCAAATTCTTAAAAAGTTAGAAGGGAAATAATCGTGGTTTTGTGAGGGGAACTCTTCAAAAAAAATTTGAGCAAAATTAGAAGACCAGATTTCATTTTTGGTCCGGATTAGTATGGAATATCCCAACTTATTCCCCCCCCCCACTTCCCCCTACTTGAATTCATACTTCTTATCTGCCACCCAATCCGGAAATTCTTGCTAAATTTTTTTTCCCTTCATTTCATTCATTTTGAATGGACACAAAACACAAAAAGACCAAATGGAGCGCAGGGACGAACCATTTGAATTTTTTGAGGAAGGAAGAAGCAGAATCATTGAAAATTCTTACTAATAAGTTCCCCTTTAAAATCTATTTAACTACCCCTACCTCCTACCTTACTTCACCAGTTTCATGTGTGGTGAAATCTGTGGATAATTCTTATCTAGGAAATTAACCACAGTTTCATGTGCGGTGAAATCTGTGGATAATTATTATCCAGAAAATTAACCACCAGTTTCATGTGTGGTGAAATCTGTGGATAATTCTTATCTAGGAAATTAACCACAGTTTCATGTGTGGTGAAATCTGTGGATAATTATTACCCAGCAAATTAACCACAGTTTCATGTGTGGTGAAATCTGTGGATAATTATTATCCAGCAAATTAACCACAGTTTTGTGTGTGATGAAATCTGTGGATAATTATTATCCAGAAAATTAACCACAGTTTCATGTGCGGTGAATCTGTGGATAATTATAATCCAGCAAATTAACCACAGTTTCATGTGTGGTGAAATATGTGGATAATTATTATCCATAAAATTCACCACAGTTTTATGGGTTTCCCCGAAATCTAGAAACGATAATTTTTATAAGAAATTCCCATCCACAAAATTTTCCACATGTTCAAAACTTTTAAATGTGTGGTGAAATATGTGGATAATTATTATCCAGAAAATTGACCACCAGTTTCATGTGTGGTGAAATCTGTGGATAATTCTTATCTAGGAAATTAACCACAGTTTCATGTGTGGTGAAATCTGTGGAAAATTATTACCCAGAAAATTAACCACAGTTTCTTGTGTGGTGAAATATGTGGATAATTATTATCCAGCAAATTAACCACAGTTTCATGTGTGGTGAAATATGTGGATAATTATTATCCATAAAATTCACCACAGTTTTATGGGTTTCCCCGAAATCTAGAAACGATAATTTTTATAAGAAATTCCCATCCACAAAATTTTCCACATGTTCAAAGGCGAATATTTTTCTATAATTACCTTTTTTTCCGTTTCCTTTCTCTATGTAGAAAATTATTCAATTTTTAGGGCGAATTAAAAAAAATATCATTTTTAAAGAAAATTGAAGGTGAAAAATGATGATTATGGTACCTACATATTTTGGAAATTCAGCCTAAAAAGAAACTATATTTTAGCCAGAGGAAAGTAAGAGCGGAAATTTAGTTGGAAAATATTGTATGTATATGGGCTGAAAGAATCACATAAGAGAAATTTAACAGTTAGTCCAATTCAAATCGTTTGAAAAAGAAAGAGTCAACTCAAAATATTTTTAGAAAGGGTCTGGGCCTCCCACAACACCTTTTTCACCTCTACATGCCTCTACATAATTATTTTAGTTTCCTTTGAATCGAGTTAACCATATACAAACAAAGATCCAGCCCGAGAGTTGAGAAAGATTTTTGCTACATTCATTTTTCATGTTTTACCAAATACGCAAGAGAGATGCGAAATCATGAATTTTACAAAACTTGTGCATCAAAGTCAGTAGATTCGAAAAATTCATTAGGTACTTGGTATTCATACCATGTTCAAATTTGGTCTAATTTCCAATTTTGAACATCTTCTCCCAGCATTCAGTTTGGATGAAAGAACAAAAATCAATCATAAAAATACATAGAAAACACTGCTTTTTCACTACGTAGTCTGCGATGCTCTTTAAATCGATTTTTCGAATTTTTTTCACCATGGCAGACTTTTTTGAAAAAATAATTTAAAAATCACCGGAGTCATGAGATTTTAAGAAAAATTAAATTTTCTACATACTTTTTTAAAAATTGAAATCCCCTTTTCCGAAGACAGTTTAGAAAAAAAATGAAACACGAAAAATGGTTGTCTTTTGATTTTAATTTAAATAATTTTTGATTGGAAACTTCGCTTCTAAACTCGAAAAGTTACTGAGCAAAAAACCAAATAGTGAACTCTTTTAATCGATTTTTTACCTCCCAAAAAATTTTAAAAACAATTGCTCATCATGAAAACTTCTGACGAATTTTTGTGGATTCGGTTTTTCTCAGCTAAAAAGCTAACAACCAAAGCATTTGAAAATAAATTCCAAGAATCTCGAATGCTCTACAACGACAAAATTCAAAATTTCATCACAGCCAATGAATTCTCATTTAAAAAAAATTATTTCAGCGTAATTTGCTCCAGAACACTGAGTTTCTTTGTTGTAATCATCGCACTCCCTGCTCTCTTCATCCCATCTTTCTAATGGATATTTTCAACAACCCCATTTCTAATTTCCTCACCCTATATTAGGATTTGCTTTATCAGCGGTTTCTAATTTCCGGATTTCGATACGATTTTTATTCGGTTTGATTTCTCGAGAAATTTTTCTCTTCGATGAGGCTGACCGTTTGTGAAATTGGTTCGCACGCGGATCCGCCAAAGAGCACAAATCGTCCTTGAACTGTAATACAACTTTAGCGATGTTTCATTCCATCCACAAAGAAATATTTCGCGCGTTTCTTATAAACCCGAAGCGAGAGAAAATAAGATGAAAAAAATTGAAAACGATATCAACACGTATATCTAGCATTGCTGGCATTTCAGTTCCTGCGATTTCAAACGAAGGGGAATTTTTTTCTAAAGTCGAATAAAAACTACATTTAGCTGGAAATAAATCGACTTTTACTACACTCAAAGTGATAATCTTTATTGTTTTTTGTCTTTTACCTTCGAATAAAAATACTTTCGTCTCACAGCCGGGTATTAAAGTTTTATACGCCTATTTGATTACACGAGAGATAATTAACACATCGATACTACATATACATGGTTATTTCACACATTATGGAAAAAAATTAGACCAATAGTATGAAAATAGAATATTAAAAAGATGTAGGAAAAAAAATACCATAATAAACGTACGCGTTAATTTGTTTAATAAACACGAACCACGTCGTGTAGATAGAAGAGAGAGCAGAATGTAGCACTACCTACTTATTTCTCGAATAACGCGTTACTCGAGATTAATTTGGTATACGGGGTAATTACATGTTACAAAGTTAATTCGTTTTTCCGCTTGAAAATATGTGAAAAAATAGTCGCCATTGAGGCTGCTTCGCAACGAGTTTGGAAAAGAAGCTCGAAATTTACGACGTACGCATGACGCGAACGCGAATATATCCATGGCATGGATTCAAATGTACAATAAGATACTTTGGACGTCTTGTGGTCGGCGTAGTGTAAAAACATTGTAAAATGATGGTCGAACGGATAATGACCGAAGAAAAATTTGTTTTTACTTTGAAGCGTCCGGCGAGTCGCCGAGTTGACCGCGTGAATATACATACAGGGTGTCCTATTTAAGATCAGTAAGCAGTAAGCAATAGGTTGATGTTTGATTAAAACGTAGAATTTAGAAAAAAAAAAAAGAAAAAAAAAAAAAAACAAGAAAACAATTTGTGAAAGGAGTAGCCTATTTTTTCTGGCGAGTAAAAAGCCAATCAAAATTTTAGATGATCATTTGTTCAATTTTCAAGTCAAGGGAGTAGGAAATGAATGGTGCAACTTTTCGAAACAAATTGGATCAAAATAGGAAAATTATCATCATGAAAACTAATACTTGATAAAATAAAAAAATTAATATTTTTTGTGATTTTTTATTCAATTTAAAAACTGAAGGAGCAAAAAACATATTTACTTACTAATACACGAAAAAATAATAAAAATATATAAATTGTGAAAATATACGAGGGCAGACAGGTCAAGGAGGTGAAGGGGCAAGCCACTAAATTATTTAAAAAAATTGATCATCAGTAAAAATGAAAAAATTGTTCTTGAGTTCAAAATTTTAAATTTTTAGTCCCTCGAATAATGCTAACTAGATCTTTCACTTCGAAATGAATGGTATCTAAAAATTAAATATTTTATTACAATAATTTTTATTTATCAACATTAAAATTAAAAATGCCAAAAATATTATGTAGTAAACCATAAGTATGAAATTCACACGGAAAAAATAGAAGTAACACATTTTACCCCAAAAATGATAAATTTTATCAAAATAAATAAATAAATTTTACCAAAATAATAAATTTTAATCAAAAAATTATGAAATTTATTTTTTAAAGAAAATTATAACGTCTCAATTCACAGAATACATAGGTGAAATTAGTTCTAAAAAATGAAATTTTTTATCAGAAAAAATCATAAAATTTGTCAAAAAAATGAATAAATTTTACCAAAATAAATGAATTTTATTCAAAAAATAATAAATTTTACCTATTTTGAGAATTGGGACACGTTATTATTTTTTTGGATATTTTTTTTTCAGTGCAGAATTAATTTTTCATTTTTCGATGTTGAATGATGTGATTTTGTCTCTTCAGTTTTGATATTAGACAAAAGAATAGTCGTGACAAAATTTGTCTGGTCTTCAAAGCACACCATTCGTTGAAAGATTGAATTTTTCCAAAAAAAAATTGTTATCTGCAAATATTTATGGTACCTTCAATTTTGAATTTGAAAAAAAGTCATCTGCGTGTAAATAGGCATTCGAGTAGTTGGAAAAAGTGAGTCAATTTTTCTTGAAAAAGCATATTTCCCCTTACATTTTGAAGAAAGAATATAAGAGGTATCTAGACCTACTTCGTTACGGATGGATTTTCAACACTGATTATCCCGTTCACCTTTGCCATCGACAAAATGTTTGAGCATTTGGTATCCAAAAATCAAAAATAAGCACAAAAATAAACTTTTTGATTTCAACAAAACCTAAATCATATCATCATCAAAAACTTTACACAATTGAACATTTTTGAAGTTCATGAAATTTCCGAAGATTATTCAAATAAGGATTAATAATAGAAAATTGAATAAATTTTTGCATCAAAAATTTTGATTTTTGAAAAAATTCCTTGTTTTATTTGTACAATGTTTCCCGTTCAATTTAAATTTTTCTGCGAAAAATTAATACTCGACACATTTTTTTTTGAATAATTAACAAAAAATCAAAAAATTCCCGTTTTTCTTTTTTCATAAAAATTTTAAAATTTCCAATTAATTTCAATCGAAAATCGTTGGCAATCAAATTTGACATTGACAACAAAACCTCAGAACATAAACAACCATTTTTCAAGAACCAATCTCACCTCAAAATTCACTGTTTCTGAAAACGTCAAATCTTACCATATTTTTTTTCCAAATTCATCATAATTTTGAGATTTTTTCTTGATATCTGATACCTTGCCATAAAAGTAAAGATGGAAAAAAATTCACCAATTTTTTAAAGACTTGACAAAAGATGACTATTTTTTTTTGTTAATAATTCAAACCATAGGTCCCCCTTCCATTTTTTTTGAAAATTTTAAATTTTCAACCCATCCCCAACTTTCAACCGCTTTCTCCAAGACTATAAAATATTGAATTTTTAGCATTTACGGTCATATTACTCGAGTTGGGGTGGGGAGGGAGGAACCATTTTTTAGAAATGGCTCTACATCAAACCCAACTTTAAATTTTTGAATTTTTTGTTGAGCTCAAAAATTGTTTACTGACCTGACTGAACTAAGTAATTTGAAATTCAACTGCAAATTTTTCACGACAATTCCATAAAATTTCACCAAAAAAGCAACCAGAATCTTGAAGCTTTCTTCCCGTAAATTTTGGACTATTTAAGAATTTTTTAAATTTTTCTACGCAGTTCTGACCTGAATTGATCAATTTACAAATTTTCATGTTCTCAAAAACCCGAAGGAGTCGATAAAATATTACAACGTGAACATTTTCAACAATGCCTACTTCTCATTTCGAAAGGGTCTATATTGAACAAAAAAATTCAATAATGATTGGGTCAATTTTTCCTAGATGACTTTTTTTTCTTACAAGCTCGTACAACGTACCTACGAATTTTACATTCCAAAGACTTTTTTTATGAACAATTTTTAGTTGAGTTTATGGCATTATAAAAACTTCAAGTGTACACAGTCGTCATTAAAGGGTACCGGCGGTTAAGATAGGTGAATCTGCCCCCGAGCTGAAATTTGAAACTAACCGACGGAATTTGGTCCTTAGGGTCTGAAAACCACCTGGTAAAAATTTTGGCCCCCTACCCCTCCCCTAACCCGAGTTATGGGGCAAAACGTTACTTTTTTCAGCCTTTTCATTAAAAATTTTTATCTCCGAGAGTTTTCAACCAAATTTTTTCAAATTTACGTGAGTTATACTCCATACTGAGGGGTATTAGTGGGTGGTTTGAAAAAAATTTTTTGATGATTTTTTCTAGCCAAAAATCGCATTTTAAAACTTGAAATCGAGTTTTATACATGATGTTGCAGAGGTGCAAAAATGAAAAAAATATATATCATGTATCTAGTCCTTATCTACAACGTAATATTTTTTTCAGAATTTTTTAGGTGGGTGGAAGACCTTCAAAAACGCAAAAAACCGCATTTTGATAAAGTTTTTCGCTCAAAAATGGTCATTTTTGGCCGAAAAAATTTTTCGGGTAATAATATTCCAAAATACGTATTTTTACGCCACTTGCCCGATTTTCACTTCATTTCATTCTTTTTTGAATGATTTTTGCAATTTCAAGTAACCTAAAGCGCAAGACTTGAAACTGTATATATGTAACTTTCCTTATACCTGTATAACATTATCATACGGAAAACACTGAAAGAAAATTTGTGTTCAGTAGCTCGAACTACCTTCGAAAAATTCATTTGCATGAGCAGAGCACTCAAATTTCGAAAATTCACTTTGTAGTCAACAAATTTTTTTTCAACAATACTTACGTTGCTACCAATATCATTATCAACAAGAGGTATGGTGAATCTGCCCTTGAAACCAGTTTTGACCGCTCCTACCCCCAAAAGGTCAACCACGATGAGAAAACATTCCAGAAAAAATTTCAGACCCCTAGCGCAAGTGTTTTCGGAGGAAGGGGCCAAAATATGTTTTTTCAATGGATTTTTTCGTATTTTTGTGGTTCTTTGCTAAATGTAGATAAAAGTTTCGAGTTTTTTTTTAGATGAATTTTAGGGAGTTGGAGGAACCCTAAAAATTTTTTTCAAAATTTTTGGTTCATTTTTTGCCGAGTTATGGCATTTTAAAAGTTTTGAGCGGCTAATTTGTCTTGAAAGGACAAAGGTACAGTAGAACTTTTTCCCCCAAAAGATGAGCCATTCATTTTTATAAATATACCACAAAAATTTCAAAAAAATCAAAGTGGTAGAGCAGTGTCAAAAAAAATAAAAACTAACCACCCCTCGCATGTAGCGCGTACAGTAGGGTGTGTCAAGTTTCATTTTTTTTGAAATTTGACGGTGCCACCTCTTAATTCTGTTCCTTTTGATGAGAAAAGAAGACCCCCATAAAAATTTTAGCCCGAAAAAATTATGTCAAGTGTTGGCGCAATGAAGGTGAAAATTTGCCATAAAGGGTAATGTAAAAAATGGTCTAAAGTTCAATATTTCATCCAGTGTGTCAATTTTTCACATTTAAATTGAAAGTAATGCGAAAATCTGGTCAAAAACAAATCACATGGAATATGTTTTCAAAAGAACGAAGAAAAATTATTTTTATATCATTAAAAAAAAACTACCAAACATTGCGCGAGTGATCGTCTACTTGCCACGGTTTGGTGCGGCAATTCATGCAAACACCGGCAAATCATATTCGTAACTTTACCTTTCTTGCGCCACCACTTAATATCATTTTTTGGGGCTAATTTTTTGTATTTCCTATTTTCTAGGTCCAATGAAAATTTTAGGGGGGTGGCACTTCAAAAATATTGAAAAAAAAATTTTACCATATAAACATGATACACCCTAGCGTACAGTAACGTTGTATGTATTTCCCACGGCACTTTCGTGGGAAGTACGATGTTCACGGGGTCAAAACATGTCAATGAAGAAATTGAAAAATAGCCTAGTTATTTTTGTTCTGAACCTCGAGAACATTGAGTGAAATCTGAGGTTTCAAGGGCAGATTCACCATACCTCTTGTTGATAATGATATTGGTAGCAACGTAAGTATTGTTGAAAAAAAATTTGTTGACTACAAAGTGAATTTTCGAAATTTGAGTGCTCTGCTCATGCAAATGAATTTTTCGAAGGTAGTTCGAGCTACTGAACACAAATTTTCTTTCAGTGTTTTCCGTATGATAATGTTATACAGGTATAAGGAAAGTTACATATATACAGTTTCAAGTCTTGCGCTTTAGGTTACTTGAAATTGCAAAAATCATTCAAAAAAGAATGAAATGAAGTGAAAATCGGGCAAGTGGCGTAAAAATACGTATTTTGGAATATTATTACCCGAAAAATTTTTTCGGCCAAAAATGACCATTTTTTGAGCGAAAAACGTGATAAAAATGCGGTTTTTTGCGTTTTTGAAGGTCTTCCACCCACCTAAAAAATTCTGAAAAAAATATTACGTTGTAGATAAGGACTAGATACATGATATATATTTTTTTCATTTTTGCACCTCTGCAACATCATGTATAAAACTCGATTTCAAGTTTTAAAATGCGATTTTTGGCTAGAAAAAATCATCAAAAAATTTTTTTCAAACCACCCACTAATACCCCTCAGTATGGAGTATAACTCACGTAAATTTGAAAAAATTTGGTTGAAAACTCTCGGAGATAAAAATTTTTAATGAAAAGGCTGAAAAAAGTAACGTTTTGCCCCATAACTCGGGTTAGGGGAGGGGTAGGGGGCCAAAATTTTTACCAGGTGGTTTTCAGACCCTAAGGACCAAATTCCGTCGGTTAGTTTCAAATTTCAGCTCGGGGGCAGATTCACCTATTTTAACCGCCGGTACCCTTTCAAAAAATTTTTGATACGTTTTGAAAAAAAAAACATTCAAAGATAAGTATACTCATTTGAAAAATTCTTCATACAGAAAATCTATCCAAAATCGACCCTCTTTCAAATTCGATAAAAAAATTCCACCATCTCCAGCTGGCATCGGGTTTCCAAACCAATTTGGGACACCTTATATGTACAAATAGATTCGTTAAAATACTTTTTTATACCGATAGACATACCGAATACAGTTTTCGGTAAAAGTTTAGAGGAAAGTTCGGTCGAGGAGAAAACATACACGTGAAAAGACGTTAACGTAACCCTTGGGAAAATAAAGAAAATGCCACGTCCTTCGATAGGCACCTTAGCAAAGGACGACGTGGCAGACTCGTCTTTTATACACGACGTAAATAATCATAAAAAGACACCGCATCGATACCGCACACAGATGGGTTTCCATCTATACCTATTTCAAAGGCACGTCGAGACGAGTGTTTCCTAAAATAAAATCTATTTCAAACGAGCCACGTTCAAAAGAATTTTAAAAATTCATCGAATCGTCACCGTCGATCAATTTCGCATCGAAAAAAAAGCCTTCAGGGGTCTCCGGATTTTCAAAGAGGGAATTTTCCAAACAAGGTTTGATAAATTGATAAAACTACGTACCAAACGTCTCAGAATTTCCTCGTATATTTCCGAGACTACACGATATTAAAACTCGAAAGCATAAATTAATTGATTATAAATGATAAGAGAGTGAAATTCGCATACACAATGCTGCCTAGAGAGTACATAGGTATGGTAAATCGGAATGTTTGCCAAGTTTAAAACCATCAACGACCGAGAGAAGACATGTAGGTACCTAATGAGGAAATACACCTACACCCAGATATCCGTAGGGTGCTTCGGGATGATGGTATTTTGAAAATATCAAATACTCGTTTCTCCGGCTCGATAGCAAATTCCGAGCCGTATTTGGCGGCGAAAAATTCATCTCTGGGAGCTATCAGGTGAAAACTCGTACTCGGATTGATTTTCACATCGAGCTGAGACCTAAGCCAAGATACAGGTGCAATATTGACGGTATAAATCTTAGTTTCAGTGACCAGTACACGAGGCCGATTTCCAAGCACGCAAAATGTTTATAACCGGAGATCTTGGCAGTTGGCACCTTACAGTACACCTTACAGCAAAACCTTAACACCTTACAACTTGTCCTATGTACTTCCAACGACATGGATACTGGATGGTATGATAAGCTTGTATGCGTGTAGCTTTTTTTTCCTACATTGCAAGGCACAAGGCGTCGGTCACGATGGTATTTTGTATTTTTTCCATACCAGAATACCGCTATAATTCTCAGCAGTACCATTACCGTACACTAAAAAGATGTCGAGTATATTGCAAAATCACGAATTATTTTTTTTTTTACTGATCTCTACGAAGAATACGTGGATATAGTATTTCAAAAGTCGTTCTCTCAGCATAGTTTTCCGGCAGGCGTTTGTGTGTATTTTCACCTCACAGTCGAACCTATACAATCTTTGTTATTACTCTGGGTACTTGCACATAATCGAAATGGAACAATGAAAGTTTCAAGTACGATTTCGCGCCTGGTAATCGAATTCACTTTCTACGCCTGATGTATATTCGAATTGTAATTTAAAACGTACAAAAAGGTTTGTACAGCGAACCAGGCCGCAGGTGGGAAATCGGCTTTTTATTTTGCTAAACACTGGATGGAATTTTGATTGGTGCTCGATCTCGATGGACCGTGACCAAATATGATATAGATGTTTGACGACGATGATGGTGATTGTTAAATATTGGTATTGGTTATTTCAGCCATGGTAAATGGCTCTGGAGCCAGGATTCTTCGTGCGTTCAAAGAGACTATGTAATGCAATTTGCCAATTTTTTCGAGATGGTACTTAATAAGTGTGGGCATTTTGATTGTAATATGCATGGGAAGGTTGTGTGTAGCTTTAGACCGGTTGAGAGAAAATTTAATTCAGAATATAAATAGATTGATATCTTACGCAAAAATTGAATGGTAATAATTTAGTTTCATGACAGGACATCAGTGCAGCCAAACAGACAATCAAAAATGAAGTTTCAAAAAAAAAAAAAACGGATCAAAAATTTTGATAGATATCCCGAAAATTTTTACAAAAAAAGAATAGGTAGGTAGGTACTTTTAGTAAGACTCAAATACTGCTCTCTTATTTATAAATCAGTAAAAATTGCAGCACAAGAGAAAATCAGAAAAATTTCCACGTCCCTAGAAATCAGAGAAAATTCACTGAAATTCATGAAGTTGACTGAAAAATAAGCGAAAATCTTTGAAAAATCAGTGAAAATTCGCCGAAAATCAATGAATTACGCTGGTTTCTCCGGTGCTGCGATTCTGACAGTTTATCTGTGACGTTTCACTGATTCAGAACGGAAGAGTAAAAAATTGTGAGAAAATTAGTGACAAAATTTTACTGAATGCAAACAGTAAAAAATTATCGAGAAATCAGTGAAAACTTTCACTGCAAGCAAACAGTGAAAAAATTGCTGAAAATCAGTAAAAATTTCACCAAAAGCCAATATTGAAATTTTTAGGAAAATCGGTGAAAATTCACTGAAAAATCGCTGAAATTCAAGAATTTAGCTGAAAAAACAGTGAAAATCTTTGAAAAATCAGTGAAAATTCGCTGAAAATCAATGAATTACGCTGGTTTCTCCGGTGCTGCGATTCTGACTGTTTATCTGTGACGTTTCACTAATTAAGAATGAGAGAGTAAAAAATTGTGAAAAATTTCACTGAATGCAAACAGTAAAAAATTACCGACAAATCAGTCAAAATTTTCATTGCAAGCCATCAGTGAAAAAATTGCTGAAAATCAGTAAAAATTTCACCGAAAGTCAATATTGAATTTTTTTGGAAAATCAGTGAAAATTCACTGAAAAGTCGCTGAAATTCAAGACTTTATTAGCTGAAAAATAAGTGAAAATCTTTGAAAAATCAGTGAAAATTTGCTGAAAATCAGTGAATTTTGCTGGCTTTTCCTGTGCTGCGATTCCGACTGTTTATTTATGACGTTTCACTGATTCAGAATGAGAGAGTGAAAAATTGCGAGAAAATTAATGAAAAAATTTTACTGAATGCAAACAGTAAAAAATTACTGACAAATCAGTGAAAAATTTCATTACAAGAAAACAGGGAGAAAATTGCTGAAAAACGGTAAAAAATTCACCGAAAGCCAATATTAAAATTTTTTGGAAAATCAGTGAAAAGCAAACAGTGAAAAAATTCCTAGAAAATCAGTGAAACGCAAAGAGTGAAACAATTATTGAAAAATCAACATTTAAAAAAATCACTGAATGCAAACAGTAAAAAAAATGCAGAAAACCCAGTAAAAATTTCACTAATAGCAAACCGTGAAAATTTTACTGAAAGCAAACAGAGAATAAATGATGGAAAATCAGTGAAAAAATGAGAGGAAAACACTGAATACTGTTCCGTTTTTTCCTCTCATCAGCTATTTTTTCACTGTTTAAAGAACAGTGAAAAAATTGCTGGAAAATCATTGAGATGCAAACAGCGAATAGATTGTTGGAAAATCAATTTAAAAAATTCACTGAATGCGAACAGTAAAAATTTTTTGAAAAATCAGTGAAAATTTTCACTGAAAGCAAACGGTAGAAAAATTGCTGAAAAATCAGTGAAAATTTCATTAAAAGCAATCAGTAAAAAAATTGATAGATAATTAGCGAATAAATGTCACAGAATGCAAACGGTAAAAAATGATTGAGATATCAGTGAAAATTTCACTGAAAGCAAACAGTGAAAAAATTGCTGGAAAATCAGTGAAACTTCACGTAAAAGTCTTCTACATTTTTTATTCATTTCGATTTTTTTGAAAAAGTAAACCCAAAGTTCAATTTTTCTTGATATTTTTTCAGTGAATTTAATAATATAATTTTTTAAATTCATTAATTCTGATGCGAAGAGTGGTTTTAATTTTTCGATCAGTAACTTTCGCATTTTCTAAATCTTTTTTGGTAAATTGAATTAGTTTTTTCCCCTTTCTTGTGAAACTTTTAGCCTTGCCTTCATTCAAAAATATTTATTTCAACTTTCAAGCAAGAGGGAATGTCGTCGAAAAATTTTCTGCTTCAAAATAAACAGTACCAAAAATCCAAAAATAAGGTAATTCGGAGTTTGAAATTTTAATGTTTGTTCACAACCCGGCATAAAAATGTATTCAAATTTCAAATTTTCTGCAGAAATAGAAATTTGATCACGTATACAATCAATCAGATATCTGAACCTGATAATGTCATAAAAAATTTAAAACCTCAGACAAATCTTTTTTTTTTTAAAAAAAAAACATTCAATAACAATATTAAAATCACTTACGAATCAAAGAAAGAAAATGCCTGAGTAGGTTTTAATATGTAATTTCCCAGAAACTCACCTGTAAGCAGAAAAAACAAACATTTCAGATTAAAATATGCATAATTAGGAAGCATGTACTTAGTACTTACTTCCTATAGATAATAAATTTACATTTACTTAAAAGAAAATCATAAAAAAATAATAGAAAAAACCAAGATCTCTCAAATTCTTGAAAAATTCATTCCTGGGTTTTAGATCAATTTTTCAAATTACTGAAAATGAAAAATTCAAGAAAACCCAGAATAAATTTTTCTCCTTTGTCTATCCTAAAATCGCAAATCATTCAAATAAGTAAACAAACACACTGAATCAATCTTTAGTTTTTAAAAACTTGAGCTAGAAACATTGTTAAATTAAACTTGACCTATTTTCCTCCAAATTATAACGTATCCTTCCACATTCGAGACTTCGTAATTTAAAAATCAACCTAACAATATTTCACCTCGACAACACTAAATCCACCCATCTCTCGTTCACATATTTTCAAAAACTTCACCACAAACCCCCAACCACTTTCTATAAAATTCCAACGAACAAAACCTTCTGCACCTCCCATCTCTTTCAAATTTCCATTCGAAACAATTGACATCTCGAAAACACGCATCGAACCGACAAACCGAAACCGACATCGACAACCTCGAAAATACAATAAAACGTACTGTAGCTAAGACACAACGTGACTTTATACTTTTCTAGCACAGATGTGCAGTCATACTCAAGAACACAGTACCCGAGACCCAAGTTTAGAAAACTTTTACCATATTAATAATTTCACCATAAAACTATCTCACTGAGGATAATTTATGTATGGGATCGAAACTGCGACACAAAAGGCCAGGCCATCTCGAGTAAAAAAATTTATGGAACTCGAACACAGCTTGAGAAAATTTTACGCAACGTTTCTATCCAATTAAGAGGGTTAAACGCGGCGAAAACAATGGATCGTGTATCAAAGAAATCCTCATTTGTGGACGTATATCCGTCAAATACCTTTCTCGGAAACTGATTCCATTCCAACGGTTTGTTTTCGGCTGTAAAGTCGGAAAAATACCAATTTCGCGTATTTTTTTCCTCAATTTCATCAAAATCAAATGGAAGTTTCGGCTTATCGATTTCCAACGCTTAAATGACTCTAATCGATAACGAAAAGTTTCGTGTTTGTAAACATTTTTTACTCGACAGGTTCTCGAGACGGCCAAATTACCCTGAATTATGGCAACAAGTTCACCAAACCTTGGTTTAAAATAAACTCAGCTATTAATACCCAATTTAGGCGTAAATACCCGCCAACCAAAACCGAACTGGTTTATGGGTATCGTCGAAAAAAATTAAATTAATTTACAACGAAACCGCTACCGGATTTACTCAGCTTCAAATACATATCGAAAATCCGAACCGATAATTTCGCGGGTCGATCAACATCGATTTCGCGGCGAACCGATCACGAGAATCTTGGTTATTGCGCAACTAGGGCAGGTTATCTACCTGAAACGAACCACTTATCAGATGTGACTCATAATGTTGTGGAATCCTTTTATGGCAGCGACCAGTGCACGCATATGGACTCGGACGCCAGTCCAAGACATAGAACTAGTTAGGTAGATGAACCTGAACGTTGGTACGAGATTGGTCTTTTTCCTTCCTTTTTTTTTTCAAAGTCTAGAACAGTCTGAGTTTCGGATTCATGAACAGAGTCAAATTATAACCCGAGAGGAGAAAATGTCTCGAAATAAAAATTATAGGTACCAATACGAAACCTCATGTTCGTGTTTACTTTTTCTTCACTGTACCATGTCCTTGTGATATCGACCATAGAATGCATGTCTACCGGTACCCAGATAGGTATATAATCGTTTATCGCATCGTTGATTCGATGAAAGATGAAACGCCTCGGATATGTAGCCTACACACGTGAATATCTATTTTCCAACTATCATCGCTACCGTTCAATTTTTTTCGCAGTTTGAACCACAGATACGATGCGAATCCGCCTAGAAAAATCGTCTCTTGTTCCAAAGTAAGTATATCGCAAAATTCAGTCGTTTTTATCAATGACCGGTAGCAATACTAGACTGCTGCGTAGAGTTCCTCATATGTCGATTTTTTTTTCAACAGCTACAAAGCCAGCCTGTAGTATGATAATATTGAATCGATAACATCGACTAGTTCGTGTAGGTAGTACATGAACCTCATCGTCTCATAGATAATCTCGCCATAAAGTGATATGTGTGTAGACTGAAGATCGAAGTATAAATCACAACGTACTATGTAATAAGATCATTTCTATTTGAGTATGTGTTTGATTTAATAGAAAAATGTTGATCTCGATTTTAGGCCAGTTTTTAAGTTTTCAAAAGTGTAAAGTGTTGTAAGGTTGTATCAATTTGAATTTTTTTTTTTTTAGCAGAAGAAGACTGCATTTTTTAATAATTTATTTCGCCAAAGAATTCTGACAGATGAATTAACCAGCCCGCACTTGGTTTAAGCCTTGACGAAATCAATTTTTCCCATACGAGATAATATCTGGATAATTATTTCAGGTAAATGAGTCATTGGCAGAATTGGCACAAAGAAGTGATCGAGTCATTAAATGAAAAATTCGCTGTTTGGCTCATAAAATCAAGACATACAAAGGAGGTAATGAGGTATTCCTATTGGAGCAAAATTTCAAGCTGAAACAAAATAATTTTGAAAGTACGTCAAAAAAGAACCCGATATTTAAAATTTCATACACTGAAGTTCATTTCTTGAATTTTGGCGAATTTTTCAAAATTCAAAATTGCCAGTGTTTTGCAAAATATGGAAATTTGATTTTAATTAACAAAAACTGCGAAAATTTGGAATATGCCCTAATTTTGACCTTCTGAATCGATTGGAGGTAATTTCAAGACGTTTCGGAGTCTCCAGAAAATTTTAGAATTTTTCTACACTGAAAAAAAAAGACCATAAAAATTGTCAATATAAACTATCGAATATCGATTATAATCACAGATTATCCATATTGGTTACCTATTTCACCGATCAAAGTACAATTTTTTGAAATTCGTTGCACAAGGTTCAAATCCATATTTTTATGGCAGAAAAATTTCTTGAAATTCTCAATTTTTTTCTACTTTTCCAACGATTCAATATAATCGGAAGAGATTAAATTTTTTAAATTTCAAATTCGAAATCTGTCAAAGTTTGATAAAATTAATGTCCCAACTTAACAGCTGGAAAAATGGAATCCAATACACTGGGTGTAGTTATTAAAATTTTACTGGCAATTGAAATATCAATTTTCTCAAACCTTGTCCAATTTTAATTTTTTTCAATGTTTCATATCTGTAAAATTTTCTTCCAACTATTGAGAGTTGAGAAAAATTTTTTAAAAAACATGAGGTTGAATTTTTCAAATAAAATTTAAGATGGAAAAAAATGAAAAAAAAACCGCTCGAGTTGGAAGACATTTTAAAAAATGATTGAAAAAAACTTCGTAAAAATTCAAAGTTGGATTAATTTTAAGATGAAATAAATATTGAGAAATTGAGAAAATATGAGTTTTAAAAAATTGGCATAAATTTTCACTTGGATTGTCGAAATTTGTTTTGGGGCTAGTTCGTCAAGAGAATTGAAAATACGAAAATAGGGTAACTGGTTGTGTTTAAAAAGAATCAGGGCTGCCAACAGTAGTGATTTTTAACCATTGAAAACGAAGGTAGTGATTTTGATACTTTTTCAGCAACACTACAGGTTTTTCCTTCGCTTTTGTAGTAATTTAGTGATTTTTTGGATGAAAAATTGAAAAATTGAAAAATTAATAGATTTTCGTCGTTTTTCATGGTTTTAGTTGTCTGAGAACTTTTTTTTGCAGGTCAATTTCTCCTACACGCCTTAAATTAGGCCAATTTATGCTATTTTTGCCTCATTTTCATAAAAATTGAGTGATTTTCAAAATAAAAAATTGAGTGATTTTTAAAATAAAAATTTGGTGATTTTTAAAATAAAAATTTACTTAGTGATTTTTGAAATAAAAATTTAGTGATTTTTAAGATAAAAATTTAGTGATTTTTAAAATAAAAATTGAGTGATTTTTAAAATAAAAATTTATTGATTTTTAAAATAAAAATTTAGTGATTTTAAAAATAAAAATTTAGTGATTTTCAAAATAAAAATTTAGTGATTTTTCAAAATCGATGCTGGCAGCCCTGCAAAAAATAACCGGTTAAGAATGGCGAATTTGCCTTTGAAACCAATTTTGACCGCTCCTACCTAAAAAGGTCAACTATGATAAGAATTAACTTTCAAAGACCATTCTAAAAATATGCACATAGTAAGTATAACGAAAAAACACATTTGAGTCTGTCTTCCTCCCCCCCCCCCCCAAAAAAAAATGTCAAGAGTCTATAAAAAAAACTTTCAATGTTTTCTCATCATGGTTAATCCTCTGAAGTATTGGGACCGGTAAAAATCGGTTTTCAGCGGAACATTTGCCAACATTCTCATGAAAACCCCCCTTTCTTCTCTTATTACCCCTTCTAGAAATTCAATGCAAAATCATTTCATTTCTGATGTTTTTCTCTACTCATAAAATAACTTCGTAAAATGAAAGAATTTGTGAATTTTGAAAAAATAGTTGTTTTCAATCTCTGTTTTTATAACGCCATTACTCTCCACAAAATTATCCAAAAATTTTGAAAAAAATGCCTTAGAGAGTTCCTCTGACTTTCTAAAAACCATGAAAAACCCTGAATTTTCATTTATAGGAACCAATTTTCAGATAGAAGAAAAATAAATAATTTTCAGATGAGATATATATATAACTTTTTTTTTTGAAAAAATGTGAAAAAAAATTACGAAGCAAGTTGACGTCAAAAAAATGGAAATTTAATTATTTTTCGTTCAAAATATTCGAAAATTTGAAAAAAAAACTACGCTACGGCATACAGCATGGTTAAAGAAAAATCAAAATCTATTTCTCAAAAAAAAAAAAAAAACACTTTGCTTTGAGAAAAGAGAGTAAAATTGTAATCTTTTCTGATTTCATTACTTCTGTTGAGAAATATTGCCCATTACGAAACAAAATGAAAATACAAAAGAAAAAAAATATAGAAATCATTTTTTCAAAAATCGTACACGACCTTCAAATAGAACAATGAAATTTTCTAATAAATCATTTTATACGTTAGCACGTTTAAAATTAACGAGATGGAAAAAAAATTAAAAATCACATTCAAATCAATCATTTTGAAATTTGGATTAATCACAGGTAATATACCTAAGTACAGTACACTGATAAGTGATAAAATGCACATTTAATCACGTTTTTTTATTCGTATTGCACCAATAATTAATATACCAATAATCTCCACTGATCATTATTTTTCGATGAAATTCTCCAAATTTGCTATCTTCATTACTTACGATTTCGAGAACTAACCACTTTATGATTTTCTTTATCCAGATATGTGCACCTGTGCAGCATTTCGCAATCATCATTTTTCCGCAAGATAAAATCGACAAATGAGGCAAAGATAATCCGAGCAAATGGAAATGATCTCAATTTGGACCCAATTACTACTGGTAATGAGTGCAAATGCATTATGGGATGATCCAGACAAAGACTTTGAAATTTTCAACAAATCAACGTGTATTTTCGCTGATAAGACATCGATGATTCACGAATTTTTCCAATACACCGAAACCACATCAAAATACCAAGTTTTCACCTCGCCACTGGGATTTGGTAAAACAACAAATCTAAAAATGTTAAAACGTTTTGTCCAAATTGAAATCGATGAATTCGGCGAAAAAGTAAATAAAAGGCGAACCTCGGCATATAAATTATTCAGCGATAAAAAACTGCACATTTCGAGCCATCGTAACACTATAAAAGCACATTTAGCCGAATACCCGGTGCTTTATTTCGACTACAGCGACGTGATGGAATTCTCGTTTCCGAAAACGTATCGAAATATATGCGCCAGAATACGTAAGCTTTTTAAATCCTACGAGTGGGTTTATGAAAAACTACAAGAAAAGTATTCCAGCAGGGAGGACGAGAGCGCGATCAATTTTAAAGTTAAATTGATATTTATGCGGAATATGATTAAAGCAGAAAGATGCACTCAGAATTATATTCAAAAACACTGCTTATGCGTATTGGTGGAAATTCTTCACGAATATTTTCAAAAAAAAGTATTCGTTTTTATCGAATATTACGATCGATATTGGTTCGATGGAGAGAAACGTATCAGCAGATTGTGGGATATTTACACCAAGGGGAAATTTTTCCTCAATGAAGATTGTTATGATCTGGCTTACCTGTTATTTCGACCAGGAATGGACAAATACATAGAATACGTATTTGCCACCGGGACCCATCCGATTTATTTGAAAAATGATTATTTCACTTACAACAGTTTCTTGGGCGATCACCCATTTGTCGAGTATTACGGATTTACTAAAGAAGAAGTTACAAAGATACTTAATCCTCGAGCCAAAGCTCCCATAACAGAGTTCAAACAATTACGACTTAATCATAATGGTTATAAAATCAGAACAGGTGATTTGAAATTATTTCAGCCGTCTTCTATTATCGATTATTTTCTACCATTGTCGAAATCATCTTCGAGCATAGAACATTCGACAGAAAATCACGACGATGAAAGAGCTCCTCAGATGACGTACGAATTGAAACCTTATTTGTTGATCGATCCACCTCCTTTGGATGGCCAATGGAAAGCTCTGCAAATTCAATCGATACGTGAAAAAGTACGAGATTTAGTATCCAAAGGAAATACCACTTTTGAGCTACGTTTCGAGACCACCAATGGAACGCGAAATTTACCAGAGAATTTGAAAACGGAGCCACATACCCAGAAAATTACCATTGATTTATTTTTCTCAATGCTTTTTGAAAATGGATACTTTACGTATACGACAGTTCCAGGCTGGTACAGGATATCGAATCAGAGCAGATTGAAAATGCTCAAGTATTATTTGAAAGTTTACAGAGAACAGCAGCAGAAAGATGATCAGGAAGAAATACAGAAATCGTGGAGACAATATATGAAAGAAAATCGATTGATATGATGAAAATATCTACTTATTTATAGATTCTGATTCGTTTATCTACCTTTTGAAATTTTTTCCAAGTAAATTTATCGATTTTATCATTTTTTTTTTCATTAATTTGTTCAGAATTTTATCAATCTGACAAAAAAATTACGAAAAAATATATATTTCTAAATTTTGAGTGGCATATAATTTTATTTTTGAAAATCCTAAAATTTAAAATTTCCCAAATCTGTTTTTCCTTTCGAATAAAAATATCTAAAAATGGTCTTCGAATTACATGAACCCCCTAAAATTATTTTTTCAATTTTTTATACCATTCTGGAACACTCAATCATTTTTCAAATTAGAAGAATAAAAATAAACTTCAGGATATCTATACCCAACTACTTATTTGAAATTAAAATTTTTTAAATTAAATTTTTCCGTTATCGAAAGCTCTGTTTGAATCTGAGATAGGAAATTGAAGATCAGAGATATCCTATTCCCAGAAAAAACTTTTTGCGATGCATAATTCTTTAAAATTTTGATAAAAATGGCTTCATAAAAAATGCTTTCGTCATTGATAAAATTTCAAATTAATTATTAAATGGGTAACCGAGATAACCTAAATAACGATTTAAATTCTCTATCTACCAAGTACCAACAGATTCCATGTGGGACCTAGCAGATAATAAAACTCATTTAGTGAGTAAAAAGTATTTCCAAAAAAAACCTCGAGGATGACGTGGGTACTTTCCATTATTTTTTATAAATTTTTTGTAGCACGTGTACCGATTACTTTTTAAATGATTTTTATGTGAAAATCTAGGAGATTTTGAGATTTTTGAAAAATGTGATCCCAAACCAGTGAAAATTATCGAATATCACTGAAAAACAGTCAGAATTGCAGCACAGGAGAAAATCAGTGAAAAATTTTCACTGAAAACGAATCAGTGAAAAAAATCAATGAAAATTCACTGAAAAATCAGTAAAATTTTTGAATTTTGCTGAAAAAAGTAAAAAACAGTGAAAATTTTTGAAAAATCAGTGAATTTTGCTGATTCTTCCTGTGCTGAAATTTCGACTGTTCATTAGTGACTTTTCACTGATTCAGAATGAGGGAGTAAAGTGCCTCTAAACTAAATTGCGAATTCATGAAAAAAAAATCGTAAAAATTGGCCCCTCGAGAAGAGGAGGGGAGGGATAAATTTCAACATCATGACCTGCAATCACGTGCAAGTATCGTAAATTTCGCACCAGAATGGCTGGAAAAATCAGAAAAGACGAAATGACTTACTTAAATAAAGGTAGGTAATCGGTATTCCAATTTGAAATAAAATTTGGAGCCGAAACAAAAATAAATGGAAAGTACGTCATAAAAAGAGTCCAATAAAATATCCAAAATTACAGAAGTGTTGAAGCTCATTCAAAAAGTATGTCGATATTCTAGTTCTAGGCCCTCAAATTATCGAGACTAGTTATACAAAACGTCCATTTTAATTTCTTAACCAATTTTCCCTCAAAATTAGGGTTCTAGGGGCCATTTTAGGGTCAAATTGAAAAAATAAGCAAATATTTGAACTCAGCACCCAGAAATACGTTTTTTTTATTTTTTCGAATTTTGGCCTTGACAAGGCGACAGGCGGCTACTGGGGGGCTTAGAGGGATCGGATCAGAAACATACATTCAAAATCAGTGCCTTTGAATTAGTAGAAATCGATGTTTTTACTACTTCGCTATTTTGATATTTTTGAATTTTGGTGAAAAATTTGTACCCTTGAACCCCCAGCAGTCCGGAAATCCCATCTTGAAAATTTTTTGGTTGAAAAATAGGTGAAAAGGGCCACTTACTGTAATTTTTCAAATTTTTTAATTGTTAGCTTTCATCTTTTGTATTTATCATGAAAGTTGAGCTTTCACCACCAAAGTTCAATTTTGAGCTTTTCAAAATTTGATTATCGTTTTCGAATCTCCTATCAATTATTTTTTAGACCTCGCAAACAATTTCCCCCAAAAAACAACCCATCTCGAGATATGAGCCTTCAAAGTTGGGTAATTCGTCAAGAATTCGCACTTGCATAAAAATTACGAGGTCTACCCCCAACTTTCTTGAGGGTTAGAAGGAAAATGATTGTGGATTTATGAATAGACCATCAAAGGGAACTCGTGAAAAAATTGAGCGAAATTGAAAGCCCACCATTTCATTTTTGGTCCAAATTGGTATGGAATAGTCCGATGTACTTCTTCCCTCCCCTCCCCCCAACTCACAAGCAAATATTTCACAATTTCAGCCGAGGCGGAAATCTTTACGAGATCTTGAATTCCGATAGAAAACGTAAAAATGAACTCGGTCTGAGAAAGTCGGATTTTTTTCTGATTTTGAGTAGGTATCTGATTCAGATTAAGAAACGATTTTTTGATTTTTTTTTTGAGAAAAATTGGAAAAACTCAATTTTGTACTGTGAAAAATAAATGATAAGTATATTTCGAATTAAAGACTGAATTTTGTCAATAATTTTAAAAAAGTGAAAGTACCAACGTCTGAAAAAATCATAAAAATACAATCAAAACGAATAGCATCAAACCCATACATCATTTAGATTCATCGTACCATTTAAAAACGATACCATCCAAAGTCTGATATAATGAAGCAATTCGAGGAAGGAACGGAGAAAACGAAACGATGTGATTTACGCGAAATTACTATAATTATAACGCTCCATCGACGCTGACAACATCACGAGAAGAGAGAAAAGGTTATTGATTTATACACATTTGCCAAGTTCAAGTTCAGGTACAAAGCAACGCGGCGCTGCGTATTCGTTAAGGTGGTCTTGGTCTCTTGGTTTAAAGAATAATACGAGCTAAAAAATTCATCTCACGAATTCGCCATGTGCGTTGTATGGTAATTAAAAAATTACTTTCAGCGTGACGCTTTAGCACAGGTTACCGATGGTTATTGAATGACGTGAACGTTTACAGCCGCTAATTACGATACAATTAACGAGGCGTTATTGTGTTTACTTTCGGGCTCGGATCGAGCGAAAGAAATTTTCGTCTGGGTTGCGATCGCGAATAGTAAGTACAATTATGCGATGTGTAAAATTCAATGTGTAGGTTTTTTTGCTCCTGTGATGGAAGAATGCTTATGCATTAGACATGAACACGACCGTATTGTAAAAAGAATGCCAGCGGATATCAGACAAGCATGAAATGAATGTTTGTATAAGGCTGCCGAGTACAGACGAATGGTATTTTGAAAAATTTAGGCAGCTTTTTACCTACAGAACGTTGAGATACCGCTTAGAAAGGTTCTCTTCGGATTGGAAATTATCTCTCTGTTTTGCGAGCGACAACAAGGCCAAAAATTTAAACGTCTAGAATTTTGGACTAGCGTAAGTATTCGTGGAATTTTATTCATCTCGAACTGGCGAAGAGGTAGACGAAATGTTCGCGTGTGCGAGAGGAGTCGAATTAAACGACTATGCCATGGTGTGAGTGTGGATTATCAATGATGTCGGTGATTTATAGACTCTGTGAGTATGGTGTTGTGTATTGTCGCCGATCTACGTGCGTAGGTCTGCAAGTAATTACGACGTGCTGTGCGAGGATGATTTTTCATTCGGTAAGCGAATTATGGATGGTGTTCTGATTAGACTTCTGTTTATTAAGGAGGAGGGTTTCCTGGCCAGATCAAGGTCTTTTTTGTTTGGAAAATCAGAATGGTATGAATGGGTATTAAGGCAAGTATCGCAGGTTGAGTTCGATGGACTAGAGAAAGAATCTGGGATTGTCTGGTTATTTAATTATCTAGCAGGTTTTCAACTTTGACTTGATTAAATATTTTTCAGAATTTTTTCCCAAGGGGCAGAGTAAGAAATAAAATCCAGATGAATAAATTTTTTACAGTGTGGATCCAAAAAAGAAGAGAGTGAAAATTGTTCGTAAAAATGTATCCAAAAAAATTGAAAGAGTTTTTCTTCATAAGGCTCAAAAACAGCTTTTGGCTCAAAATCGGTCAAAATTGATTCAAAATGTTACTTTTGGACTCAAACATCCCAAAAAAATTTTGACCCCTTCCCTTCCCCACGACCACCCTTCCAGAATTATTTCATTCTCAAGGTCAAAATTTCAACATCAACATACAATTTCTCTGGAAAGGGGTGGGTAAAATTTTTTGAATTTTTCATAAGATTATACATCTTGCTGGGTCGTATGAATAAGAATCTTTGAAAATTTTCGTTTCACATTTTTCATTTTTCCAATTTTTTTCATGTTGAAAATTTCAAAAAAAGTCTACAAAATTTTGAGGGGAGCCATGACTGGAATTTTTTTTATTACTTCTGCCAAATAGTCTGGCATCATTATTATTTTTTGGATTCCAAAATTGGATGCAAAACGCTCAAAAAATCAAAACCAAAAAAAAAAAACATGATTTTTCAACACTTTTTCATAGCAACAAGGGAGGTCTTCCAACTCAAAGTAATATTTTGGACCAAAACACAAGTAAATTGAAAGTACCCATCATGAAAGAACTTCATTTCTAAAATTTTAAGTGCTGAAGTACATTTCTTCAATTTTTGGGAATTTTTGAAATTTTCAACCTATCCCATAGTTCTAAATGAAAATTTGATCTGATCAACGAAAAAAACCTAAAATTTAGTAAGTATTTTGACTTGCCGAATCGATTAGAAGCAATTTCAAGTCGTTTCGAAGCCATTAGAAAATTTTTAAATTTTCCAGCTCCGGAGAAAGGGCCGTAAAGTGGCCCATTTCCACTTCAACACCTATAACCGCGGATTACCTATTTGATCGATTAAAGTACAATTTTCCAAAATTCGTAAATTTAAATTCAAATCCATATTTTTTGGCTAAAAATTTTCTGAAAAAAAATTAAATAGGTACATATCCAAAGCTCACGCATCGAGGCAAAAAAACCGGAATATTGGTAGGTATCTTTTTTCGACATTTTGAGTCAATTGGAAGGGTTTTGAGACGTCTTGGTGGCTCAATGGTACTGATGATAAGCATGATTTATAGAAAAGTACCTATATAAAAACTGAAAAATCTGCCTTTTTTTAGATTTCTGACTATCCTGAAAAAATCGAATTTTTACCAAAACAAAAAGTTCCTGATTACACGACACTTTACAGTTATTCTATCTGAATTCTTTTTTTAAAAATCCCAATTTTTTATTAGATTGGTTCCACATTTTTGATTCATTTTCCTCCTAAATAAATGGAATTTTTGGGTCAATTTTGACTCTCTTTAGGTCAAGAGCCGTTTTTAACTCTCATCAGGAAAGGCTCTTCGAAAACCAGTGTACCTATGTACGAACTCCCTCAAATTTTCGTCAATTTTTGGAAATGTGTGATTTTCCAAAAAAATATCCCTTTCTGTGATTTTTCAAAAGAAAAAACAAAAATCAAACTGTGGGAAAAGAGCGTTGAGGCGAGTCAAAATTAGACCAAAAATCGACGTTTTGGTTTCCTCTAAATGACATGTATGTACTTATTTTCAAAAATGACCAAAAATTGTAAATTTAGGTAAATTAAGCAGCTGAAATTTTATTTGTGAGAATTTTGGAACCTGGTACTGAAAAAACATTCTTACTCATGTCAGAGAGAGATGCTATGTTTTTTTAAAAATTTAAAGTGATTTTAGACAATTTTTTTAAATAAAAATATCAAAGAAAATAAAAACTTAAAATTTAAAAAAGATGTTAAATGAGTTTGAGTTACCTAATTATGAGATTTTTCAACTGATAACATTTATTATGATCTTGAAATTTTGATTAAAAGTCGAATAAAAAAGGCAATTACCTATTTTTAAAAAATTATTCGGTATCTCAAAATTTGATATTTCAACGAAAAATCGCAAAATTTTGACACCTATCAGCTAAAAACTCAAAATTTTCTCACCGAAATTTAATTTTTTTCAACTTGATCCCCACTCTTCTAAATTTTTTAAAATTCAAAAATTACCTCGCTGTTTCTCAAAAAATTCTAAACCCGAGTCTATTTCTTGCAGTTTTGACAATTCTGAAGAAGAAATTTACCTCCTTGCTTATCTTTTCGTAAGAATTTTGATAAGAAAAACTGAAATCTTGCTCGAATCAATTTCTATCTCGCTTTTTTTTTCCTGCTGACTGCTGATAAACTTCAAACATCCGTTCAACATTTACTACGTCGGATAGACGTACATTCCAATTCAATATTTCGGTTTAGTTTCATTTTCGTAAACATTTTCGACCAAGTGAGTGTTTCGCCTCATATTTTGTTTATTCATCGCCGATAAGCGTTCAAAATGAACAAATTTTCAATCCCGCTTATCACTCTAATTCTAATACCGGTAATCGCATTATGGCACGACGCTTCCAAAGACCACGAGATTTTCAACACCTCCGGCGTTTTCGTCGATAAAACGCAATTCATCGAAACATTTTTCCATCACTGCGAAACCTCCAATTCGAAATACCAAGTAATCACAAGTCCTTCGGGATTCGGCAAAACCGCCAATTTAGAAATGCTGAAACGATTCGTTCAACTGGAAGTGGACGAATTGGGTCGAGTTAAAAACAAAACGCAAACATCCAGCTATAAATTATTCACCGATACGCGACTAAAAATATCCAAACATGAGAAAATAGTGGAAAATAATCTGGCCGAATACCCAGTCGTTCATTTCAGCTTCAAAGATATAATACAATCCGAAGATTTCGTCATAAACGAAATAAATTTATTGAAAAAATTCAAAAAATTGTACCTAAAGTATAAATGGTTGTACGAGCTATCAAAAAATCGCACCTCAACAGAAGACCCGGTAGAGATGGAATTCTCAGAAAAAATCAAGTTCATGGCGAATTTAATCGAAGATGAAAACGATCCGACTTCCTCTCAAGTACCCAGCACCGAAACCTTATACATTTTGGTGCAAATTCTATACGTCTACTTTGGACGAAAGGTATTCGTATTAATCGATGATTACGACTCCGTGTGGGTCGATGGATTGAAAGATAACGTTGACAAACTTTGGTTCGTAGATGTTGGCAGACACTTGCACGAAATTATTTACGTACTGTTCAGACCAGAAATGAAAAAATACATAGCATATATTTTTATGACGGGAACCAACACGATATTTTTACACGAGATGAGTAATAATATAAGTTATAATCGTTTCTTAGATGATAATCATCCGTTTACACGGTTCTACGGACTCGGCGAAAATGAACTTATCGAGTTACTCGAACGATCCGGCGACATGGATACCAAAAAGATTGCAAATTTGAGATCCCAGTATAACGGTTATTCGACGAAAACGTCTAAAATACAATTATTTCAAACGTCTTCTATTGTCGAATTCTTAACGAAATCCAATAAGAATGAATCGCACGGAGATAAAAAACATCTATGGTTAGATAGTGGATTATTAATCGGCCAGTGGAAAGCTTTATTCGATGGTACGTTATATCAAAGAATTAAAGATCTGGTATCCGAGCAAACGACGACGTTTGAATTGTATCGTTTCTGCGACGAGAACGAATTACAAAATCTTAGTAATATTTTAAAGGTACAAGAGCCTTTAATGAATGTAACCGTTGATTGGTTCTTTTCCTTGTTGTTTGAAAATGGTTACTTTACTTACACCGACGACGTCGCGCGTTTCAAGATACCCAATCAATCTAGAGCAAAAGCCTTTAACGAGCTGTTAATAAAAGTCGATAAAAAACTCGAAAGCTTCGCCAAAGCAGAACAATACTATAATCATACCGAAAGTACTTTAAAAGTTATCGATTTTTGACAAGTCGAGTATACGTGGGAGATTTCGGTGCGTAACTTTTTTTATGAATATTTTATCGAATCGAAATTTTGATATTTTTATGAGGATTTAAGTAAAACTTTTTTGGATGTTTGAAATAATTTCTTTCAAAGGTCGAATGATTTGAAAAAAAAATGGCAGCTGAATTACGCAGATATCTCAAAGCGACCCAACAAAGATTTCAACTTTTCGCACCCCCCCTCCCCCCTCTCATAACATATTCTACATCAATGAAATTGAATATTTAACAATACCTATTATTTCAAAATTGAAAAAACGAAATTTTGAAATGAATGGATCTCATGGCGGGGGAGGATTTTGAAAGGTTATATTGTTCATTTGGAACAAAACTTTTTAGATCAAGACATCATAACATAAAAATTTAATGACTGATGACTCATTAAAATGCACTAGTGAGCCTGGATATAGAATTCGCCTTATTTAAGGGTAAAATATTGATGTTCGAATTGAAGTCCTTTATCTGATTCTACCCCATCCAAAAGACCCAAAACCAGTGTCGACTCAAAAACCAATATCTAACATCTCAAGATGGTTTCTGTACTAAAATAGATAGAAATTTCATTGAAAAAAATTGCTTAAATTTGCAATATTGGCCACACTGTTTCTCTAAATCGTAACATAATTATAAAAAATTTCCACATCTATCCATTTTATTCAAAAAAAAAGAATATACCATGGAAAAAAAACAAATAACAAGAAAAATAGGTAATGTTGAAAGTATTTTGAAATCTTAGAATAAAAAAATTGAAAAAATATTTACTCGAGAATAGATACCTTATCTACTATTTTTTTTTTTTAATTTTCATTTATTTTTCAGATCTGTTCAGAAAAATGCAACTTTTCAAAATTTTTAAAATGTTTGGTAAAAAACAGATGGAAATATTTTTTTAATGAAATTTAGTTGAAATTGTCCAAAGTTTCAGGCATTGAAAAAGTTCAAAAAAATTTTCTCATGTTTAAAATACATTTTTTTTTTAAATTGGAAGAACTTGAAACGCTTCCAGGGATGATATTTTTGAAAAATAATAAACAATATTCTGAAGTGTTCAAATACTTTTAAAAAAATACTGACAATGCTTTGAATTTTTCATGAAATTTCCAGCACTCTATTATGGCTTTCTTGACAAGTAATTAATACCCTGATTTCTTTTGAACAACTTTTCATGAATGTAAAAAATATAAAAATTGAACAAAGTAATTTTCATCCAGACCCTATCAACAATAATTCAAAAATATCCCTCCTCTTCAGAAAAAATTAGAAATATTCCAAAAATTCAATTTGTCAATCCTCCTTTCTACCTCTTCTTTCCTGGAGAATAGGGCAAATGCGTGGAAATTGAATTGAACAGTCCTCCTACAAATATTTACTTTATTCAGACCTTCGCTTGTTTACAATGAGGGTAAAATTTTCAAAAATATTTGATAGGTACCTCATTTCACCATATTCCCACCTTTCTTGGAAGAAATAAGACAAAAAAATGGGAAAATTGAATAAAACTATATTTATTATACTCATCGTCATCACGTCATCTGTTCCAAACAGTGGCGTAGCCAGGATTTTGTCAAGGGGGGGGGGGGGGGGCAAGAACAAGTTATGTCAAATTTTCTGTGGTCGATTTGAATGATAATTTTGCTTTAAAAAAAGGGGCGATGAGAATTCGAGAAAAAAATGGAAGAGGGTCAAACTTTTTTTCCGACAACCAGTAACGAATCAACAATTTTCAATGAAAATTATTTCACTGGTGCAAAAAAAAACAGAATTTTTTCAAATTAAAAAAGAAAGTCGATAAAATCACACCTAAAAAAGCAATAAAATAGGTACAAAAAAATGCTTGGGGGGCGATCGCCCCAGTCGCCCTCTCCCCTCGGCTACGCCACTGGTTCCAAATGACGATTAATCTATTTTAAATTTCATTTGTATGAAAAATTTAGAAAATTTAAGAAACAAATTTTTTGAAGTACCCCTCTCCTTCCCTCCACTTCCCTCAGAATAAACAATGATTACATTAACGTAAGCTCTTCTAAATAAAAACGAAATTTCAGCTTTTATCTCAAAAAATCTACCATTGCATTGACATTTTACCAATAAATCAAAATGTCAATTTAATTTTAATTTTTAAAACATTCTAAATTTTTTCAAGGTCTAACAAAATATCATCAAATTGAATCGGTTGCAATTTTTTTTTCTTTTCAACACATGAACACACCCAGAACCTATCGATATTTCTGAGCTAGTCAGTTGAAAATTTTATGCTCAAAATAATACTTTAAAAAAAAACAATTCGAAAAAAAATGTCACTTTGTCAGACTTGAAAAAACTTTGATGTACTTCAGCATCCACCTGGAAGAATTGCAAATGAGAACTCAATTTTTAATTACTTACCCAAGTTGATTTTGGGATCTTATTCTAAAAAAATTTGAAATTGCACTGGAAGTTCCAGAAGAGCTGAAAATCTTCAAATTTGGGTTTAGAAATTTGACAAAACCTAAGCTGAAAATTTTAAGATTGGATTTTTCCATCCGCTACCTCGCAAAATAAGCAGATAGGTGAAAATTGAACGAAAATATCTTTAATACGTACATTTAATATTAAATTACCCAACGTAAAATAGAAAGGAACAAGCATTTCATATCTTTTTTTTTTGTTTTGAAATTTCGGTACAACATCCCCCCCTTTACCTTTCGCAAGAAATTTCAAAAAATAACTTTTGAATAAAATTTTTTTTTCGAGAAAACTGAACAAGAATATGAATATTTTTGAAAAAAATTACCTCCGTAGCTTTACTACTCCAGAACTGGTTAAAACTCCATTTCAAAAAATAACCTCTCTGAAAAAACTGATCAACAATAAAACAAATCTCGAGAAAATCCACCTCTCTTTTTCATTACACCTTCCATTCCTCTGCCCTTCCACTGACCATTCACTTCTGCCACTATTTTCTCACCATTTCTTTCTCAAATTAGAATTCGAAATTGATTTTCGTTGAAATTATCACCTCGATGCCTCGTCCATCTCTCGATAATACCTAGATACTCCACCTCGCATCATTTTCAAATTCAATCTCAACGTGTTCTACGTTTCGTTACATAATTTAATGATATAATTCTTCGTGGGCGTTATATTACAAACGATTAAACGAATCCAAGCAAGAGGGGCGATTATAATTCAAGTGTAGCAACTTGTAACTAAGGTAATTACACATTAGATATAAAGTAGCGGTGAAAAGTATACGTTAGCGATTTCCTCGCCGGACACAGAACTGCCCTCTGAAGCCCACAGTGGAATTTAAGAATAAACCAAGTCGAACGTTTTTCACCGTATCCTAAAAATAATTTCATAATTATTACGGAACCAGTTTATAGAAAATGTTTTTCTTTTCGGGGTGTTTGACTGATATCGTTAATGCATTGTAATGAGGTCATCGGTAATATAAATGAGTTGACATTCTCATTTTTTTAAATGGCATTTAAATGTAACTTACGTGTATCGTAAATACGATTATATATGTCAGTTCGCATTTGGTTACGTTGTCAGCAATTTTATTGAATTTTTTTTTTTGCTTTCAAATTAAAAATTGAAATACGAAACACGGGCATAAGTTTTATTTACGAGTTGGTGACGATAACTTTGAAATATTATGACGAGATTTCCACCTGATACAGATGACGATAATATTGGAATGTACGATGGATGCTGTGATTTGTCTATATATTAGCGAAGGTATCCTATACATTAGGAGAACCCTGCGATTGGGAACCTGCTGCTAGCGCAGATGTTTTTTTTCGTTCAAACGAGCGGGTAATTATCGAAAAATTCTAGTCTCGGTTAAACGACCATCGAAGACTAATGGCAAAGGAAATAAATTCGGGTTGTTCGACGTATACATGTATCTACGTATAGGTAAACACATACACGTGACGACTTCGCCAGCACTTTTATATGGAACGTAATGTAACGTTACAGGTACTTTATAAAAAGGCAGCGACCACGTCTCGGTCGGGTTTCTCAAATCATGACCAAAGAGACAACTGACATGAGTCAAAGACCAGTTCTCTTGATTTTTTTGCCTTTTTTTCCCCCATCTCTCTTTCCTCCAACTAGTTAGTACAAATTTCGTACGGTACGAAGTTCTCCCTTATACGGTAATAGAAGAAAGCGACAACAGAATACAAATTAAACGTGTAGATATATTTTAAATCGTGTAAATTATCGCTTTCCGGTCGTACTGTCGCGCCTATATCGCTGGAATTATTGCCAAGGTTGCGATTATTAGTTTTTTTTTAAAGAATTATCGCGAATTTCCGGCCACTCTCGCATTGTAGATATTCGGCGTATTATAGATTTCATCGCGAACGCGACGAATAAGAACGAGACGTTCCGTCGTATTGAATACTTTAATTGAACCGATTTAAAGGAATTGACGTCGTAGTTGGAATTAATTCCTGCAGCAATTACGTTACAGCGGGGTTTGAAAATCGACCCTTTTTATAGCCTAAATTACCGTCTTAATTGAACTGATATACACTATTGTGCGTGGTCACATTGTTCGCATGGTTTATTAATTTTCTTCCATTCGGATTGTCGTACCTATTCAAGATTTTGACTTTGTGCAGGGGTTGAAAAGGTCGCTAGGTGCGGGTGTTCTTAGAGCAAATTAAACGATGGCTTTTTGTCGTAGATTTTTCTAAAGTAGACGATAAAAGTTACGGTAGCTCTGAAATATTATTTTATTTCTTCAATTTTGAGATAAAAATGGATAAAATGTCTTAAAATTTATGCATCTGTGTCATTTGAAATTAAAATTTTGTAAGTATAACGACGACTATTTCAGCAACCGGTTTTTAAAAGCCTCGAACTGCCACTCCCCCCCCCAAAAAAAAACAGGGATTGTCAATTTCTAGTTCCGAGTTTAATTTTTTGAAATAAAAACGACCCAAGGATCTCTCAAGACGAAGAAACACATTCAGCGATTTTCAAACAGAACATACGTTTTTGCAACTTTCTAAGCGAAAAATAAATTTTTAAGGTGCTTTTTTCAAAAAGTTATTTTTTACGCTTTTGAGTCGACAAGTGGCTTTGGACGACCTTTTAGATGACAAGTTACCTTTGATGACTTCTTAGTTGACAATAGACATTCGATGGATTTTTGGTCAACAATTGACCGTCCATGACTTTCAAGTTGAAAATTACTTTTGATGACTGTTGGAATCACAAATGCATTTTGATGATAATTTGAGTCAAAAATTGACCTACTTAGTAGATGAATTTCAGCAGACCAAATGACGAATGAATCTGATGACTCTTTCGACTGGAAAATGATGGGTATTTGGTGATTTTTTTTGACCCAAGATGTGACTTAGCATATTTTGACTCAAAAGTGGCCATTAATGACTTTTGGCTAAAAAGCTAGGTACTTTCAATTTACCAAATCATTGATGACCTTTTTGACTCCCCCTCCCCTCCCAAATTGAATATGTCTTGATCGCTTCATATTGACAAAAAATAATTTTCAGATGACTTTGCACACGAATATGACATTTAATGTGTCTTAGCTCAAAAGTAACCATTGAGGGAATTTTGACCCAAAAGTGGTATATGATTACCCTTTGACCTAAAAATGTGACCTCTGAAAATTTTCTGATTCAAAAACATACATTAGCTGACAGTTTTGAACCATTCAATTACTGAAAGACTTCAATGTTTTTCAAATCAAATGTTCAACTTTTAATAATTTTTCGATTGAGATGACCTTTGAACGACCCCTAAATGGACTTTCGAGTTATCAAATGACTTGATTTGAATGACAGTTTGAGTTAATAAATGGCTTTTAAAATACTCAAAAGAAATTAGAGACATCAAATCATCTTTGAATGACCTTGAAATGACTTTTTGGGTCTTCAAAATGACTTTGAATGACCGTGTGAGTCATCAAAATGACCTTGAATGTCCTTTTTAAGTTATCAAAATGACCTTGAATGACTTTTTGAATCATCAAAATGACCTTGAATGACTTCTTGAGTCATCAAAATGACCTTTGAATGACCTTGAAATGACTTTTTGGGTCATCAAAATGACTTTGAATGACCTTTTGAGTCATCAAAATGACCTTGAATGACTTTTTGAATCATCAAAATGACCTTGAATGACCTTTTGAGTCATCAAAATGACCTTGAATGACCTTTTGAGTCATCAAAATGACCTTGAGTGACTTCTTGAGTCATCAAAATGACTTTGAATAACCGTGTGAGTCATCAAAATGACCTTGAGTGACTTCTTGAGTCATCAAAATGACTTTGAATAACCGTGTGAGTCATCAAAATGACCTTGAATGACCATTTTGAGTTATCAAAATGACCTTGAATGACTTTTTGAGTCATCAAAATAACCTTGAATGACCTTTTCTAGTCATCAAAAATGATCTTAAATGACTTTTTGAGAGTCATCAAATCACCTTTTAATGACCTTTTTGAGTTATCAAATGACCTTTGAAAAACCTCTGAATGACCTGTAGAATTATAGAATGGCCTCTGTATGGCTTTTGAATGACATTCAAATAACTTTTTGAAGTTTGAACCATTAAATAACCGTAGAATGATTTCCAAGTCATAATGACCTTTAGAATTATCAAATGACCTTGAATGACCATTTTGAGTCATCAAAATGACCTTGAATGACTTTTTGAGTCATCAAAATAACTTTGAATGACCTTTTTGAGTCATCAAAAATGACCTTAAATGACTTTATTGATTCATAAAATGACATTTTGAATCATCAAATCACCTTTTAATGACCTTTTGAGTTATCAAAGGACCTTTGAATAACCTTTAAAATTATTAAATGACCTTTTGAATGACCTGTAGAATTATAAAATTACCTCTGAATGACATTCAAATGACTTTTTGAACCATCAAATAACCGTAGAATGATTTTCAAGTCATACCTAATGACATTTAGAATCATCAAATGACCTTTTGAGTTATCAAATGACCTTCATAAATGACTTTTTGAACTATCAAATCATATTTGAATGACCTTTTGAGACATCAAATGGCCTTCATGACCTTCAGAGCCTCGACTCAAACAATGACTAAAAACTTTTATGAGACATGGTGACGGTGACTCAAAAATTGTTCAAGCCATCAAACGACGTTTGATGTCTTTTCGAGTCGAAAACCAGTTATTTATGACTTTGAAAGTGGAGATGATAATCTTTAAACCAATGATGAAAAAAAAAATGACTGAATGAAATGCTGAAAACAGCACGAAAACTGCATAACTTCATTTAATTCAAACCATATTGTAAAATTTCACCCATTTCGTAATTTTCGACCATTTACTGAACAGGTATTAGGTAAACATTCAAAAAATAAATAACTCTCTCTTAAATCTATCATAAGCATGGGAATGAGGAAGCAATCCTCATTAAAACCACCCCTGCTTATCTAAAATCACACCAAACTCTATAATTACAGCCATCAACTCGAAAACATCCTACATCATCGCTTTAAAACCCCATCGCAAACGGGGAAAACCATAAACTAAACACCTGCCTCCGAGGCCTACATAAAAATCGCGTCCGCAAACTAAGCTCGGGCGCGTTTAATTAAAAACTACGAAACCAACGTATTCGGGCGTTCAAATTCCCAGTAGAACGTTCAGAACTGAAATTTTAAAAACTTCGCATCGGCGACATACGCGAAACTACGATTCGCCCAAACTTGCTGGAATTCTCGTTTCAACTTTATTAAACATTCAGAGCCTATTTGTCTCGGCAATACATACCAACTAAAAAACAAGCCATAAAAAGAAAGAGAGCGAAGATTCAGCAACGCTATGGTAAAATACCAACGCAAATTAGATTTAAATAAACGAAAGAAGAAAAAAAGTGATAAGAAAAAATAATCTGGAAACGCGATTCTACGATGTAAGATGCGGTGTTTTTCGGCTAGATAATTTTCTGTTTCGGCTTTCGATTCTCATCTTTCGCATATACGACCAACTCGTACCGAGAGATCCTAGCTTGACAATTTTCTACTTTAGCACTTGTTTCTCGTCTTCAATTACACGCAGGAGCGTAATAAAAACCAACTCGGAGACGGTCTGTATCATAAATGAAAACATTTAGCTGCAGGTATTACGATGTAATTCAAATTACTCTCATTAACGCCCCCGCCATCCTCGTCTCACAATTCTGACGCGACAAGTGTTTCTTAATCCTGATATAGTACGAATAATTCGCCGTTACGAAATCTCGATTTGGTCACGGTTGTCTTTTTTTTTCCATACGAGATGATACCATTTTACAATGCCAATATACAAAAGTATACTACAAAACGGTTAACTCGTTAATATTGTTGCATTGTCGTGACTAATAAAAACCCAGATAGCGCTACAATGAGCCCAAACTACATGATATTTTAATTGGGCGACATTTTTTTCTCTTATTTATTATTATAATAACGAATTCGATGAGAACGACTCGACCTATAACCGTATGTATAACGACCAAAGCAGAGGACCAGTCCTGTCCACGTCGAGGACAGATTCGCTATCGTATACCAAAAATTATACACGCCGAATAATCGATCGTTCGACGATGAATTCTTTCACATATTATTATCATCGTATCGTACGTAATTCATTCCGATAAGTCAATGCCCACTTCCATTTTCTTCATAGATTTATAACTTGAAATTGACTTCTGCATATCAAATTGAAAAAAAAAGAAGTCCATGACTGGTGAAATTTTCATCACACATGAGAGTTCAAGAATAGAATCATTTTGCTCCAAAATATTACCCCCTTTCTCCGAATAAATGAATAATTCGAATATCCACCTTTATTGATCCATTTCACCCATTTCCATTACCTATAAGCCTACAACATCCACCTCCAAAGATTATTTTACTCGTAAATGGTTTCACGACTTCAATGTTCAATCTGCACTTCACTTTCCATCCAACCATCGAAAACAGGTAATCAAAAACAGAAACACGTGCAGATCCACGAAACGAATAGGTATATTTGTATCGTAGGTTGGGAGTATCAGTATCGTTCTATGTAAAATGCGTACCTGCGCTCTTCTTTGAGAATCGTATGCGTGAAAGATGAGATTAATGACTGTACGTAAAGTTCGTGTATAATCTTTCAACCATTTTTGAGTGAGTTGTAAAAGTGAAATGCTAGATTAAATCGTATAAGTGGATACGTTTTTTTCAAACATGATTTTCGAGTGAAAGCAAAAAAAACACATAGGGCTGGGCAATGGGTGCTCAAACGATAAGGCACGTTAGTATCTTCATCTTCCACGATCGTACTTAATTGAAGAAAATGAAAAAGAAGTAGGTAGCTGGGTATGCCTGATGTCGCAGTATATTATTATTTCCCTTTATATTTTATTTTTCCCACGCAAATTTTTATATAAATATGTAGGTACAAGGAAAATTAATTTTCAGAAAATTCTTTCGAAATTTGAAAACAGACGGAACATATTTTCTAACTGATACATTGAAAATTTAGCTCCGTTAAAAATATGTATCTCGTATCTCTTGAAATTCCGAGTTTCAGGCTTAAAATGTTTTCTAAAAATTGAAATTTGCAGAATGAAGAGATTTTTAAGGTGGCACGAAGTTTTTTATACAATGACAACGAATTTGAGATACCTATTCGACAAAATTACTGAATCAAAAGCATGCAAGCTTTGTTGGGCTTTGGAGTTGAAAAAAGTTTTTGATGGATATTCCTCAATTTTCCATTATTTCCCCCCGCCCCCCACCCACAAAAAATGCATTCCCACAAAAACATGGCAGGGAATTTCAATTTTGGCACGAATGCTCGAATTCTAAAAAAAAAATCAATTTTGAAAAAAACTACCAAGTGAGTAAAAAATGAATTTTGGATTCGAATATTATAATTCAGAAAATTCAATGTTGGTCACAAAAATGAAAATTCCTCTCAGTCGGACATAAAATTGAGAATTTTTTTATTTAAAAAAATGACCAAAAAATTTCAAACACCCATTTTTTCAAATTTTCAAAATATTTATTTTGAAGCCAGGGAAAAATTTATCATTTTTATCAAATTTTCGATTTTCGAATGGATTTTGAATGAATAATTTGCCTGAAAATATTTTGCATGTTTAGTTGATACTGGCCCCTCCCCTTCCTGATAACTTTTTTTTAAAAAATCTTATTTTCAAATGAAATCGCACAAACATTATTCTTCTCTTTAGCTATTTTTAAAAACTTATTTTTAATAATAAAGTTTTCCTTTCATTTTTCAGATCAGCACAGAAGAAAATTAAAATTTTAGTCATGAAAATTATATTAAATTTGCAAACTTTTTCAAAAGCTGCGACCAGAAACCTTTCTTGCAAACTCTATTTCGAACTGAAAATCGAAAAAAATCGAACTTTGAATCTGAATTTTTAGAAAAATTATGGTACATGTCAATCAAAAATTTTCAGGAGTGAATTCATTTTTTTTTTAAATCTGGAAAATAAAATGGGAGGTCCAACCTAAAAAGGATTTTAAAAAAGGATCAACAAGGAAGGTATCCAAATTCAAAGTAAAATTTTGATTCCAAACGAAAAATAAATCGAGAGTAGGTAAGTAAGTCCACCTACCCAAAATTTCAGAGATTGAACTTCCGCCCCTTTCATTTTCCAGATTTAAAAAAAAATTGAATTCACACCTAAAAATTTCTGATTGAAATGTAATTTTTCTAAAAATTCAGATTCAAAGTTCAATTTTTTTCGTTTTTCAGTTCGAAATAAATTTTGCAAGAACGGTTTCAGGTCGCCATTTTTGAAAAAGTTTTCAAATTAAATTTAATTTAAAAAATTGAACTTTGAATCTGAATTTTTAGAAAAATTACATTTCAGTCAAAAATTTTCAGGAGTGAATTCAATTTTTTTTTTAAAATCTGGAAATGAAATGAGAGGTCCAATTTTACGAAGTTTAGCGAATTTTTGAAAATTTCAAAATTACTTCATCACTTTACAAAATAAATGAAAATTGGATCTAATCAACGAAAAAATCTAAAATTGGGTATATGCCCTGTATTTCACCTGCCGAATTTATTGGAAGCGGTTTCAAGACTTTGGAGTCTCCCAAAAATTTCGAAATTTTTCACTATTGAAAAGAGACCCATAAAAATGGTCTGTATATGAACTTCAGCATCCGTGATTGCGAATTAACTATATTGAAAGATCGAAAATAAGTAGGATATCCATCAATTTTCAGCTTTTTACCTCAATACGTGCGCAATAAGCGTATATTTTAAATTTTTCCCAGAAAAATTTGTCCCCAAAAATGTGAATTTGAACTCATAGTTACGATTTTCAGAAAACTGAGTTTTAATCGATCAACGAGGTCATCGATATGGATGAACAGCGATTATTAGGTGCTGAAGTTCAAAATGGATCATTTTTATGGGCCTTTGACCTTTTCCAGAACTGGAAAATTCCTAAATTTTCTGGAGGCTCTGAAACGTCTCCAAACCATTTCAAATCGATCCAGCAAGTCGAATATACGGTATATACCAAATTTCACTTTTTTTCATTGAGTAGATCAAATTTTCATACTTTTCAGGGCAATTGATGGAAGATGATTTTAAAATTTCAAAAATTTGTCAAAATTCGAGAAACAAACTTTAACCTCTGAAATTTTGGAGATGAGGTTCTTTTATTGTGTACTTTCGATTTATTTTGAGCTCAAAACTTATCTCTGGGCAAGGATACCTCCCTGGCAAAAAGAAAAAAACGTTTGAAAGATTTCATTACCTAAAAAATGAAGAAATATACCATTGGTTGAATTTCTCTGCTTTTCTAAAATAATATTTGTTCAAATAGAGTCAAAGGTATAAATTTATTTTCAATCCACATTTTCAAAATTGTGATCACCTAAATTCCTAATAAATCTTCAACGTTCAAACCAAAAAAAAAAAAATGAATTGGAAAATTTTGGACCTATAGGTATACTTTTTGATTCATAGCAAACAATTTATTTATTCAGTCATCACTTCGGATTTTTCAAATAAACGTTAATTTACCGATTTCAGTCCCTTTATGGAAAAATTAGTTAGATGGAGTTAGATGGATATGTAAATATTTATTTTACAAGAAATTAATCAAGATCTCCAACTGCACTGATGGAACATTGGTCAGTAGGTAAGGTTTCGGGTCTTGATACCCAAAACTAATGTCAGATGAATTCATACCTCCCAGCGAGATCAATTCATTTCCTTCTTTCACCCTCATTCGTTCCAACGTCGAAAAATAAAAAGATATGTCTAACTAATAAAATAAACGAATCCATTTTCACGTAATTCCTCTTCAGATTTTTTACAATTTTTGAAATAATTCTACAAAATATCCACAAAAATCCACCCCGATGAGATTCCACCTTCGACCTTACCACAGCAAACATCTGAACTCACGACACCATACGATTCCATCCTACATACCATTTGAAATCCCATTACCATAAAATATCGCCTTAAAAACCACCACATTAAAAAGCCTTAATATACTTACAAATCTATTACCTAAGCTACAAGTAAAAGGAGTTTAAAAAAAAAGCGAAAAGAAATCACCTGCAACTCTATAAGTCATCGTAAAATCTCGGCAGACTGATGACCTTATCAATTCGTCGATCCCAGGAGGTCTATACATTTACCCTTAAGACAGGAACGAATAGGCCGCCGACGATAACCATCTTACCCATATCCAACATCGCCATTTCTTTTCATTTTCAAAACAATAAAGCCCCGAGAAACGCGTTATTAATTTTAATAGCTTCGCAAATCAAACTATTAAATTTAATTACACTTTCGCGTATGATAATCACCACATCGACACCAGTCCGCGAACAATGTCCGAGTCGAACAAACCGACGAAAAAAATACAACCTAGTCTAGATCAAATCCATTACATCGTTCCCCTCCTGGCCCCCGGTGACCGTAATTACGTCACCGAAACCAGACCGTTTTCGAATACTACGCAAATTGTCAACGAGCTTTCGTTTATCGGACGATGAAATTAACCGCGAATACGTTATATCAATTAATACGCGAATATAAAATAAGGCAAAGGTGAAACCGTAGGCCTTCTAACACGATTCGAACAACTCGTCTCTTGTACCCACGTGCGAACTCCGCAGCACTCCACGTACAAATCCAAATCCACGCTCCGACATAAACGAACCGAATGCCATAAAGGGAATAACAGACAGGATGTTACAAATATTACCCGGTGATTTTTAGCCAATGGTTGTTCGTGTTTCGAATCTGTATTCTCGTATGTGTGTGTGTGTGATTTTGATAAACACGTAGGAAACACTTGATTTAATTCAATCTCATACAAAGGTCTCCCCGTATGGATGAAAAATTCCATTATATCGCTAATCTAGATATCTCCAAGTTGATCTCTTACAGCACTAAATCCTTTATCGTCTCGATTCTCATCGTCAATCGTAAAAATACCACATAAATCTGCCCCACTCCTCAAGAAACAATACTTTTTCAAATTCAAACCAATGACCAGTAATACCTACGTAATTACCCTGGAAATATTACACCGATCGATACATAACGAACATACGTAATCAGAGCTCATTTTACAGCCACTTACCAGCCAATCGATCCGAATCCTTAATCTTAATTAGAACGAGTTTCTTACCTGCAAAAAAAAAAAAGACAATTGAATTAGAAAAATTCGAAATACATTTCTTTCTTACATTACGTAAAAGGTTGACCTTTCAAGTGCTACGAGCATTCGAACGCTGTAGTACCTACATAATAACTTTTCCAGATTAATAATTCTTTTATCGTATAGAAAAACCTTCAATAATAACTCAGTCTAGTATATTTTTCCTACATCTCGACGTAAAATTAACAAAGAAAACATTATTGCTTATAGCTTTGCTTTCGAATTAGTTTCTATACTTCGTTTTTTTCAAAATATCGACGATTAAATGAAAATATTTTCCAATTTCGTCGGGGAAAAAATTCGTTTGGCGATTTTTCCATCCGGAATAATTATACAGTTTGAAAAAACACGCTATAGGTACCTAAATTTTCCAAATTATTTTTCGTGTTTTTTTTTTTGGAGAAAAAATTTCAAAAATTCGAAGCTTGAGGGAAGGCGGAAAATAGCAATTCAACAATGTTCATCCTGCGTCAGCATCACGTTAAAATATTATCGTTAGTTTATTTTTTACGAACAGAGTAACTTGGTAAACAAAGCTGGCTTACGGTTATTTTCCATTCGAACTGAAAACTATGTAAATTCCATAAATTTTCTGAAAAATGGGTCAAGGTGATGGAAGTTCTTCAACTGTGGGTATGTGATATGGTCGAAGTTTACTTGTAAAGAAATTATTTTATTTTCACTGCTAGTCGTAAAGTTTGTTCTAGTTTTCAAAATAACGATAAAAAGATGTAGAGAATTTCGAAAATCAAAGATTATTCGAAGTTTATCCGAGTTTCAAAAATTATGTACTATGTTCGAGTTGGATGGAAAATCATAATTTTGCAATTAAATTTTCAAATTTTATATTTTTTAATGAAATACTTCAAAGTTTATGGCTTTAAGAATATGCGATGAATTTCCAAAAAAATATTACCTACTCATCGAGCATAAAATTCAAAAATAATGTAGTTTTATAGCAACTGCTGGAAAAAATGAATCTGATGATAGGAGGGAAGAGCGGTTAGATCTTTCTTGACATCTTTTCATCCTCCGAACAATGAAACTTTGATTTTTGAAAGAAAAAACGAGAACGAATCCGCAGACTTTTGGCTGTCCAAGTTGATTTTTCGATTTTTAGAACAATTTTCTAAAGTATGATTCGGTTCGAATTCAAGATGGAAGAAAAATTAAATCAAGGCTTGAAAAATTCAGATTTCTGTGCATGTTTCTTCAAATTTAGAATTTTTAAATAAAAATCTTCATTTTTCAAAAAAACAACCAGAGAGTTAATTCCTTTTTATTTTTTCAAATTTTGTAAATTTTTGTAAAATTATTATCAGGTTAAAAAATTGATGAAAATTGATGAAAAAAAAAAAAAAAAAAACAAGAATCAGACCTGATCATAGGGACAAACCATATGGAATTTCTTGGGAAGGAGGAAGAAATATCTGAAACGAAATGTTTCACCAATTTTCATGACCCAAAGTGGAAAAATTTTCAAAAAAGGGAAGGATTTCGACTCTAGTTGAACATAATTATTTCATCAAAAAATGTTAAATTCTTAATAATTATAATTTTTGGGGACGGAAAATCATTTATTTAACCTCCGCCAAATATTTCCTGATGACTGATGAGAAATGCTAAATGAGTTGAAAATTATTTTTTGAGTCAACTCGTATCCATGGTGGAGGGAGGGGGGAATCAACTCACTCAGCACTGAAAAATTACTCGTAAAAATTTGGAAATATTGAACTATGAACTTGAATGTTCAAAATTTGAACCCTGCAACTCCAATTCCACTTTTCAAGACAATTCAAAACTTTCAGGGAAAAACTGAATTTCATTGCTTCCCAAATTAATCAAATTATTGCTCCTTGTAATTTGTGGGAATATACATTAGCTTCGGAAAATTTGCTGAGTCAATCCAAAAAATTTGATGTTATTAATTTAAAATTGGCCCATTTCCGAAAATTTTGTATTTCAATAATCATTCAGCAGATATTCACTCAGGTATCAATCTGGCACTAAGAGAATTTTCCAAAATTTGATGAAACCTGAAATATCAAACAAAATAATAAAAAAGTATAAATTTAGCAGAGTATTTTTCAAACTTCACAACTTTTTCAGAGGAGGAACCGAAATATTCTTTTCATCTTTCAGATTTTTCATCCGGTGAAAAAAATCAATCGAACAAATTTCAAATAGAACACCCAATTTAAAAATTTTGAAAAAAAGAGGAAAATTAATTCAACATTTCAAAATTACAAAATTAGATTGGAAACATAAAGCAGACCAGTACATTTCGATACTGTTGGCGAAAAAAAAAAAAAAAAAAAACAGGACGCAAAAACAAGATTTGCAGGACTATCAGCTACCTTGAAAAATAGGAGCTTGCAAAAATGAAATTCTACTCAAATTCAAGAAAAAAAAACTGTATTTTCAATTCTCAATAATTGTAAGATTTTTTAAAAAAAAGGTTAAGCGTTTAAACATTTCGTTTTAAAATTTTCCATTAAAATAGTAAACACCTATATTTTCAAAAATTAAAAAATCACATTACTTATTTCTTTTAATAAAAATTTTGTTTAATGAAAGAAAGTAGATACGTTTCTTCCCCTCCCCCACCAACTCTTCATCTTTAATTACTTACTTCATTACAGAACAGTTTTCGAAAGTTACTCGATTACTAGTAACCAATTTAGAATTTCTCGTGAAAATTTCAAAATCATATGGCTGCAGCCATAAATTAAAATCGCCTTTCATAATAACGTATTTCATCCAATCTCATTTCCCCAACGAGTTAATACCCCATAAAAAATACTTTTCGCATTCAAAATCTAGCTATAAAAACATCAGCGTGAAACTTGCGACGTTTTAAACGTGAAAAAAAGCAAGAACCGAACCTGAGAACATTCAAGCCTACGTATAATTCAACTCCCAGACAGGTACCAAAAAATTCCACCCTTTAATCACACACTCCAGCCGGTCATCGTCATTGATTTATCGATCATCAAACAAACGACAAAAGGGCCGATTTTTTTCCACTATTCTTAGCATAAATACACAATTATGATTCAATCTTCCTTGTTTAGTTGTTTACCTTGTGCATGTACCGTGTACCTGTCCATGTACCGAACCCCAATCGGTATTTGGACCAAATCTAAACAAAAAAAGACCCGAGCTTGTTTGTTTATCAAAAAAAAAAAGTCTTAGAAGAAATAGGTAGGTGGATATACGAGGAAGACACCGATGATTTAGTACGTAGTTATACTAGATTAGCATGTATCTTCGAAGACGAAAAAAATCCCAGAAACAGCCTCGATTCAGCGATTATTTTGGTGACCACTTTACCACTACCGATCGTTGCAGTTGCGCGTATTCAGGTGAAAAGTAAACATTCGTGGCTTATATCGTTCTATTGAAAATACCATCGTAAATTAGCGGATTAGTTATAAGTTGGCCCGTATGGTTATTACGATGTACTATAATAAAAATCCCAAGGAGGAAGGAGTTACTGTATAGTTTGTAATATCCGTTCGTCGTTACCAACAATGTACCTATCTCGTCGGTATTTTAAACGATAAATATTTACGATAAAATGACGCGCAGAACGCAATACCGTTTTCTCAAATATTGTCTCGAGTACACATCGTCTGACGGGACCTGTCAATAAATTCGAAGACAATTCGAAAACTTCGGCTCGAATTTCAAACGTCCTCTATAATATGACTAATTTGCAGAAAAAAATTCTAATTTGTTTTAATATTACAAATGACGATGGTTTCGTTGCCAGAATGCATCGCGTATGAGAATGTCAACGAACTCGAAAAATTTGCCAACGTCTTGAAAATTCACACCGCGTAAAACTTTCCTAGTCATTGGACTAAAGTGTATCTCCATTTAGTTCAGCCAGACTCGTAAAAAATAAAAGCTTCTGGGTTATAAGTACTTTTGGCTATAACTTTATCAGCTTATTAACTCATTTTTAGTTTTTTTTTTTTTTTTCAAATTAGGTACGACGAAAATATTCTCGTAATTATGCAGATCGACGTAGAAAATGCTGTTTGAAATTTTACGAGTAATTTTTTACAATTTGAATTTTTTGTTGCGCCTTTTTTAATACTATTTGATGACTTTTGAATTTGAAGTCAATTTTTTGAGCAAAGGAAGTTTCTGGAAAAAATTTGAATTGTGCTCTAACCGATGAAATAATTCGCGATTATAGACGCTGAAGTGTATTGGGGTCATTTATATGAACTTTTTTCTAGCGTTCGAAAATTCAAAAATTTTCTGGTGGATCGTCTCGAAACTGTTTTAAATCGATTAGACAGGCCAAAGATGAGGTATAATACCAATTTTTTGGCCTTATTGTTGATTAAATTAATTTTGAATATTTTACAAGGCTGTATAAGTAAGTTTGAAATTTCAAAAATTCGCCAAAATTCGAGAAATGCGATTTTTTTTGTTTGGGATCAAAATTTTGCAAACCATTTTTTATAAAAAAAAATCAATTGGATTCCTAACAGAAAGGAAAATTTTTACCCGACATTTTATAAAAAACTGTAAAAAAAAAGCTCAATGAAAAATTTAAATTGTGAAAAATACTTGGATGATGGAATTTCCATCAGTAAAAATAATTGGAAATCACTGGAAAAAATTCAGAATTTGTAGATAGAACCGTTGTGAAATCAATGAAAACAATCTCACTAAAGCCAAATAGTGACTAAAATTTCTGGAAAATTTGTAAAAATTCACTGGAAATTCAGTGAAAATTCGTTGGAAAATCAGTGAAAATTCACTGAAAAATCAGTAAAAATTCACAAGAAAAAATCAGTCAAAATTCACCGTGAAAAATCAGTGAAAATTCACTTAAAAAATCAGTAAAAATTTACTTAAAAAATCAGTGAAAATGTACTGGAAAATCAGAGAAAATTCACCGGAAATCAGTAAAAATTCAGTGAAAAATGAGTGAGAATTTGTCGGAAAATCAGTGAAATTTTCCCGGAAAATCAGTGAAAAATCATTGGAAAATCAGTAAAAATCAGTCGAAATTCACCGTGAAAAATCTGTGAAAATTCACTGGAAAATCTGTGAAAACTCACTGGAAATCAATAAAAATTTACGGAAAATCAGTGAAAATTACCTAAAAAAAAATCAGTGAAAATTTACTGGAAAATCAGTGAGAATTCACTGAAAAATCAGCGAAATTTCGCCGGAAAATCAGTGAAGATTCACTGGATATCAAATGAAAATTTACTAAGAAAAACAATGAAAATTCGCAGGAAAATCAGTGAAAATTCGTAGAAAATTCAGTGAAAATTCACTGGAAATCAAATAAAAATCCACTAGGTAAAAATAGTCAAAGTTCACCGGAAAAATCAGCGAAAATTTACTGGAAAATCAGTGAAAATTCACTGGAAATCAAATGAAAATTTACTAGATAAAAATAGTCAAAATTCACCAAAACATCAGTGAAAATTCGCCGGAGAATCGGTGAAAATTCACTGGAAAATTAATGAAGTCACTGGAAATCAAAATATAAGGGTACCGGCGGTTAAGATAGGCGAATCTGCCCCCGAGCTGAAATTTGAAACTAACCGACGGAATTTGGTCCTTAGGGTCTGAAAACCACCTGGTAAAAATTTTGGCCCCCTACCCCTCCCCTAACCCGAGTTATGGGACAAAACGTTACTTTTTTCAGCCTTTTCATTAAAAATTTCTATCTCCGAGAGTTTTCAACCAAATTTTTTCAAATTTACGTGAGTTATACTCCATACTGAGGGGTATTAGTGGGTGGTTTGAAAAAAAATTTTTGATGATTTTTTCTAGCCAAAAATCGCATTTTAAAACTTGAAATCGAGTTTTCTACATGATGTTGCAGAGGTGCAAAAATGAAAAAAATATATATCATGTATCTAGTCCCTATCTACAACGTAATATTTTTTTCAGAATTTTTTAGGTGGGTGGAAGACCTTCAAAAACGCAAAAAACCGCATTTTTATCACGTTTTTCGCTCAAAAAATGGTCATTTTTGGCCGAAAAAATTTTTCGGGTAATAATATTCCAAAATACGTATTTTTACGCCACTTGCCCGATTTTCACTTCATTTCATTCTTTTTTGAATGATTTTCGCAATTTCAAGTAACAAAGCGCAAGACTTAAAATTGTGTGTATGTAACTTTCCTTATACCTGTATAAAATTATCATACGGAAAACACTGAAAGAAGATTTGTGTTCAGTAGCTCGAACTACCTTCGAAAAATTCATTTGCATGAGCAGAGCACTCAAATTTCGAAAATTCACTTTATAGTCAACAAATTTTTTTTCAACAATACTTACGTTGCTACCAATATCATTATCAACAAGAGGTATGGTGAATTTGCCCTTGAAACCAGTTTTGACCGCTCCTACCCCCAAAAGGTCAACCATGATGAGAAAACATTCCAGAAAAAATTTCAGACCCCTAGCGCAAGTGTTTTCGGAGAAAGGGGCCAAAATGTGTTTTTTCAATGGATTTTTTCGTATTTTTGTGGTTTTTTGCTAAATGTAGATGAAAGTTTCCAATTTTTTTTTAGATGAATTTTAGGGAGTTGGAGGAACCCTAAAATTTTTTTTCAAAATTTTTCGTTCATTTTTTGCCGAGTTATGGCATTTTAAAAGTTTTGAGCGGCCATTTTGTCTTGAAAGGACAAAGGTACAATAGAACTTTTTCCCCCAAAAGATGTGCCATTCATAGCAAAAATATGAGGTACCTAGTGAATTCTTCCAAACCAAACAATTTTTTATTCCTACCTTTTGCTATTCTGCATTTCCGTTGGCATTTCTCTACTCAACTTCTATTTGAATTTTTCTTCCCTGCAAGTTTCTTCTCGCAATAATTCTCCAAGGTGAAACTTTCAAAATGGTCTGAGGTCATTTTTTTAAATGGAAGCTTCAGTTGTTTCAATTTTTTCATTATTTTTTTTTACTTCTTTCGATTTTCTTCATTTCTTTTTTTACCCATGACACTTTTTTTTTTCATTTTTAAAAATAAACTGTTCGGAGTTATTCACATTTTTATTGACTACTTGGTCATTTTTTTCGTTTTTAGAAATACCTACGTTAAATTATTTCGATTTTTTTCATATTTTTTTGCTTTCTTCGTTTTTTGAGTTTTTTCACCAAGGGCATAGTCATTTTTTAGAATAATTCAGATTTCACTCAATGTTCTCGAGGTTCAGACCAAAAATAATTAGGCTATTTTTCAATTTCTTCATTGACATGTTATGAGCCCGTGCACATTGTACTTCCCGCGAAAGTGCCGTGGGAAATACATTACAAGCAACGTTACTGTACGCGCTACATGCGAGGGGTGGTTAGTTTTTATTTTTTTTGACAATGCTCTACCCCTTTGATTTTTTTGAAATTTTTGTGGTATATTTATGAAAATGAATGGCACATCTTTTGGGGGAAAAAGTTCTATTGTACCTTTGTCCTTTCAAGACAAAATGGCCGCTCAAAACTGTTAAAATGTCATAACTCGGCAAAAAATGAACCAAAAATTTTGAAAAAAAATTTTAGGGTTCCTCCAACTTCCTAAAATTCATCTAAAAAAAAATTGGAAACTTTCATCTACATTTAGCAAAAAACTACAAAAATACGAAAAAATCCATTGAAAAAACACATTTTGGCCCCTTTCTCCGAAAACACTTGCGCTAGGGGTCTGAAATTTTTTCTGGAATGTTTTCTCATCATGGTTGACCTTTTGGGGGTAGGAGCGGTCAAAACTGGTTTCAAGGGCAAATTCACCATACCTCTTGTTGATAATGATATTGGTAGCAACGTAAGTATTGTTGAAAAAAAATTTGTTGACTATAAAGTGAATTTTCGAAATTTGAGTGCTCTGCTCATGCAAATGAATTTTTCGAAGGTAGTTCGAGCTACTGAACACAAATCTTCTTTCAGTGTTTTCCGTATGATAATTTTATACAGGTATAAGGAAAGTTACATACACACAATTTTAAGTCTTGCGCTTTAGGTTACTTGAAATTGCGAAAATCATTCAAAAAAGAATGAAATGAAGTGAAAATCGGGCAAGTGGCGTAAAAATACGTATTTTGGAATATTATTACCCGAAAAATTTTTTCGGCCAAAAATGACCATTTTTTGAGCGAAAAACGTGATAAAAATGCGGTTTTTTGCGTTTTTGAAGGTCTTCCACCCACCTAAAAAATTCTGAAAAAAATATTACGTTGTAGATAGGGACTAGATACATGATATATATTTTTTTCATTTTTGCACCTCTGCAACATCATGTAGAAAACTCGATTTCAAGTTTTAAAATGCGATTTTTGGCTAGAAAAAATCATCAAAAATTTTTTTTCAAACCACCCACTAATACCCCTCAGTATGGAGTATAACTCACGTAAATTTGAAAAAATTTGGTTGAAAACTCTCGGAGATAGAAATTTTTAATGAAAAGGCTGAAAAAAGTAACGTTTTGTCCCATAACTCGGGTTAGGGGAGGGGTAGGGGCCAAAATTTTTACCAGGTGGTTTTCAGACCCCAAGGACCAAATTCCGTCGGTTAGTTTCAAATTTCAGCTCGGGGGCAGATTCGCCTATCTTAACCGCCGGTACCCTTTATTAGAAAAAATCAATAAAAATTCACTGGAAAATTAGTAAAATCTTTGAAAAAATGTGATCAGCATGAAAAATGCTACAAAATTCACCAATTAAACATCAAACATCATTTCAAAAAAACCACGAGTTAAATTTATTCGTTTAACGAATTAATCGCGATTCTTTGATCAAAAAAATACCTACCTGCTCGAAATAAATTTACTTATATTATTTTAATTGACGTTGAAAAAATACCTCGTCACCTAGTACCGGTGACACGTAAAAATATCAAAGCATTTTTCTAATTTATTCAACTCGTGTACCGGGTCTATACGTTTACACGAGCGATTGTTACTTCGAAAAAATTTTCTATCGCCTTTTTTCACTCTACGGTTTTTTTTTTTCATCAACTCATTAGCAAGGTGTCTCATTTATGATCCCACGTTTCAAAGAAAGGTAAAAAAACAAGACAAAGATGAACATGTACATGATATGATATGGAAAAGATTAACGAGACGTCCGTTTTATTCAAATTACCTACTCTCCGAATAAGGCTATTTTTTTTACCTCTTTCGGTCCATTTTTTTCTTTTTTCATATTCTGACCCAGCGTGTGCTATTTATAGCTATGCGGTATCTTTTTTGGTAATTGATAAAGGCTGTAGTGGTTGGATAAGGGTTATGGTAGGTACTTTAATTCCGTATTATTATTTTATATCTATGTACCTATACGATTTCGCATTCGTGTACCATTTTTTAATCGACGTACGCGTGTTTTATCATCTTTTTATAATACCAACATGTACCATTAACGTTAATTACGCTCGAGCGGTGAACGATAAAAAGGCGATGTTGCCAAATGCGAAGAAAACATTTTTTTTTTAGCATTTTTCTCAAGTGCCAGAAATAAGCGAACTTGATGACTTCGGATTAAATTTAGTTAATTTTTCTTTGAAATTGATTAATTTCGAGAGCTGCTGGTTTAAGGAATTATCGAGTACTTAATTTGAAGTGATGTGGTATGGTGTGTTTGTGTAATAGGGGTCATATCTAAATGGTACGTCGACCCATAGAACTGTTTTCATTGTGATAAAGCTTATTTTTATTGATATTAATTCAATGGGTATCATGAATGAATAGAATGTTGAAATGATATTTACCTGTGGAATTTTTTTTTATTGTGAACATTTTAAAATTATCATTTCTTCAAAGGATAAGGGCAATTTTTTTTGGAATTTTATCCAAGTTATCTACTCAAATGCTCAATATCTGAAGGAGGAGTGGCCTTGAAAAATTTATCATTTATTTGTTTAAAATTTAGAATAAATGAGTTCGAACCTTGAATTTTCAATTTTCACAAGTTCTTCCTAATTTTTTAATTGGCAAATTTTTTGGCGAAAATAAGGAGAAGGGGGGATGGGAGCTCGTACGAGGACAACTATGAGATATTTTGAGACGTCCTTTGCATAAGTATTTTATACATATTGTCGAAGTGTTAATGAAATTTTTTAGAAATTGTTTCATAAAAGATCTAAAGGTAAGAACAGGACTTCCATAACCGATCTTCGTCATTCGAGCGTAAATTTGGCTCATTTAAAAAGCAGATCAGACACCCCTCAGAGCCAAATTTTGAGCTGCTGAAGTTGGTTTTTTAAATTTCACCCGAGGCTCAGATCAACTCAGAAATAGTCGCAATTGACTTGAGGAGAACACACATCAATAGGCCATATGGCCATGTCAACCATTTTCAAAAATTCTCCATAAAGGACAATTCGGATTTAGAAAATTGACTTCTTAAGACTTCAAAAATCCTCAATTTTTCGATTCTAAAAAATTTTGAAGCTATACATTACCGATTTTCTAATCTTTCAGAAGATTAAAACTGAAAAATATTCAAACAAGAACGAAACCGAAAACGTTACCTGAATGAGCTCATCGCTCAACAGTTATTACATATACTTGGAAGTTGGAACAATGCATCCAATAAGGATGTAGCAATAGTTTTGCACTTCCAGTCAGTAATTCATGACCGTGTCGCGCCAAGGTGTGTCTGTTTAGTCGTTATAGGAAAGCTGGCGTCAAAATCCTAACCCAATGAGTCACCAAGATTCGTCTCTCGTTTGCATTGCTAATAGCTCACCAATGCCCAACAACAAGAATGAAGTTGACATCCTCATCCTATTTTCAACGTGGTTTTATTTCTACTCGGTTCGACAAGGTGTCCACTATATTTCAGAAATGATTTCCCCTGAATTTTTCAGGTTTTCTAAAACAATTTCTTCAAATTTTCAAGGCTTTTTAATCATAAGTGGTTTTTCCGCATGATAAAATTGTGAAAAAAAAACTGATTTAAAATTTATGAGGTCCAACTATTCCCCCCCCCCCCAAAAAAAAAAAATCATTACTTCTTACAAGATTATTATATTCTCTCTCTTTCTGTTACAAAATGTGATCCTGAAAATTTCTGATCCCCCTCAACCTTCGCCCTATCGAACAGATTATTAAAAACTTTGAAAAATAAAACAGATTTATATCATTTGGGTAAAATTTTGAATTTTTTAAAAATTTCTTCACAATTTTTCCTCACTCGGTACCTCAAATTTAAAAATTCCACGAAAGCTACTGCAATCTTTTCGATTTGCCCATTGGATGAATAAAACATTTATGAGGAATGAAGTATAAATTATTTTGATAAAATATTGTTATGTGATGAATTCAAGCAAACCAAAGGCGGAGAATTTTGACAAAAAATTCAAAATTTGAAAATTCGTTAGTTTACCTTTACAGAAGTTTTCCACAATGTGACGAATAATTTCGAATAGAATGTTCAAAAAACGGATTCTGTACAAAAAGAGGAGGTAAAAAATTATCTCTGATCGTGGCTCAGAAAATTTTAATGAAAACCTTAATTCAACAGACAAAGACGTGCATTTAAATATATGGTACCTGCATTTTTTTTTGGTTATAATCAATAAAAAATTATGCTTGGGCAAAACAATTTGGCCCGAACAGAGCGAAATCTTTTTTTTTCTATTTACTGTTCTTAGGTGATTTATATTGGGTTTTTACAAAATTCTAGCCAAAATTTCAAAATTCCCTATGACTTTTCCAGTAGGGTAGGCCAAAAACCAACATTTTCAATTTTTGAAAAGAAACCTCTGCAAAAGTTGTTGGCTGGAGAGGAGACTACAAAAATAGGAAAAATTCAGATTCGATATTTTAATTCTTCAAAATTTTTCTTCATACGTGAAGAAAATGTATACAATTTAAAAACTATTCCCAAGACTTTTTTTCTTAAAAAAAAAAGCTCTTTGGTTCAGATAGTCTTTAAATAAGTTCCAAAATTAATTTTAAAAAATTCTGAATTTTTTTACAATTTTCTGTAAAATTTTGAAAAAATTGAATACTTGGCAATTTTCGAACAATTGAAGCCTCTTGCACATTCGGAAGATATGAATTTAATTTTGAAATTTTCATGTTCTTTTTTGAGTTTCTCCAGCTAACAACTTTTGCGTGGAGTTTTATTTCGAAAAATAGTCCAGTGGCAAACTGTAAGTAAACGGCAAAAAATGATAATGGCGTGAAATTTGGTATGATGAACAAGGACACCATAAGGAATTTTTTAAGCCCGGGAGGCCATCGCCAGACCCCATAGGAGGGGGAGGGGGGAGGTTCAAAGGGAGGTTCAGCCCCCCATTTTTTGAAATTGGTCCATCGGTCCTGTTTTGGTGTCATTTCCATATAATTGAATCCCGCTGAGTTCAAAAATGTCATCAGTTTCAAAATTGGAGGCAGAGAAGTCCCTCAAATTTGAGATTTCTCAACCCTTGTTTTCGTATTTTTGCTAAAAACGACCTAAAATTACGTTTTTTCAACTTTGCACAACCTGTCGACCTCCCAATCAAATTTTTATCAAGATTTTCGAACTCTACGGGTAGATTACCACATATAATCACTTTTACAACTTTCCATACCCCAACTCTGAGTGAGAGGGAGGGCCTAAAGTTGCTAAAATTGAGCCAAATTTTCACATTTTTGGGTAAAAATCACGATTAATTTATTATGTACGCGAGAATATTTATCGATTGAGGTTATTTATGCGATGTCTGAGTAGTATAGGTCCCAAACAATAAATACAGGCCCAGAGGCACCCCGTATAACCCTTCTGGAGGGGTAAGGGGGGTCCTTTTTGACTGCCGTTTTGCCCAATTTCGGCTACTTCAAAAGTTGGATCAGTTTTCCAACTTTTTTCATCACACACTCGAGAAATAAATTGCTGAATAATATTTCTCGATATACCTGAATCCAGATTGTTTAATAACTTGCCATTAAATTAAAGTGGGAAGGGGTGACTATTTAGGGGATGAAGCAATATTTTGATCTAAAATCTATACACATATGTTGAAATCTGGGTTTTCGGAGACGCTGATTCCAAATACGTTATCTATTTTTCGATTAAAGTTAAGGGATGAGAAGGGGTGAACCTGTTTGGGAAGAGGGATGAAAAGTTCACAAAAAATCGACATACATATCGAAATCTATATATTTGAGGGCGCAGATTTCAAATTCGGTACCGATTTTTTGATTAAATCTAAGGGATGAGCAGTGGAGAACCTATTTGAGGGAATAGGGTGACATCTCGGTAAAAAAATTCTATCATTTTCTCTACAGAATTCAAAATAAGATTTTACATTCATTTCTCAAATCTCAAAATCCAGTAATCCAGAGTCCTTGCATCCTTGACACGTTGTGAGTAACATGGTTCGAATAAAAAATTAATACATTAGGCATAGTCAAAAATTATTTTTTCATTTCACAGATGTTTTATTCCATTGAAATGTGCGCAAAAAAATTACGCTTTCATTCGTTTCGGACTAACGGCAGGAAAAACCCATCGAATTTATCACGTCATTTTGTGAGTAATTGAATGCAATATAGGTATTTGTAAAAGAAATAAAAAGACAAAATGTCCCCCTCCCCCCGTAGGCTCACCCCTCCTCACCTTTCGATTTTAATTGCAATACTGGTAACGTATTTGAAATCTGTGCCCTGAAATGTATAGATTTATGTGTAGTATGTATATAAATGTCGCTTTTATTATAAAAATTTTACACATTCCCTCAAATAGGTTCTCCACTGCTCATCCCTTAGATTTAATCAAAAAATCGGTACCGAATTTGAAATCTGCGCCCTCAAATATATAGATTTCGATATGTATGTCGATTTTTTGTGAACTTTTCATCCCTCTTCCCAAACAGGTTCACCCCTTCTCATCCCTTAACTTTAATCGAAAAATAGATAACGTATTTGGAATCAGCGTCTCCGAAAACCCAGATTTCAACATATGTGTATAGATTTTAGATCAAAATATTGCTTCATCCCCTAAATAGTCACCCCTTCCCACTTTAATTTAATGGCAAGTTATTAAACAATCTGGATTCAGGTATATCGAGAAATATTATTCAGCAATTTATTTCTCGAGTGTGTGATGAAAAAAGTTGGAAAACTGATCCAACTTTTGAAGTAGCCGAAATTGGGCAAAACGGCAGTCAAAAAGGACCCCCCTTACCCCTCCAGAAGGGTTATACGGGGTGCCTCTGGGCCTGTATTTATTGTTTGGGACCTATACTACTCAGACATCGCATAAATAACCTCAATCGATAAATATTCTCGCGTACATAATAAATTAATCGTGATTTTTACCCAAAAATGTGAAAATTTGGCTCAATTTTAGCAACTTTAGGCCCTCCCTCTCACTCAGAGTTGGGGTATGGAAAGTTGTAAAAGTGATTATATGTGGTAATCTACCCGTAGAGTTCGAAAATCTTGATAAAAATTTGATTGGGAGGTCGACAGGTTGTGCAAAGTTGAAAAAACGTAATTTTAGGTCGTTTTTAGCAAAAATACGAAAACAAGGGTTGAGAAATCTCAAATTTGAGGGACTTCTCTGCCTCCAATTTTGAAACTGATGACATTTTTGAACTCAGCGGGATTCAATTATATGGAAATGACACCAAAACAGGACCGATGGACCAATTTCAAAAAATGGGGGGCTGAACCTCCCTTTGAACCTCCCCCCTCCCCCTCCTATGGGGTCTGGCGATGGCCTCCCGGGCTTAAAAAATTCCTTATGATGTCCTTGTTCATCATACCAAATTTCACGCCATTATCATTTTTTGCCGTTTATGTCCAAAAAAATGCAATCTGCCACCGGACTAAAACGAAAATTTTGGCTTTTCGGTCCACCCTATTTTCCAGACTTACAGTACCCTAAAATTTTCAGAATCTCCAGAATTTTCAAGCAATGAACACCCGTCTGAGAATGAAATGAAAAAATAAAGCACTTTTCCATTTTTCCATTTCAGCATACGTTCGGAAAATATACATTCCAAATGGCCTGAAATTTTAATCGACCCATTTTCGAATAATTTTTCAATTTTCAGCTCACTTCTTGCCTCCATATGAAAAAAAGCTACCCTCGCCCTGTCCCATCAAATTACACCTACCAACCACACAACCGACATAAAAATACGAAAAAAACGACACTTCTCATTCGATTCACAATTGCAGCTGCTTTTAAAAAACACATTTTCGACCATTATCGCCTCTATATGCGTAAAAGCTTTATACATAATCTATCAAAGTATAAAAATTGTCACTTTTTCGACCCACCATTCGAATATAAATTCGCCCTCCTTTATATTTATCATCGCGGCCGAAAACTTAAACCCATCGCCGCACAAGTCGTAAAACATGGCCACATAATACCCCACCCCTTCCAAAAATGGTATACCCCTCTACCCAACCGTTTAAAAACTTCGACCCGATGACCTCCAATATTATACGACCTTTCGTGTGAAAAATTCCACTCCAGCATACATTCCGTATTCGCAGCCGATCAAAATACTAAAATATGACGAATTTAATCCTTAAAATAATATAAACAAAGTTGCGGATTTACTCTTCGGCTGCCATACCATGAAAAGGGCAGAAAATATTACCACCGTGTGGTATTCCAGAGTCCAAGGTTATAGCAAAATCTCAGCTCGTGGCGCCTCGTACGAGAAAAATTACGCGAATTTGCCATTTTAAATAAACATTACCGCATATGGGAATGGAAAGACGTACCGTATCTAAATTCTACACATACGTGGTACATAATCGTTACGTGTAGAGACAAATTATACTTTGGAGACTATTAAAAAAGAGCAATAAAACACGACGCGACGGTGAATTTAAAATAGTCGAATGCTCGATCAAAGGTGATCTCAAGCGTATTATCAAGATGACGTAGTCTAGTTTAAGTACACCGAATTCGGTCATAATGGTAACGTGACAACATAACGAACTTTGCTCAGCTTTTTTTATACATGTACTTTACCTTGAATTACGATTACGTATACGAGGCGAGCTTTTAATAGATAAAAATAATTCAACGAGGTGAACGCGTGTTTGCAGATTAACACTGTGGAAACTCCGAAAGCTTTCGCCTTGCTGATAATCATCGCGGCGTGTTAAAACCCGAATGAAAGTTTCGAAATGTACACAAAGCTTCGTACGCAGCGTTTTTTCCATCTTCTCTCTTTCGGTCTAAAATTTATAACGGTATTGACGCGTGCAAGAGTCGGCTACTTTCTATAGCAGAACCAAGTAATTAGCACGCGTGTATTAAAAAAAAATAGACGAAAGGTTATCTAGAAACAAAAGAGAATAGATTTTATAGGTTGTTTACATTTTATAAGCATGGCAGACCAGGCAGCGGTGGCTTTTACGTCGGCGGTGTCGAATTGATGGCAACATTTGCGGTTCCGTTTTAGTACTCGATCTGTTATCTCAATATCTTCTAAATTCGTTTTAATGAGCGAATTTAACAGCGCATCGAGCCATCCACATAAGTGCCAATTTCAACCAACTTGAGAGCGCGAAAACACCTAATGGGTGAATTTTTCTCCTCCAACCGGTACCTTGGGTTCGATTTCGTATTAGACGACGAGATATATTTACCATGTGCCAGATAATGAACCCATAAAGGATTTCCGTTTAATGAATCTGTTTTTTTTTGTACGTTGGTATTCGAGAGAAAAGTATACGAATGTTTTCCTCTCTTTTACCATTTTTTAATCTAGAACGGTTTCGAGTCTGATATTACAAGGCGTATACGCATAGTGAGGTAATACAATACCGGCTCAGACGCAATGGCAATATGTCTGGGTATGAAATGCAACAATATGTATAAAATAGAGATTCCATTCGCGTACTACAATTGCCGGAAGTAGATTAAAAATTCGACTAGACGTAGTACGAAGGCGAAGACAACCAGCAAATTCGAGATGACAATGGAAAATGAATTTGTGTTATTTGAAAATGCTTTCGTTCTGTAGGAGTTTTGGCGGATATTAAAAATACCTGCCTGTACAGCTTCATAACATGGATGCTTGCAGGATTTCATGATGAGGTAGCAGGAGAAAGTGTTGAAGAGTATAATTCAACACTGAGGGATGTTTTCGAAAGCTTCATCTACCCTCCACTCTGTATTTACTTCTTCGATGAATTCGATGTGAAATCATAAACGAAATGTTGGGGAAAAAATTCATTTTCATTTTTAATTGAATTTATTAAATTTCAAAGTTGAAGAAATGTCGTATTTTCAAACAAAAATTCACCATAATGATCTTGGAAAGAAAAATGTTGTTTATTAGGAAGGGATCTGAAATTAAAAATTTTTCACTTTATTGGTAGGCATCTCTTCTACTTCGGGTATTTTTCCATAAAAAGAAAACATTTTTATGAATCTGAATCTCATATTTTTTGCTCTGAAATTTTAGATTTCCTAAATTGGAAAAAGAAAGTTGGACTGCCCTACATTCTGCTTGATATGGTTCCCAATTTCCTTTTTTTTTTTTTTTTTTTGGTTAGAGATGGAAAAATAAAATGATGTCAGTTCCAGTTTCAGTTTCACTCCTCGAAAATTTTTAGTTTCGGTTTCAACTTCAATTTTCTTTATCAAAAGTTTTTTGTTTCAGTTTTTGGTTTTTTAAATTTTGAGGAACAAAATATTCAAAATTTCCTGCCAAAATTTAGCTTATTCAATTATTCATTTTCCTTACTCAATTTGAAGTGTAATTTTTCCCCACTTGGAACTTATAAGAAACGTTTTTCAGAGAAAAAAAAATCAGTTTTCTACAAAACATTAAAAATTTACTATCAAAAGTGAATAAAAAAGAGAACTAATAGTCTCTCTAACTACTCCCCCCTCTTTACTGATCTGGCTCAAAACAATTATCCATTTTTCTCGAGTCCATCACCACCAAGAAATACCCAAATTTTCATGTTTTTGACTGGAATTTTTCGTTAAAATTTTCAAAACTTACTTTCAGTTTCAGATTTCAAATTTTTTCAGTTCCAGTTTCAGTTTTCAGGATGTTCATTTCTTTTTCAACTTTCAATTCTCATTTTTTTCTTCCTTTTCCAGAATTATGGAGTAAATCGGTATAATTATTAATTAAATCATATTAACCCTGCCAGGGATGTGTACCGTTATTTCTGCGGTATCGGTATTGGTATCGGTACCATACCGTAAAAAATACCGGTATCGGTATCGGTATTGGGATTATACCGCTAAAAATACCGGTATCGATATCGGTATTGGGATTATACCGCTAAAAATACCGGTATCGATATCGGTATTGGGATTATACCGCTAAAAATACCGGTATCGATATCGGTATTGGGATTATACCGCTAAAAATACCGGTATCGGTATCGGTATTGGGATTATACCGCTAAAAATACCGGTATCGGTATCGGTATTGGGATTATACCGCTAAAAATACCGGTATTGATATCGGTATTGGGATTATACCGCTAAAAATACCGGTATCGGTATCGGTATTGGGATCATGCCGTAAAAAAATACCGGTATTGGTAGCGGTATCAGTGTCAGGATCATACCACAAATAATATTGGTATCGGGATTATACCGCGAAAATACCGGTATCCGCATCGGTACCATATTTTCGACATTCTTCCAAAACTTGAATTCTTTTGTTTAAAATTTTTGAAACTTTGAACTTGTTCTAAAATTTTTCAAAACACCGAATTTTTTAATCAAAATTTTTCCAACTACCTACCTAAAATTGAAAAGTTAGAGAAAATGAAAATTTTTGAACAAAATCGTGGTATATATACATTTAAATGCTGAAAAAACGTAGGATTTGTAAACATTTTAAATAAAAAAAATTGAACTTCGAAAAGTGATTGAAAATATTTTTTAAATGAAAATATTGATATAACTTCATTTAAAAGGCGAGTTGAGAAAATTTAGAACTAATGTTGAGTGAAACATTTTCGAGAAAAAATCATGAGATTAAAAAAATTGAGAAAACATTCATTATAAAACTTATTCGGAATTTGAAAAGAATTAACAGAAAAATTTGAAGTTTTTAAAAAATGAAAAAACAGTTTTGATTGACTGTTTTTGAATTTTGAGGAAAATTACAAAATTTGGTAAAAAAAATTTGAGAAAATAATTTCAAGATTGAAAATTTTTAAAGAAAAGTATGAAGATTTCGAGAAAAAATTGTGATTGGAAGAAATATACTTGAAATCTAGGGGTAGTGGAGGTGAAAAAAATTAATAAGTCGAAAAAAGTTTGAAAATAAAAATGATTTAAGTATTTTTAGCGACATTGAAAAAAAAAATGTTGAAACTGTTGAAAGAAAAACGAGCACTCACACACAAACGAGAACGAAACGATCGTAATCTTGAGAATCGCTCATGTGTACCGTTATTTCTGCGGTATCGGTATTGGTATCGGTATCGTACCGTGAAAAATACCGGTATCGGTATCGGTATTGGGATTATACCGCTAAAAATACCGGTATCGGTATTGGTATCGGTACCGTACCATAAAAAATACCGGTATCGGTATCGGTATTGGGATTATACCACTAAAAATACCGGTATCGGTATCGGTATTGGGATTATACCGCTAAAAAATACAGGTATCGATATCGGTATCGGGATTATACCGCTAAAAATACCGGTATCGATATCGGTATCGGGATTATACCGCTAAAAATACCGGTATCGGTATCGGTATCGGTATTGTTCCAAAAATACATTTGGTACTGCTAATGGTAGCGGTACCATGCAAAAATAAAATACCGGTATGGTATCGGTATCGGTACAGCTTTTTCTCGAAAAAAAACCGTTTCGGTATCGGTACTGGTATCGGTATTGGTATCGGTACACATCCCTGAACCCTGCTTGCCCCTACTAAAAATAAAGAATCGAATCGAATCTTGGATTTTTTCAAATTTTTTTGATCTTAAGTTTAAGTATTCAAAAATTCCAAGTTGGAATTTTTAAAATTGAATTTTCAATGTCAAAAATGTTTATATAGTTGAAAAAAATGCAGCAAATTTTTTAAATTATCCACTGAAAAAAATTCTAGAGTTAATCTCCAATTTGATTTCATGAATATATTGATGTCATCTTTAGTGGTTCCCACTAGGGTTGTACCTTTCACTGACCTTGACCCTGAGCTTATCCCCGATTCTCTTCATTGTTCTTTCGACAAATGAGGATTGTGGGTTTTAATATCTAAAGAGAGAGATTAATGTTCTTGATTCCAGTTTATGAAAGACAAAAGTGTTGTAAAACTTATTTTTTGATATAATTGTTAATTCTAAAATTTTTTAGGATCGGGATTTTTAATTGGAGGGGAAGGGGAGAAGAGAGGGTAGGGTAGAACGTAGAAGGGAAGTGATTCCTCTTCAAGACAGAAGAAATGGAGAGGAAAGAGTGGAGTGGAGGGAGAGGGGAGGGAAATGGAGAGTGGAAGAGAGGAAGGTCAAAAACTTTCTTCCTATTTATCCAAACTGGTACGAAACACCCTATCATGATAAAAAAAAACATTCGATTGTTCATGACGAGAGGATTCCAAAAATGCATTAGTTTCTGCATTTCGAACAATTTTCGTCCAAATTACAGGCATTTTTTTCATCCACTATTCACGCAGCAAAAAGCTATTTCTCGTCCAAATGCTCGAAATTGAATGATAAAAAAACCATTCAATTGTTCATGACGAGAAAATTCCAAAAATGTATTAGTTTTTGCGCTTTGAGCAATTTTTGGCCGAGTTACTGGCGTTTTTCTCCTCTCAACTTCCGACTTCCGGGCAAAAAGTCATTTCCCATCCAAATGCTCGAAATTGAATGATAAAAAAACCATTCGATTGTTCATGACGAGAAAATTTCAAAAATGTATTAGTTTTGGCGTTATGAGCAATTTTCGTTCAAATTACAGGCATTTTTTTTCATCAACTATCCACGCAGCAAAAAGTTAAATCAAAATCAATAATAAAAATATTATCCACTCGATACATGTAAATTATATTTTCAACTTGGATTTTTGTCTCAAATAAAAACATTCGACTACATACTTTCACATAACGTGAATTCACATCAATCGAAATTTCGTCTCAATTCTCGAGTTCTTTGCATGTGGCGGACCAGAGAAATAGTTATACCAAACCATCTCATAAAATTACGTTCATCTTATTAGAAATGGAATAAAATTCACCATATGACAAGCACATTACACGTTCAAAAATCGTGAGAACGTCGCGTCGAAGACTTCATGTTACTCGTGTTTCCATCATCAACCAAGACACAGTCACAATGAAAAATATTACGTACCATTCTTAATGACAAATGAATACAAACGCAGCTTCCTAATTGAATGAAAAAATGAATCAAGGCCACAATACGACAAATGAAGTTATCAATTCGGAGTAATTTTCATTATAATTAGGTTTTCAACGCGAATACATTTCATTTTTATTGATATTTCGTAAAATGCTGATTCGTTATTTAGAAAAATTTGAAGGCTCTGAATGAAATACGACCTTTAAATATTCCATATTTATTTTTTTCACTCATCTTGCCTTAAAAAATTGAAATTGATGTTCCCAATTAAAACGAAACAAACAGGGAGGTTCCAAGACCTACTACACCAACACCTTTGAATTTCACTCAAGCATACACAATTCATGTTAATTCTTCCTTCTTATCTTTTGAAAAATCTACAAACAGCAAAAGCATGGTTCATAGATTGAACAAGAAGGATTTACTTTTCATACGAGACATTCTCTATTCAATTGCATAAAAATAAAAATGATTTTGTATCAGAGTAACACGTCGAAAAGGTGGCTCAGACCATAGTGATACATGTACCAGCCAGCGTAGGACGCGAGTATACAAGAAATCCTACATATTGTAAAGTTATTTACCTAGGCGTCGTTGTACCTAAAAAAGAAATGTGTGTACGGTCGAAGAAACATCGGTAATAGGCGAAGCGTTTTATTTATATTCATTTAATAAACACGCGGTGGGTTTAAAGTTATTAGCGGACCAGTGAGCGACCGGTGATTGAATTTATGTACGACGACGTGTACACGATAATTAAACGTCAAGATGGTACGTTTAAAACATCGTATATCGTACATGGCTCGGAATTGAAAATCATTCGACAATTGAAAATGAAAACCCAGCAACAGCAGAATACGAAGATGAAATTTAGTCATTTTCGTAATTGCATTTGGTAATTTCAACTCGATTCCGGATACGAACTCGGACCAGCTCCTAATTATTTTTGATGAAAATTGGATTTCGACGATCTATCTGGACTTTTTTTTTCAAAATTGCGTTCAATTTTAAAATTTTTCCAGTTAAAAAAATTTTTCTAATTAAAAAATTGAAAATTTACTTCCAATTGCAATTCAAAATTTTTAAGCTAAGTATTTAAATTCTGTTTGAAATTTAATGAGTGATTTTTTTTTTTCAGTATTTTTCATACTCATCACAAAAAAAGTGAAAAATTTCTTACTTCTCATTTTGAATTTTTTTTTTGAACAATTTTTCCATACTTTTTGATAATCTTTCATCATTTAAAGTCAATTTTTTGATCAAAGGAAGGTAGGGAAGTACTGAAGTTTGAATATTAAAGAAGCAAGATTTCAGAATTTCTGACTCGATTTTCAACAAGTTTTCAAAATCAATAAGTTATTTAATCACAAAACCGACCAATTTTTGGAGGGAGGGTGAGGGAGACTGAATGATTCACTTCATTGCCTATCCCTTCGTTATTTCAATTTTTGTTTCGAGCGAAACGAGGAACCTTGTCCAGAATAAAATGAGGATGGAAAATTTCATTAAAAATTATAATAATTTGTAGTTTCAATACGAATTTGAAAAAAAAATGAATAAGCTGAAATTTAAAAAAAAAAAATCAAAGTGGAAAAAATTAAGAGAAAAATTCTGGTCACTGGAAAAAATTTAGAGTCTTTAAAAAAAAACATTGGAAATTGAAAAAAAAAATTAGCAATAGAAATTTTTTCAACTTTGATTTCCTAAAATTTCTTACAGGTTACACTTTTCAAAATTATTTCTTCCAGGGCAAAAAAATTTTCCGATTGAAAAATCAAGGATATTTTTTTCAACTTCAAATTTTTCATAAAAGTTTAACTACTCTTTCATTTATAAATTACGAATTTGAAAAAAAAATGAATAAGCTGAAATTTAAAAAAAAAAAAAATCAAAGTGGAAAAAATTAAGAGAAAAATTCTGGTCACTGGAAAAAATTTAGAGTCTTTAAAAAAAACATTGGAAATTGAAAAAAAAATTAGCAATAGAAATTTTTTCAACTTTGATTTCCTAAAATTTCTTACAGGTTACACTTTTCAAAATTATTTCTTCCAGGGCAAAAAAATTTTCCGATTGAAAAATCAAGGATATTTTTTTCAACTTCAAATTTTTCATAAAAGTTTAACTACTCTTTCATTTATAAATCAGTGAAAATTATCGAGTATCACTGAAAAACAGTCGGAATTGCAGCAGAGGAGAAAATCAGTAGAAAAATTTTCACTGAAAACGTATCAGTGAGAAAAATCATTGAAAAATCAATGAAAATTCACTGCAGTAAAATTTTCGAATCTTTCTGAAAAATCAGTAAAAATTTTTGAAAAATTAGTGAAACCCTTTGAAAAATCAGTGAATTTTGCTGATTTTTTCAGTGCTGCAATTTCGACTGTTCATCAGTGACTTTTCACTGATTCAGAATGAGAGAGTAGGTTTATGTTTTTTTTTTTTTTTTTTTAAATAATCCAACTCAACACGTAATTTGAAGAAATTTAAAAATATAATAAAAATATAAAATTGAAAAAATTGAAGAAAATCAAAGTTGAAAAATTTTAGGTAAGACAATTTAAATTGAAAGATTTCCAAACTGGATAAAATGTTGGTAAAATTTGGAATTGAAAAAGTTGAAAAAATTTAATCAGAAAATAAAAATTTGAACTTCCATTGTCAAAATCCTACTTTTATCAAAAATAATTATAAACTGGTAAATTCGGGTAAAGATGAAGTAAGGAGTATCAATCTTCTCACACACATAATTACCAATTTATTTGAAATTACAACCGAATTGTAAGCTTGAGACGTAAACGTAATCCGATAAACTGGTTCATCGACAAATTAAAACCATCTCGTGGCCAAGGTGTACATCGTATATTTCAACGCCACTGTAATCTTAACGAAATTACCTTATACGAAGGTAACGATCCGGTGCGTCGTCGAGAGAGCTAAGTATATAGATGTAGCCCCAGCATAGGTACACTTGTGAAAATAATTCTCTGCGAACCAGGTGCTTTGAATTTTCTTTTTCTTGTACAAAATAATCTTAAAAGCTTAGTTTCATTAATCATTGTCAAGAAAAACCATACCGAGAGTGTAATATCTTCGCAATGAATTTCTACCTTAAAATAATAACACGAAATTGTTGCCCGAACGAGATAAGCTCTTTTTCCTTTTTAACACGCCAACGTATTAAAAAACTCGCAGCGATAGCCTTTTTACAAGGCGGTAAAAATTACAAATAATCTCGAGTACTTTTTCTCCCTTTCAAAAGGTAACACCACCAAAGTGGGTATTAGTCGAGCAACATAGCTTTTGTTTTGCAATCGCACATAGAGGGAAAAAAGCTCAACCGTAAAGGCGTTTGGAAAATAAGTATAAAATTGAAACACCATAAAAGGTGTCAAAAGTGAATTTAAAACGGCATTAGCGATTTTTATCATTTCTCTAATACGATTCGAAAATTTAAATTAATGGTTTTTAAAGTTTTAGCGATTGAAAAAAAAAACTCGAGTGCCCCCTTTTTTCTCATATATTTGCACCGTATTTCAACTCGAAACTTCCGTATACCCGGTTCCGCGCGCCATCGATACAAGCCCCGGCGAAAATCACTTTGTGAAAAGTTTTTTACGAGGATTTTTTTCCATGTACTTAAACAAAAAAACTAAGCGAGCAAAAGAAAATTTTAATTTGGCGAGCCATACATGCTAAAAGAATCGCACAAATACTCGACAGTTCTGCAAAAGTTTTCATAAATCAAACGCGTACGAGTATATCGGCGAACCGCAACCGTGTGCCCATTTCGTATTCCATTGCGACTTAAATGGTTGAAATTTACGACAGCGGTATTGTTTTTTAGTGGATACCTTTTTTTTTTCGAACTTGCCGCTCATTGTATGGATAAACGACCAGATAACGGGGTGGAAAAAAGTTTACTAAAGAGACATATCGCAGAGGAAGAGTGACTTGGAAAACATATGGGGAAGGGTTCGTTTTCGTTTCGCTACTCTAACGAGTGACTGGGTTACATACGGTTTGGGATTTTTGATGGTGGCTGAATTTATACGTGTATTTTAGTCGATTTGGTTTATATGAGGGGTGAATTTTGTGCAATTTTGGATATCAGATGTATTCGAATATTTCAGGTTAGATATGTTGGTGGGTTTTCATTACTTTCGGCCCAGACTTGAGGCGAACCAAAGAAAAAATTCAAATTGAGCCACAAATTGTGGTGAAAATTGCGAAAGATGTATTAAATGGAGGCCAAACCGGGCGCCATTTTTTTTTTCAGAGTTTATAGATTTTTCAGAATAATTTTCTCATTGTTCTCGAACTTGATTTTTCTAAATTTTCTAAAATAATTTCATCCAAATTTTCTGGAATCTTTACCAAGATAAGCCATAGAAATTTAAAATCAAAAAGTTGGGGTTTCAGAATTTTCCTTCAAGTTGAGAAACATTAGGTTCATTGAACGATGGAAATTCATCTAATAGGAAAATTTACCAAAAAAAAAGATCTCACAATCAATTTCCGCATCTCTGATTTTCAAAAAAGACCAACAATGGCACTTACTTTGAAGTATTTTACCAATGGCATAGCCAGGCAGACGTCAAAGAGCCCAGTTGAAAAATATCCACCATTTTACGAGAAAAAAGTTTTTCAATCGGTAATTTTTCATTTTTTTTTTTCATGCCAATTCTTCAGCTAATTTGAATACCCCTCCTCTTTTACGATTCAGGATTCCGGATCAATATTTTAAAAAATTGGAATTTCATATAAAAAAAAAAACTTATGGTATTTTTTTTTGGGGGGGGGGGGGGTGGTTCAAATGTTCAATCAATCAAGGCAACGTGAAAAATTCCTCATTAAACAATTTTTTAAACCCAATAATAAAATCGTTCAATTTTAAAGGTATGATTTAACATTCGAGCCTTAAAGGACAATCACTATTTCCCTCATTTGTAATACTTATTAAACCTATGCAAAAAATTACAGCAAACCAATTGAATAAAAGACAAGAACAAACTCAAAAAATCGTAAAACTAAAAAGTATGACTTTTTTAGGACTTATCCAATTCAAAAAGCATCATGACTTTTCTTTAAATGAATACGGGGTTTGAAGAGAGGAGACATCAATTGTGTCTTTTTTGGAAAGAGAAGAAGAGAGAGTGAGGAAGGGATCATTCTTCAATGATTTGAGCAATGAATGGAAAATGATGAGTTTTTCTGGAGATAATTCTCTAAAATCACAATAATTTATGAGTATCCATAGTATTGAAATTAAAAATCTTTCTTTAACAAGAGATGAAAACTTTTTTCAAAATTGATTTTAATGTGTTTTCCTAATTTTTTGGCCCAATTTTTTTCAATTTTTTAGATTTTTCAAGAAATAAACATCTCAAACGGTAAACAAAACAAGGTAAATTTGAGTAATAATGATAGAGGGATGATGGCCACCACCGATAAAATTTTCAATGAGGCAGGCGTACCTATATTTACAATTTTTTGAGAATCTTTCAATTTAAAATATTTACCAAGATTTTGAACGAATTTTTAAAAAAGTTTTTGTAATGAAAAGTCAGCGAAAAAAAAAGTAAAAATTGCAGCACGGGAAAAATCAGCGAAATTCTTTGGTTTTTAGCTGATTTTGGCCAATTTTTCCAAGAAACTCACTGAGTTTTCAACGATTTTTCAGAGAATTTCAGAGATTTTACCAACTTTCCGAGTGATTTATAGATAAAAGATATATTTCCAAGTGAAGCCAGAATTGATACTTTGAAAAATGAGATGGGTATGTACTTCGAGAAAAACACTCGACTTTTTTTTTAAAAAAAAATGAATTCCAATTAGAAATGAACACGCAAGATAATTTAATTTAATAGGAAAGTAATTGTTTTTGAAGAAAAAAATTCGTCTATAGCCCGCAAAAAGCAAAGGCAAAATTTTGAAAAGTATGTTTAAAAACAAGATATGGAAATTTTGAAAAAATGCCAACAGGTAATTTTTCATTTTAGTAAAGGAGAGGAAAATAGAAAAAATTACCAATTTTTTGGTCAAAAAGATGACTTTTGAACAACTTGCATAACCCATAATCGAAAAGGATGACTTTTGTTAGCAAATTGTTTTTGAATGTATTTCATAATTCAAAGAATCAACACTAAAAAAAATAAATAAATAATAAATTTTATCCTAAAAAAATTAATAACGAAACCTCATTCACAAAATTGGTAAAATTTATTTCTATAGAATGAATTTTATCACATTTCTCTATGAATATTATTTTTTTAGAACAAATTCCATCAGTTTTGTGAAAGGCATCCCTTATTTATCATCTGCTTTTTTGGATAAAATTCAGTTTCTGGAGTAAAATGTAAAATCAATTTTTTTTTTAGATAAAATTCATATTTTTTTTAGATAAAATTCGTAATTTTTTTAGATAAAATTCGTAATTTTTTTAGATAAAAATTCGTAATTTTTTTAGATAAAAATTCGTAATTTTTTTAGATAAAAATTCGTAATTTTTTTAGATAAAAATTCGTAATTTTTTTAGATAAAAATTCGTAATTTTTTTAGATAAAAATTCGTAATTTTTTTAGATAAAAATTCGTAATTTTTTAAAAAATAAAATTCGTAATTTTTTAAAAAATAAAATTCATAATTTTTTTTAGATAAAATTCATACTTTTTTTTGGATAAAATTCATAATTTTTTCAGATAAAATTCATAATTTCTTTTCGATAAAATTCATCAATTTTAGTAATTAAATTTTTTCAGTAAATAGATATTCTCAAATAGCTTATGCATCAGTTTTTTTGGTTCAATATGGTTAAATAAGAAAAGAAACATTCATTAATTTCATTAAAGCGTGGAAGAATCTGGCCCAAACAGTACGAGCGCAACATTTTTTGAAAAATTTATGATCAAATGAACAAAAAAACATTTTTAGAATTTTTCTGAATTTTTCAGATTTTTAAAATTCCCTGAATTTTACAGGACACTCCAACAGGGAAAAGATCCAATTTCATCTCTGATTGAAATCATTCCTGCAGCTTGAATCCATTCCCAATCCCAAGCCAAGTAAATATGACCCCCTCACCTTTTCCCCCTACACACATATAATGAAAATGAAAATTTTTCCACAATATTCGAAAATTCCAATACGACAATTTCCATTCGAAATTCCATACATTCCTTATGCACAATGCACATGATCAAAACTTCACTTTTCAATATGATCGTGCAAAATGCGAATACCAACATGTACTCGTAGCCTCCATACATCTATACCTAGACAAGTGCAACACAAGACGATATTACAACCTCACTTCATACTTTTACACTACCTCGAGTGTAAATTTTATATAGAAGCCTGGCAGGTATGCGAGTCGTGCTGGCGCCTCGACCTGGGGATATGTTTTGTATACGGGGACCCGCGACGTTGTCGGTCTGCTCCACATATAAAAGACCCAAAAGCAGTGGTTATTAAAACGATTCGTCAGAACGTTTACAAGTACCCAGCGTGTAGGTACCGCCTCAGCACACATAGGTACTTCGGAATGTAATGGAAAAATTAATCGACCGTTTCGAGCATACGAGAAAGAAAAGCCTAGGTATTCGATAATGGGTAAAATACGAGGTGTCCTCGATCGACCGCCAAAGCGTTACGGTAATCAGGTCGACGACTAGAACTTGGAATCACTGCTGCGGTAATTATCCCCGAGATGAACGGAAGATCCTTTATGTGGTCCTTTTGTAGTCATCCAACATATGGGCGTACTGGTAAGGTTACCGGAATTGGTATCGTACCAGCGAATTAACAGCAGACCTTGTTGCTGGATATTTCGCACGTTCTAAGGTGACAGCGCGTATAATACGAGTACCACGAGGGTTTTCCCTTCATCATGCCCGAAGACTGCCTTACAAAACGTTTTTGTATTATGCGTCAGGTGCGTATATTTCTTATCGATGGTTCGACCATGTTGACGAAATGGTCACGTTTGCTGGAAATACTCGACGCGACAATTAGGTAAACTTTATTTTAATTATACCACTCATCCGCTATTTCAAGCAGAACCTAAGCCAACGTTTAGTTATTTCGTATAACTGTAGGACGTACCCGATGAAAAGGGTAAAAGGTATTTTGGTACACGAAGCACGACCCTTTCGTGTACTGATAAGGTAATAGGTAAGCTGTGAAAATGACCGAACCTCAAGGAAACAATACTTCAACTCATTTGTCTTCACGTCAACCTGGTAATAAGGTGCATGCTTCGTGTCAGAGATAATTGATACGCTTCGAGTGGAGAATACAGTTAGGGGGCTTTTTTTCGAAACTCCAAGTAGCGTTTTACATGGTAAGTAAGTATCGTGGTTAAACTGACGGGATCTATGCTGGATCTGAAAAGTGAAAATTCTGGATATTTTGAGAATTTTTCCCAGTTCTTTTCGTATTATTTTTCTAAATATCCAAAAAAAATCCCCTCTTTCACGTGTATTCGTTTTATAAGGAATTTCAAGCCATTTTTTGACAGTATCTGATAAGATCACCAAAATTGAAAAAAAATTACTAAAATTAAAAAAATTACCAAAATTGAAAAAAATTACTAAAATTGAAAAAAAGTACAAAAATTGGAGAAAAAATTCAACAAAATTGAAAATAAATTACCAAAATTGGAAGCTCATCATTACCTATACAAAAAAAATACAACTTGACCAGAAAAATAAAAAAATTCAAGAAATCGGACTGATTTTCTGAATCAACAATAGACTTAATTTTAGTCCCTAGGACTTTTAAAGCGAATTTTGCAGGAATTTTCTGCTGAGGTTTGAAAAAAATATGAACACAGGCTCTTCTCCCTCTATGTCCTAATATTTTTTTCAACTGAGAGATTTCAAATGTTTTCGTAATGTTTTTTTTTTTGCCTTCTGAAAAGACTTCCAACAAATTTTTCTATGAATTTAGCCAGAGAAAGAAACGAGAACAAAAATTCAAGAAAATAAATAATCATTTCAAAAAAAAATTTTAAAAAGATTTTAAAAAATTCGAAAACGAAAAGAAATTATTAGACCTTTGAGAATCGAGAATTGAAGTCTCCAAATCAGAAATTTAGGTCAAAGACAATTTAATTGAAATTCATGAAATTTTCATCTATAGTCTGGTTTTTTTAAACTTGAGCCCTGACTTTTTCCTGGTGTTGCCAAATGTATTGTTGATAAGATATTTCATTTTGGTAAATTAATAATTTGAAAAAATTTACAATGTTTATAAAAAGAGCCGAAAAATAATCCGACCTGAGTGAAATGGGAATATCTCAATTAAGAATGTATATCTTTTTAGTGGCGATAAATTTAGTGGGGTACTTTGGGAGGCAATTCAGTATCCGGGAATACCTCAATTGAGAATGCAACTTTTTAATGGTCATACATTTTGTGGGGTGTTTTGGGAGGCAGATCAACACCCCAGGAATACCCCAATGAGAAAGTAATTTTTTCGTGGCCATAAATTTCGTGGGGTACTCTGGGAGGAAATTCAGTACCCCAGGAATACCCCAATTAAAAATGATCTTTTTAATTGCTAGATATTTTGTGGGATACTTTGAGCAGCAGTTCAGAACCCCAGGAATGCCTCAATAAGAATGCAACATTTTAGTGGCCAGATATTTTGTGGGGTACTTTTGGAGGCAATTCAGTACCCCGGGAATACCCCAATTCAGAAGACAATTTTTCAGTGCGGCCATAAATTTTGTGAGGTACTTATCAACCCAAAAATAATTTTGAAATGTTTAAATTTAAAATAAACGCAAAATTTATCAATTTTTGAAAGAGTTGAAGAATTGGCCTCGTCTACAAGGGCAGTATGCTGATAAAATTTTCTAAAGAAGGAGGTCAAACACATAATTGGGGAATGTCAAACGGAAAAAATCACAATTTTGAGATTTTGGCTCAAACCTCAAACAATTAATCAATAATATTTCAAAGGGGGAAAAAATGGAAGTCCTGTCCGAGAGAAGCAAAGATGGAAAATTTTTTATAAATAATAAACATTGAAAAGACATTTAAGAGCAATTTTTGATTTAAAAATTGTTCAAGATTCAAATTTCGGTTTCAAAAACCGAGATATAGGAAAGTATCTCTGTTTTTGAAACTGAAATTTGAATCTTGAACAGCTAAATCGAGTTTCATGTAATTTCTTTTTTCTTGATATTTTCTGAGAGGCGTTTTCTGGAACATCATTTTCAAAAAAAAAATCTTGAAAAAGTTTCAAAAATCGTTCAAGTATTACAGCTCAAAGCAAAATTTTTAGCCAAAACAATAAAAAAAAAAGCGCATAGTAAAAGAATCGAATACCTATCTAATATTTTAAGTGCCAAAGTTTATTTCTCGAATTTTTAAGATTTTTTAAATTTCAAAATACCTTTACTCATCGCCCTACAAAATATGAAAATTTGATATAATTGACGAAAACGGCTGAAATTTGGTATACACCTAAATTTTGACCTCCCAAATTGATTGGAAGCAGTTTTCAGACGTTTTAAAGTCTTCGAAAAATTTTGGAATTTTCCAGCACTGGAGAAACCAACATACAAATTATTTAGGTACCTAGATAAACTTTGGTGACCTATTTGATCGATTTAAAGCACAATTTTCCAAAATTCAGAACTTCGAATTCAAAATTATATTTTCAAGTAAGAAATTTTTCACGAAAAAATTTTGAAACACACTCACAATTTACGTATTGAGATTTTTTTTAAAAAAAAAAAAAACTAAAAATTGATAGATACGTCATTTTTGATCTTTCAAATCATTGGAAGTTGTTGAGAGAAGTTTCGGACTCTCCGGATTTTGGAATTTTTCATCCCTGGAAACCCTGTTAAAATGGATCTTGTGAGCTTTCGGCAGGTATTCAAAGTTTTTTTTCTCGAATTTTGGAAAATTAGGCTTTAATCGACCAAACAGGTCATCAATAAGGATAATCCACGAGAATAGGTGACTACAAAAGTTCATAAATGGATCATTTTGATTGGATTTTCTTCAGGGATTAGAAAATTCAAAACTTTCTAAAGACCTCGAAACGTCTCTAAACCACTCCCGATCAATTTGAGAGGTGCAAAATGCGGTATATGTGACCCAGCCGTAAAGAAGGGACTTTGTGTAAAAAAAATCGATGCTTTTATGGTCCAGATTTGGTGTCATTTGGATCAAAAACGTGAAAAATGCATAGGCGGATTTAAGGGGGGGCGCGGGGGGGCTTAGCCCCCCCCAGAGTGAAATTAGCCCCCCAAAAATTTTTCGTGTTTAGTTGTCAAACTGTTTGACAATCAAACTCGAATGTACCTACCATGAAAAAAATGTATTTTCTGGGCATTAAATTCACAATTTTTTCAAAGCTTCGCCCTCGTTTCGCTCGCGGGCACGAACAAACACACAATTCACAAATTATTTTTAGGCAAAGTTGAGAAAGCAGGCTCTTTTCCTGTATGTTCTCCCTCTCTCTCCCCTTAAAATAACATCAAATAGCAATTTTGAAATCATTAACGTACAAAAAAATCACTTTTATGGCCATTAAAAATTCAATTTTTCAAAGCTTCACCCTCGCTTCGCTCGGGTATAAATAAAATCACAAATAATTCAAATTATTTGAGACGACAGTGTCAAAGAAGGCCCCCTCCCACTTCTTCGTAAGATTTTTCTGGTATTTCTAGTCTTTGTATCTATTTTGCAGTTTGCACCCTTCCAAAAAATCTTCTAATGCCATTGACCTGGGGCTTAGCCCCCCCTGATCCATTTTTCTAAATCCGCCTATGGAAAAATGAGAAATATTTTTTTTACACTAGGTCCCTTTTTTACAGCAGGGTCACATATACTAAATTTTTGCCTTATTCGCAGCTTAAATCAAATTTTTATACCACTGGGTGATAAGGTAGTTTTGAAATTTCAAAAATTTGCCAAAATTCGAGAAATTAAATTTTTTTTACCTGAAATTTAGGATTGTTTCAACTAAAAATTTTACTTTGATTTAAGATACTTTCCTTTCAAGGAGAAATTTTTTCTATTTTCTGGTTTTTCTGATCAGCAATATTCATCGTCTGTTTAAAGAATGAAAAAAATTAAATAACACCTTTCTCGAATCGTCAGTTCGTCGCCCACGGTTCGTTATCGATGCAGATTTCCAATCGAGCACTTTTCAAGAGGAGGTAAACAAACGATATGATTTCAAGCACCAAAGGAACAACGCTGACAATCCGTACGGTATTCAGGTCAGCCCGAATAAGAAAAAAGCTCGCACCGATATGAAACAATATTTGCTCTCGAGTTTTGTATCAAAAGGAGAAAAAACTCTGAAAGATACATGGAGTTTTCGACGAGATATCAAAGACTAATACGATCAAGTTGGCGTTTAATGAAAAAGCTTCGAACGAGGGGTTCGATATACAAAAGAACCTACGAGGGAGCATTTATCAACGAATAGAAGGGTTAACTAGTTTATTACTACGTAAATTGAAATAGGGGATTTGATTCATACGCGCATCGAAATAAAATGGCTCGTATTTTGGCGCGCACAGATCCACAAGCGGTTATAAGCTTATGTATGTATTTGCCCAACGTGCGAATACAAAATGGAAAAATATCGTTGATCGTTTGCCAATGTACTCATCGCGTCTTCCCTCTACTTCAACTTTAGAAGATTTTTTCAAAAACAAAAGAAAAAATGCTCGAAGGTACGAGGAAAAAAATCAAGAAGGAATAAATGACCCGTGTTATATCGATTTCGTATCATTAGCACTCGGTTTGACTGTTTTATTCAAGTCGAGTAGACGAGTCTCGAATATCTATTCTATTTCTACGTGTTCTTCCCCTTCATTTTTTTCGCCATAGCATCTTGCTGGCTTCTTCCAAACCGATAGGTACCTGCTTAGTCACCTTTTACCGAACCTAAGTTTGGATCATTTGGTACTGGTCGGTGTACAATGTACACCTGTATTCTGTGCGATTTTCGTAGGTAACAACATTGAATTGTTATAAAAGTTTCAAGGATTTAAAGGTATTCCTGGGTATTGTACTGGGTTGTAAATATACCTTGGCTTGTGAATAGTTTTACGATGGGGTACGTTGTAAATTCATCTTGTCTGTCGTATTGTTTTTTTTCTTCATTTTGGCCACAGACGAAGAACTCAAAGAGAAAGGTGTACCTGTACACCTTTCCGTGAAGTTACGATGGTTACAAAGATTAAAAGCGCGGTGAGTTTGTGGGGAATGCAGACAAATATCCAAGGCGATCGTGGTAATGGCGGATTGTATCTTTTGTCGAGAAAGTACCGAAGCTGTTTTCAATGCATTTTGGAGGTTTTTTTTTCTTTTTCCTCCTTTTTTTACAACTGTAACGTGACGGCGACAATGGTATTTTGTTGGAGGATGGTTATGAATGAAAAAAGGAAAAAACACGACCACTACGTCTCACGTTTAATAAGAGCAGTCCCTCATTATTTACGTTCAACCAATGACTCGACGGTTTTTTAGAAATTAATTTCCGTTGAAAATCTTTAGTCTGGGGGTTTCGTTCGAGAAATCGTTATTATATCTAGAGTTTTTAATTTGCTTTTTTTTTGGTGGTAATTAAATACAGGGTGTTTAATAGTTCGTGTTTGGAAATAGCGAAGAAAAGTGAGAAGATATTCTCATTTTTCTCCGTTTCAGTAGAGGAAACTGTTCGAAAATTATCTAAATTAAAATTTAAATAATATGAGATCTGAACTGTGAAAAAATTAAACGAATAACTCAACGGAAGCTTTTTCTTTCGGGAGAGGTCTTCCATCTCATTCGCAGGTTGAAAAACGATGCATACCCCTCTCACTTTAATTAAATTCAATATTTTTCAACCGAAATGTAGGACTTTTACATTGTTCCTGAACGAATTTTTCAGTATTCCTGCAAAATCATCGATGAGAAATTTCAACTCCTCTTTCTCCCTCGAATCACTACCGAAAAAATGAAATGATTTTTTTTGATGAACTTGAGTTAATTTCAGCCCAAAACTATCCAATTTGGACAAAAAAAGATAACGATTATGGTAAGATTTTTTCCAGGGGGAAGGAGGAGGAATTCATAATTTTGTACACTTACTGAAAAATTGAATGCAGCAAAAATGAAATTTTTTGAATATTTTTTAAACAGCTTTATACAGTGCAACAATAAAAAACGAAAAATACTCTTTTCAATTTTTAAACCAACTTTTTTTTAGAAAATTTTATGATTTTTATGGTGCATTTTCGAAGCTTAAAAGTACCTATTTTCTTTTTCAGCATAAAATGAAATTTTTTTTTCATTTTTTTTTTAAATATGTATTTTTTCAGCAAAGTTGAAAAAATAATTAATTTCCAAGTTGAAATCAATCGCACATGAAACCGAATTTCACTATTCCCAATTATTCTTGAGCCTCCAGCAAAATTTTAATTTCTTGCAAAATTTATTCACAAATTTTTTCACACAACCAGAAAATTGCTAAATTTTTAGCGGTTTTCTAAATTCGAATTAATAGGTAGGTTTTCATTAATTAACAGAGAAATTTCACTGATTCTTCAGTAACTTAATTCTGAGTATTTCTTCAGCGAATTTTCACAGAATCAATCACTGAATTTTAAATCAGTAATTCTTTTCAAGAACATACTCTCTCATTTATAAATCTGTGAAAATTGTCTAATATCACTCGAAAACAGTCAGAATAGCATCACAGTAATAAATTAGTTAAAAAAATCACTAAAAGCAAAAAATTTATGAAACTCAGTGAAATTTTTTGAAAACTTGAATAAAATCTACTAAAAATTTACCAAAAATCAAAAGCAGTGAACTTTTTTGAAAAATTGAAGAAAATCCACTGAAAATCAGAAGTAGGGAACTTTTTTGAAAAATTATAGAAAAAATTCACTGAAAATCAAGGAATTCGACTAATTTTCTCTATGCTACAATTCTGATTTTTTCTCAGTGATTTTTCACTGATTTTGTAATGAGAGTGTACCAGAAACAATCAGTAAAAATTTACATTTACTGCTTGAATCAAAAATTATGAAAAAATCACCGATTTAAATTTCAAATAAGAAATTCACCAATTGAATCAATAGTTTTTGATTGATTTCTGCTGTGACTCAATTCGATGGCTATTTCATCAGTGAATTTTCACAGATTCAATTCAAGAGAATCCTTTCAAACATTTGAACCTGAAAATCTAATTTTCATGATTTCCAGCCTTATGACAACTCTCTTATTTTGAATCAGTAAAAAGTCTCCGAAAAAGGTCAGAAATTGCTTATTTTTCAGCGAACTTTGAATGTTTCAAGTTTTATTGACTTTTCAGTGAATTTTCACTGATTTTCCAGACATTTTTTCTTTGTTTGCTTTCTGTGAATTTTTTCCAGTTTTCGAAATTTCAAAAAATTGTAAAAATATTCAAAATGGCCAAGTTGATCAGTTGTTTCTGAAGAAAGGTTATATCGGAGTCAATGTGTCTTTGTCATATCCTGATCATTTTGAAACCACCAGCTCGATCTCAATTTTTTCCAAAATTCTCGAACTTTCTTTGGAAAGTGCTTCAATCAACTTGGACATCAAAAAATTGAGTTTTCATCATGTTTTTGAATATTTTACTTTTAGAAATTACAACAAAAACTCAATTTCTTGTTAAATTACTTAGTAGTACCTACTCACAAGAATTAGAGACTCAGATTGTAGCTGCTCAATTCAATTTTTGGGTCTTTTTAAAAACATTTTGAAAGTACAGAGGAACTTCAAAATCTCACTAAAGGCTTTGAAATCGCTGAAATCTATAAAAATTAGATTTTGAAAGGTCGATATCAGGTATAGATCTTATCTTAATTAATTTAATGATAAGATTACTTTTTAAAAAAATATTTCAATACCTAAAATAGGCATGTTTTTCTCGGAAAAAATTCCATTTTTAAAACTCATTTCAAAAATTCGTCATAAATTGAAAAATTAATTTGGGTTGGTATTTGAAATTTATGATATTTGACTAATCTATTTGTATCAAGTTCCAAAAGTACGAAAATAAAGCTATGAAAAGAATCAACAATCAAATCAGGACAAAATACAAAAATAATTTCTGAAATTTTTTTCCAGTCTCAAAAGGCAATTCGCATCACTCCAAAATACTTTTCAACCACCTTCCCTGTGAAATATCTCTCACCCAGATTTCTCAGCCTGCTACCAACATCCATTCAAAAACAATAACGGAAACACTTAGAACATCTGATGTTCGTAAAACACGACGAACCAGCGCCACTTCGACGAACAAATGTTTCCAAAACACCAGCAAAAAAGGTGAAATATTTTAGACCCTTTCGCGAAATACGATACTCGTATTTCCTGCAACGATAAACTGAAAAAGATATTAGAAAGTATTCAAATTTTTGTACCCAAATGAACGTAGCATTACTATGAGATTAAATAAGTAAAATGAATGTTGATTAATGCCCTACGGTATACTTTCTATACCCATCCAATAATTCTGTTTGCATAAAATGAGAAGTTCCGATGATGAAAAAAAAAAACAATAAGAGACAACGTGATCAATATACAAAAGACAACAGCGTAGAAAATGGACAATTGTATAAAAGACAAGAAGACGCAAACTCTGGAGAAAAAATTGGTACTCGGTAATTTAATTTATTATATTTTATAACTTATTCGCGAAAAGAATACATCGCAGGATTCTAACACAGCGGAGGGAAAAAGCAGTAGCACGAGACGTATGTCATTTCGTCGGTCCCCCTTTTTTTTTTGCTTTTTGAAAAAGTACGCCTATTCCATATCCCATAGGATCTGTAAACAACAATCGTACCATTCTGCGTTATTGCTTTATCAAATAGTCGGCAAATTTATCAAGAAAGCTAATAGAAGAACCGGCAACAATGATCTAATGGGATTTTGGGATTTCAAATAATACCATGTTGAGGATTGTTAAAAGTAAAAACTACTGTAATCGAAATTCCTTTCTTTCCCTCCTTCTTTCCCCATCCCGGACCGAATTTAATTTTAATTTAAATCCGAGAGGAGAAAAAGTTGGAAAAAATTCCCAAGTATTTTCATCTTAATCGAGAAAATTGACGAGGGAAAAAATTTCATTCGGTAATTAAAAATACTCGGGAGGCAGACAAATGGCGAATTTCAATTGCCGAATGGCTTTTTTCTAGACGTGAAATTATTACCGAGATCGCGAGCAAATTTATAAATTCACGAGTGGAAAATAAACATCGAAGAAGGAAAAAAAAAAGGGAGCATAGATTCTGCGTTCTTAAGACTCGTATTAATACGCCGTATTTCGCGAGCGAATAAATTGAAATACCCGGCGAAAGAAAATTTCTAAATGGCGAATGAAATTCTTCAAAGTTACGTAATTAAATCAAAAGCCATTTTGTACGAAAGCAAAAAAAGAGCAAAGGGAAAGAAAATGCTTTATAAATCACATGTACTATACCTATTTTGGTTTTTTATTGGCGACATTTGGTCGTCGCTGGGGTCGAGATAAATTGATTTACCGTAATCGAGTATCGCTCAAGGACCATATTGCAACAGTAAAAAATTTATTTGCGGATAATACCGCGTGTAATGGACAATCGGAAGGTTTTTCCTTCTCCCTCACGTTTTTATCCAAAGAATAAGAATCTCATAGGAAAAAGATACGACCGAACCGTTTAAATTAATTTTATCGCTTATCATCTCCGGTATTTTGATGACAAAGCAAACCAAATACCAGCGATTTTTCCGTTCTGCGAAGCATCCGAAAAGCAAACCAATGATTGATTTTTCCTATACGCTCTTTACACACGCAAAAATTCCATATAAATATAACGAGAATCTAGTTTTCTCCAACTTTTTCAATAGCTTGCTTCGTGTCGGACTTGATTTTTACGGTCGCGTTTGAAATTCGGTTTTTCAAAATTCAAAAGAAAAAAAATTATTCGCCTTTCTAACTTTCTTTGGCGGTAAGCCACATTTTTTTTTCGCCAACGGTTATGAAAATTCGTGGCAATAAAGAGCCAAAAAACGTGCACTTAACATCGTACATTACATTAATGGAATCGAATTTACCCGAAATGGGATGAGGTTTCGAAACCCTCGCTGTACATAATATTTATAGGTCAAGAGGTGAATTTCTGGGGTGTTGGTGGTTAACAGAGCAAGTGCACGGTAAATTATTAGTTTTATAATTCAATTTTTCGTTTTCTTTTTGGCGTGTGATAAAATGAAAAAACTCGAAAACGTGCTTTCTCGCGAGCGTTTTCGAGACGAGTTATGGAAGGCAAACATAAATAAAAACACTCGAGAAAACGTTCGAAAAACAAACAGTTGTATCTAAGTTCAAGGTACATATTGAAAATCACAATGGAAAATTTTTGATCCGGAACCAAAACAAATGTGAGTGGTTGGAAAGTGAAAGAGGCAAAGTTACGGTGCTTTTTCAGTCGAATTTTCTCGAATGTTACGTAATTTTTGAAAGATTATGACCTCTTATTTTAGAATGAAGTTTGAAAAATGTAAATGAGTAATTCCAAATTCAAACGAAAAAAAACGAGATGAATCGCAGAAAAAAGGTAAAAATACAAAAACATTATTTTTAAAAAATCAAATCGAAATGATTCAAAAAACTTGAATCATTCAGATTGTTTCAAATTAGGTACTAGAAATTTTATAAAAATAGTAACAAAAAATGTAAAAAAATCAAAATCAAAAAAGCTGTTTGAAAATGTTGAAATGGGAGAAACCTTTCTTAATCAATTTTTTTTTTTAATAAGGTATGCAGGGATACAGATAAAATTTATTCAAAAATTGGTGTTTGGAGGAAAATCTGAAAAATAAGTAAAAATTCGTAAGTATAAAAATGGAAGGAAGTAAGGTTCTGAAAAGGTGAAGGAAGCTTCGAGTCACTTTTTTCAGTCAAAATACTAGTAAAATAGGATAGGTACCTAATCGAAGCTCAGAATTAGAGACTGAGATAGGAACTTTAAATTCGTGGTTTGAGTCCAAAGATGGAGTTTTTTACAAGCTCTCTTCAAAGGCCTCCGAAACAAAAAAAAAGAAATATAACAGATGACCAATCTTACTTACTAAAAAAAAAATATGAAAATCCAGTTCCAACTATTCAGTGAATACAGGCTGTTTGAAGTGGGGGGAGGGGGAGGAAAAATTTGCCATTATTCAACTTGAGCCTCATTTCAAAATAAAAATTCTCCAATTGCTCTTAAAATTGAACTATAAGTAGGAACTCATTCAAAAAAATTGTGCCTTTTTAAAATCTTTTTTAAAAATGGTATTCATTAATATAGTGAGTTTTTCATCCAAAAACGATTATTTTGGACTTTTTTTTTTAGAAATGGTCTTGGTATATCCACAACTAGGTACCTCAAAAAACCATCGCAGATGATTTTACTTCCTTTCTTCAATTTTCGAAAAATTTCAAAGGATTACAAATTACAAAACATTTTTTTTTTTCATTTTCGAAAATGATAACTCGGTTCAAAAAATAGGCTGGTGTCAGATTTCGGGAAATCGCTGCCAATGATTTTTGGGGAAAAAATTTGTATTAGCACATTTTTTTTCATTTTTCAAAATCTTTTGAATAGGTATAATCGAATTTTAAGGGAAATCTGGTAGGAATCAGAATTGTTTGGGGTAGGGGATAGGATTTTACCACATCTCTCATTTGAGCTATGGACACAACTTTCCAACTTCTTGATTATAGCAAACTCTTTCTTTAATGTTCGAAAATAAAAATGGAACAGTCTATTGGAGGAGAGTTCATGGAGGAAGAGGAAGATAAGAAGGGGGGATCAGCCAAAATTTTTGAAAAAAAGACGAGTACCAATGTCTATACACTTTGAGATCACACAAATCACAATCTATTTCGATGAAGTGGTGGTGGGGTGGGAGGAAAACCATTAAAAATACTCAAGTACCAAATTTTTAAAATTTTCAAGATATTTCAAGAAATTCCAATGATTATGATAATGAAGTCACTTTTTTAGAAACTGAAACAATTCTGCTGATCCATCAAAAGCTTCAAATGTGACCCAGTCAGAATGAAGGACACCAGTGGGGAAAAAAGTGAATTTTTTGTTCCCACTTTTAATTATATAAAAATTTGGGACCAAAAAATTCCAAAAAAATGTTTTCAATTTTTTACCCTAGCAGGGCCCTTCTTTCTGGCAAGGTCACAAATACATGAATAAAATCGACATAAAAATACTCAAGTACCAAATTTTTAAAATTTTCAAGATATTTCAAGAAATTCCAATGATTATGATAATGAAGTCACTTTTTTAGAAACTGAAACAATTCTGCTGATCCATCAAAAGCTTCAAATGTGACCCAGTTAGAATGAAGGACACCAGTGGGGAAAAAAGTGAATTTTTTGTTCCCACTTTTAATTATATAAAAATTTGGGACCAAAAAATTCCAAAAAAATGTTTTCAATTTTTTACCCTAGCAGGGCCCTTCTTTCTGGCAAGGTCACAAATACATGAATAAAATCGACAATAAGAAAAAATTAAAAATTTTCTCAACGTCACATTTCAAAAAAATTATTTATTTTAATAATGAATGAGAATATATTCAATTTTTGAAAAAAGACTTGACCTTTGAGTCAAAAAACCTGTCTTGCATAAATAACTTGCCCTCTTGGTCAAAAATTTGACTCATCTTGACCAGCTTGATTTCAGCTGGATCGTTTAGACACCCTCTCATAATCATAACTTTAATAATTTTTGTCAACATTTCCACACCTTTTGATATGGGTGCTACTGGAATAAGATTCACTTTATCACAAAAGAGAAAAATATCAAAACGACCATCAAGAAACTATAAAAAAATATGTATGCTCGTTCTCCTCACCAAGCATTTACAAATCCAAGTCGATCCACCAAAATGGCTTTATTTTCCCGAAGAAAATTCGTCTAAAAAACACATAAAAGTTTTTATGTTCCACATATTTGTATAACAATAAGCGTATAACAACCCTCTTTTTTTTGGCTTCCCGAACGATTAAAGTTATTTCCTGTTCAATACAACACACGGTAGAATTTCACTTTTCCAACAGATTACTGTACCACATCCACTATTTACTTTTCATTTGGAGAAAAAATACAAGTTTTTTTTTCTGGTCGACCTTTTCAAAACGAAAAATACCCAGTCGGTAGTTCAAATAGTGATAATTTATTTGGTAAAAATTATCCCTCTACGATATGCACCTTATACCTTCATGCTGCATTATGCTTACTACAAAATCCTCTCATGGCGAGTACATTTAACCAGGGTATTAAAATCTTATCTGTGTAACGTTGCTGAGACAGGTTGAGGGGGTCAGAGGAGATGGAGAGACAACTAAACGACGATAATTTACACACTCTCGGGGTAATGCTATCAAAAGCGACAGAAGCCATAATAATGAACATCACGATTACGGTTTTTTTCCTTCTTATAAGCCACTAGCTGGGATTTTTGCTTGGTCGCATCGGCATCGAACCGGTTTCAAGTTTTCATAATCCGTCTGCGGAACTTGGTTCCCTTTGACTGGATCGTTGTGCACAGTGTCAAGTTTGGTTAACGCGGGTTTGTGTCAAGTGTACCGTATCCACGAGTCGAGCATCGCTCCGGTAATAAGATACAATAATTTTCTATATATTGGCCATTTCATAAGCGCGGGGACTTTGTACCTCTAAAGGTACACGGGTGTCTTTGTGACAAGTGCAAACTGGTTTAACCGAGTTGAACGTTGAAACAAAAACACGCGAGTATTATACTTTCACCGATACTGGACACGCCGCCGAGCCGAACCGCTGAAAAAAAAAACAGCCGCTAAATCCGATACAAATGTCCAGTGTCACACAGGGAGTCACGAAAAGTATACCTTTATCGCGATCGCCGTATTTTTCCGAATAACGCAGCGAGCGGGCCCGGACTTAAACTTAGGTGTTATTTGACTTCGACGCAGGATACCATCGTCGCAGTTTGAAGAATGCCACGATGCTGTCGCGAACAAATTCTAAGTAACGGTATCACACCGAGTGTCAGTCTTTAAATCACCTTTATTGGTCTATATGTCTCAATTTCGCTGCCTATCGTATTGTTCTTCAAACGTATGTCGAGGTAGGTGAATAATGTGTCAGGAATTCGCCAAAATCTAGCCTTTTTTTTACTCGTTTGCCTTCTTTTTCCAGTATCTTTGACAAGTCCCAGTAGTATTTCGGTGCAGTGCGTTTTATTCGATTTCCCTTCGTTGTAGGGTGGTTTCAATTCTCCCGGTGTTTGCATATTCGTCAGCTACTGGAAGATTTCAGGAGAAATGTGGGCCTTTGACTGTTCGAGCGAGTAGATGGATGTATCGGGATATACTAGCAGATGGTGCAGTTCAGGAACTTGCATAGTTTTTTAAAAGAAGTACCACTTTCACCCCTCAAAATTCTCATGCATCTTTCAACTACATATTTCAACGAATTTATACGAGAACAGAAACAAACTAATGTGATCTGCTTTGAAAAAAAAAAAGTAATTCAACCAGCAAAGTCGGATAGGAGAGAGAGAGGAGGTAGAGAAAATTTTTTCTTCTCAAAACATGAAATTTCAGGGGGAAAAATCAAGTTTGTTTAAGCATAAAACTTCCGAAAATTGCGACCTTAATGAGCGAAAAACGGAGAAAAAAATTTCCGAGTCAAAAAATTGTGTTCAGATTTTTAAAATTCCACTCGAAATGAAATTTTTTCACTTTGTTGTTTCTTCGCCTTCTAATACCAATGACTGTTTCACCTCGAATTGCAAATTTTGAAAAAAAAATCAGTTGAGAGCTGTCCATTAACAGAGAGGTGAAAGTGCACTGACATTGACCGTATGTTCAAAATTCATCAAAGTCAAACTGAAAGAAGGGAGGAGATGGAGAGGATGGCTACTTCATTTAATTATAGCATAGCTAATTTCATTCTTACTTGGAAAAATCGAAGTCGAAATCAGGGAATAGGAGTCGACTCTGGAGTCGAAGTCAAACCGACTCCAAACTGATTCTGACTCTCGCTTGAATCCGGAGAAAGATATCCAAAGTCAAAGATTGACCCCGAAGTCAAAGAGTTAGAGTCAACGATGGACTCCGGAGTCAATCTGGGGTCATATAGAATCAAGGTCGAAGATTGACCCCGAAGTCAATCTGGGGTCATATAGAGTCAAGGTCGAAGATTGACCCCGAAGTCAATCTGGGGTCATATAGAGTCAAGGTCGAAGATTGACCCCGAAGTCAATCTGGGGTCATATAGAGTCAAGGTCGAAGATTGACTCCGAAGTCAATCTGGGGTCATATAGAGTCAAGGTCGAAGATTGACCCCGAAGTCAATCTGGGGTCATATAGAGTCAAGGTCGAAGATTGACCCCGAAGTCAATCTGGGGTCATATAGAGTCAAGGTCGAAGATTGACCCCGAAGTCAATCTAGGGTCATATAGAGTCAAGGTCGAAGATTGACTCCGAAGTCAAAAAGTTAAAGTCAAAGATGGAATCCGGATTCAATCCGGGGTCATATAGAGTCAAGGTCAAATATTGACCCCGAAGTCGAGGAGTCAAGGTCGAATACTGAAGAGTCGAGGAGTTGAAGCCGAAAATTGATCCCGAAGTCAATGAGTCAGAGTCAAAGATAGACTTCGGAGTCAATCCGGGGTCATATAGAGACAAGGTCAAAGATTGTCACCGGAGTTTAGCCAGAGTCAGGAAGTCATGGTCAAAGATCGATTTTGGAGTCAAGGCGAAGTCATAGAATCAAGGTCAACGATTGACGCCTCAGTCAGAGTGTCAAGGTCAAAGATCGATTTCGGACTCAAAACGAAGTCGTAGAATTAAGGTCAAAGATTGACTCCAAGTCAAGGTCAAAGACTGAGGGTCAACGTGGGGTTAGGAGTCAAGGAGTCAAGGTCTGAAATTGAGTCCGGAGTTGAGCTGGAATTGGACGAAACTAACTTCTTCACCGAATCAAGATCATAAGATTGATTGGGAAGGTCAAGGGTCAAGGTCATAGTTTGACTTTAGAGTCAAAATGGAATCAAGAATCAACTTTTTGGCTAATTAAAATTCTCTTAGTCGGAATGTTTCCAAAAATGATTTTTTTCGGTTATGGGAGTGGGAGCTGGAGAAAAATGATTTTCGTTTAGAGTGCAATAAAAAGAAAAAATCGCATTTTAAATCAAAAAACTAGAAAAAGAATTATTTTCAAATAAAAATTTTTGATTTCTGCTTTCTCCTACACTTCCATGAGCCAACATCAATACGTCCCTGATTCAAACAAAATTTTTCCCAGGATTATACATAGCAACCCCTGCCAGTGTTGCCAAACGTTTTTGGAAAAATAATGGCCATAGACGCATTCAGACATTATGTACTTCTTATTGAAGGGGTTGAAAATTCGAGAAAAGTAGGGGTAAGAGTCAACATAGGTACTAATATTTTAATCACAATCGCTGATTTTTTGACAAATTCGGAATTGACTCAGAAATCAGTGATTTTTGATTGAAAATATTAGTGGAAAATTACCAGTCTTCACTGATTCAAAAATCGGAACTTTCATAAAACTGCCAGAGAAATTTTTTCAAAAAAATAGGTTTAAAAAGCAAAATAATGAATTTTTTTGACATTTGTATGCAAAAAATCTCCCGATTGAGCTCAAGGGGAAGGGAAGCTCGAGCCAAAATTTTGACATTTCGGTTTTGTGAGAAAATTCGAGTTTTATATTTTTTTTCAGCTCAGAATCTGCAACTCATAAATACAAATAATTTAAATTTTTTTCATTTTTTAAATTTCCAAACTCGTTTCATCAAAATTAATTCAATACACTATTTAAACAATGCTTCCACTGATCACATTTTTTGCATCTGTGATGAAGCCAAATTTCACCCATTTCATTTCAATATAAATATTGCACAACAATCTACAGTCCTCCATTCAGACCTTCATCCACCCTTTTTGAAACTTTCCTACCGCAGAATTACCTTTCTGGAAATTTCAATTTTAAAACAAAATATTTCAGTATCGTCTTCCCCCAATCTCGAAGTTTTCAAGTAAAACAGCCAAGAGAATGAAATATTCTTATAAAACTTGCCACAACATTGGTTATTTCCATTTTAAATGCAAAAAACACAGTTAATCCGCGAGGGGTGTTCTGTTAAGTATTCTAATCCCCTTCACTGATTGACGAATTCCACCCTTCTTGAATCTATAACTTTTCCCTACAGGGAGTGCTCGTCGTTTTATTGTACGATACAAAAAAAAGAACGACGAGATGAATTATTTTTCATATTTGTATTGGTAATTTATCGATTTACGAATTAATATTATTTTTCTGCAGGCGTAACAAAATTGAACCACTTTTATGTTAATTTTTCCACATCCGCAGTTGAAAATATAAAAATAATTCCAATCAAAAACAGAAAAAAACCAATTTGCCTAAAAAAAATAACACCAACCATAATCGATAACGAAGCTCAAATGAGAAACCGAGCAGATACACGAAAAACCACACAATTTGCAACCTTCATTTAGAGCGAATTTTACTCGAAACTCCAACTTATTTAAAACTACACTACGAATAAAATTCAATACTCGAAATACATCGTATAAAATAAATCACTCGCCCTCCGGTCGAATTCACTTTTCACGCTCGTGACCACATCTTTCTCTTGGTCGGAATCGCGGACAGAACACAAAATCTGTATAAATTCGTGCATTAATTCGATCCGAAGTTGGCGAAAAAGTTTCCCTATTGCCGAAGGGCACCATCGAACATCTCAATTTCACCATTGCTCATTGTTTCAAAATACTGTACGCGAGACACCGAAATCTCTCCAAGTACCTCGGTTAGAATAAGATTTTCCAAAAGAAATATTGTTCTAGATGGCAGATAGCGCGACGTATAAATTATGATCACCGTCTAGATGGTTTGTTCTCACACTCATATTAAAGTAAAAAATACATCCCCTTTAAAATGTACAGGTACAATACTCGGGCGTTTGTTTAAAAGTATAAATAACATACCTGCATTAATAGCCGGCCAGAAATCGTCGTCGTTGAAATTCCTCTCGGCGTCTCCCACCGGCATTTTGATCTTTTAGGTTTTTATTCCACTAGGATTTTTTTTCTCTCCAACATACGTCGAAGAATTACAATACAGGTATCATTCGAGTCATAGCTGTGACCGCAACCGAGTTTATACGTTTAACGCCTTCTTCGTCGATAATCAGGATAGCGGAATTAAAACAGATTAACCTTTTCTTAACCAATTACTACGTTCGAACGATTTAACCATTGCGTCGTCCATGTACTCGTATAATGAGGTTACTCGATGCTGAAAAGTTAATTCCAACGTGTTTCAGATTGATGGTAAGATGAGCTTTGGCATTTTTTTTTTACCTCATTTTTATTCTAATTAGCCAACTCGAACATCTTCTTCTATTAGTTTGATTGTAACCCGAAGCGTAACGTGATTATGCCTATACGAGAACTCTCACACAAATTCATCAGTTCGAGCGTGAAATGCAAATTTCCATCGCTGCTGTCTATAATTATTAAGCAAATCATCTCGAAAACTCGCACACACGTTCGTATCTCGTTCCAAAAGCTCCAGACGACTAATTGCGCCTTCTAAACATCTGAAAATCTTTTCAACCTGATCGATAAATGTCGAATGGAAGTTTTCGAGCTCTGAAGGAAGTTTCTCTATTGAAAACTTTTCTCAATGACCTTGACTTTGTTTGATATTTTTTTTTCATGACAAAAATAATACAGATAATGATTTGACCAAGTACCTAACCTACATCTAGATGGATAAAAATACGTTGTTCGAGACCTCTATCATTATAGTAAATGCCGCAAGGGTGACCAAATCTAATTGCATAAGCTGATATGAAAATAGAATCGCTAGTCATTGTACGTGATGTAATCAAAATCAATCGTATGTGCGTTCTAAACGAACGAAATGAAAATGAAATCATTTTTAGTTTCGCTGACAAGAATATACTCGGTAATTAAGACGAATTTTCGAGACCAGCAGACGCGATCGTAACGGTACATGAGACGTCATATTCGATACAAATGAATGAAAAAAGCAACAGAGTGAATTCGAATCAAGGTGGGATTCTGGTTAAATTGTAGGTGTATTGATAATATGGTTCCTTTGTGGGGAATTTATAAAGCTTTGAAGAATAAAGAAAAAGCTGATCATCATCATTATCGTCATCATAATTTTTAATTATGTGGTGCACAGGAAAGAAGAGAGAGTTCAAATAAATAAATGAACCGGACTGTTTTTTAATTCAATGAATATGGAGAAAAGGATTTAGTTCGATAGGAAAATTGAAACCATCGAAAGGCTTATTCAAAAAAATTTGTATTTTTTTCAAAATTTCGTTGGATCATGCTGATTGATTTCATAGGATAAACAAGAAATTTTAACAGTCTCAATTCTTGAAATGAAGGACAAAAACACGACTCCCCCAGAAGAAAACTTTAGGGATAAAAAACAATGTGTCCACAGAAACGAATATCCTAATTGGAATATTATTGAAGAGAAGGGAGACGAGAAAAATTGAAAATTTCTCACTCCAATCTAATTTTTCCAGATTAGGTATTTTCGTTAAAAACACGTATTTTTTTTCAATTGCTCAATATAAAATTTCTAAAAGAACCAAATCGAAAATTCCCAGCTCATATGAAATTTCCCTTGATTTTTTTTGTCTAAAAAAAAACAAAATCCTTCCCCCCCCTCCCAAAAAAAAAAAGTTCATCATTTTTGCAACTTTTTTTACTCAACCATAATTTTTTGACCAAAGGCAAAATTTAATTGAAGGACAAGTGTCCTTCTCTGTCCTCATAGCTCAATTCTGTCCTGATTTGAGATTTTTTGGAATTTTTTTTTTTTGAGTTTGGACTTTATAAGTTTTGAAAAACGACCAATAATTGAACTTAATTCTTCGATGCAAGTAAGAAATTGACTGAAAAATATAAAATTTTGATTGGTTTTGAGGAGAAAAAATGTTTAATTTTTTTTTTCTTGATTTTGAAATTCATTCTCAATTGGTCAGTGTTGAAAAAACATTTTTTAGGACTGGTAAGACTTTTATTTGTTGCAATTTTTCGATTAAATCAAAAATTGATAGAAAAAATTGATTTCGTGTTCCTATTGTGGCGGGGGACATTCGCGCCTCTCTCTGTGCCAACACTGCGGTGATGAGCGCCTGCGCGGGAATCCGCTGTGTTGGCCAGAGTTACGAGACATCATGACTAGCAGTACCGTCATTGTATTAGATTGTAACAGAATGTATTTGAATGTTCCTTGATTGTATATGTACTTTGTAAATGTCTTTGTGAATACCTTATTAAAGGTTTGTTACGAGTTTGGTTATTCTTTCATTACTGGGCAAGTGTTCATAATATAGCCAACTCTTATATTGGCGCCCGAATTAAAAAACTGTGCATTTTTGCAATTTTTTGTGCGCGAGTGCTTTGTTCCGGTTACGAGCTGCAGGTAGTATCTCGACTGGGTAGCTTCGCGCCAAACCTAGTATTTTAAGTTATATTTTTAGGAAGTGTTAGTTTTAAGTAGCCAAACAGATAATGGCTGAAAAGCACGCCGATGGAGCTCCTGACACCTACCAGACAGGACATGACGAGGCGATGAATGATCGTCAATATAGGACACGCCCTGCGAAAACGCAGGCAACAGATAGAATCGCAGCCACGTATAAGCCGAGGAGGTTTAGCAGCACCGACAGATACCAACAGAAAAGAAAGCCTACGAATCAAATAACAGATAATGGTCAGAAAAAGTCGAAAAGGGGCCACTCAGAAAATCGAGACGAGTCAAAGATCGAGCGACACGTATGGCCTAATCACCTGAATACGCGAATCGGACCAACAGATAACCAGTTCGAACAGGAAAAAGATCGTACGATGTATGCTGACCAAATGGGTAAGAATTTAGACGTTAATAATGTAGGTAGCTGCGCAAGTAGATCCATGCAAGACATGAACGAGTCGTTGTTCGATACGTGGGAGTTCACGCCCTTCCACCAAGTCAAGCTGCCGCGCAGGACGCCGCAGGAAAGTGTCTCGGACGCAGAAAATGTGGAAGTGAGCGAAAAAACATCAGATAGTGAAACACAACGCCTAACAGAAAATTTGAGAAACTCGTTATGCATTGGATCGACGTTCGCCGCAGAAAATCAGGTGCTGACCAGACCACAATCGAGCTACGGGCTGGATTCGAATTTCGCGAGACCTCAGCCAACCCCGACGGGCGGGCACGCCGCAGAAAACTGCACCGCGATGACTCAGCCAACTCCGACGAGCTGGCGTGACGCAGGCTTTGACCGCCTAAATATCCAGCCGACCCCGAATGGGTGGCACGACGCCGCGAGAACCCATACGATCCCGATGGATCGAAGTGTCACAGGAAACTGTATCGCGAACAACCAGCCAACCTCGACAGGAAGGCGCGACGCAGGAAACTGCAGGAATACTCAGCCGACTCCACTGGATAGGCGTGGTTCAGAAAAATACCAGCTCGACGTCGTGATTCCAGGTTACGAGAAACAGAGTGTAGAGAACAGGAGCTACGTGAGTCAGCTCCTCGGCGCTACTCAACCAGTTGCGAATATCGAACCGTTCCAGATTATGGGGCACCTCACTGACTATGAGGGCCTGCAGAGGAAATTGAACAAACTGCAACAATGGACAGCGATGAGGCAAGTAACAGATACGCAGATTAAAGCTCATGAACAGGCGATACGTACCATCGACTTGCGTCAGCAAAAAATCAGAGAGAATATGGAAGTAGCAGTAGACAACCAATACAAAATCGCTGAAGGCTACAACTCGCTTCATGAACGAATCGAACAGCGCTTAAGGGAGGCCGATCAGAAAATGCAAAAAATACATGAGGAGCTCAAAGGGGTGAAAGTCAACGTCACGGAACTCCACCTAGAACAACAAACCATAAACAGAGACGTGCAACAACAACTCAACAAGCACGAAACAGATATTTTGGATGTGATGAGATACTCAAAAGAAACGTACGATATGGTGAAAACGAGGCAGCCAAATTCGAACGGCGCAGGCTTTGTGAGGGACGGCCAGGCTCTGAACGTAGTTTTAAATCCAACGCCGGTGGTGACGAACTTGATGCTCGATAATTTGGGTATCGTGTTCGACGATAAAAATCAATATCATCCGCATTGGTTTTCGGAAGCCTTCAAGAAGGTCGTCAAGGAAAACCTGGATTCAGAGTATCGAGCTGGCATGTATAAAGCGCAGATGAAAACAGACGCGGCCAAAAATTGGCTAGAAAATATGATCGCGGTTACCGACTTTTATGAGGTCGAGAGCGCCTTCCATGAAAAATTCTGGACGAAGGCGAGGCAGAAAAAGGCGGCGGAATATTTTCGAACGAAGGAAGCTCTGTCAGGAACAGCGTGTGATATCACGCAAAAACTCAGAAAATGGATTGGAACCTTGGAACGATGCTCCGAGCTTGATGATGACGCAATTATCAGGCTCATACTTGCAAAACTGCCGAACCCATTCGATGTGCTCGTGGACTGGAGAAACCTGAAAAAACCAGTCGACATAATTAGTGAGCTAACTTTAATATCAAAACGAATAGGGGATACGGAGCATGATACGCTCAAGGGAAAGTTATATCGCGAGAACCTACACTACGACGGGCCTAGAAAGAACACACAAAATGGCGGTCAGAAAAATAACAACCCGGAGGGATGGTTTTCAAAAGAACAGAAAACGTTCCCGGAACCCAATCAGAAACCATCGGAACCGCCATACCCGAAGAAAGTACAGGCAATCACGAAGGAGGCAGTAACGGTAGAGGACGGATCGGACAATGAGACAGACGATACTCAGCCAAAAACGTATAAATGACCGGCGCTCTTCCAGCATACCTTGCAATAACTGTGTGACTGGGTCGACTGACCTTAATAAAGTGTTAAACTTGGATGACTTTGAGATAATCGGCGACTCGCTCGCGAGCTATATTGCAAGGTACATACAGGGGTTCCCAACGGGGACGAAACCCTATCAGAAGGAACAGATGCCGGTCAACATGTTACTATCAGAGATAGGAAAGGCCGAATTCTCCAAACCACAGGCCATTCTATCGATGTCGAAGTATGAGATGAATGAAACGAACAGACAGTTCCAGCTGGTCGAATCAGATTTGAGAAAAGTGATCACCGTACTCAAGTCGAAGGGAATAGAGAAAATATTTGTATTGTTCCCGCTAATTACACCTACGAAAGAGAAAAACAAAGGGATATCGATGCAACGATACAAAGCATACCTACGGATGTTCTGGCGATTAAAAGACATGCGCGGCGTACATATATGGATATCACCGTCTCAGATAGTGTTGAAAAAACATCCGACGACGAAAAATTGGTACGAGCTCGATGAAAACAGGAATCTCAGGGTACACGAAAATATGTTCGTCTGGCATGAAAAATATAAGCGATATTATCTAGCACCGCACATGCACGAAGTGATATTTAATCAGCTCAACCAGGAATACCATCAATACTGCTGCTACCAGGCGCTAAAACCAGAACAGAAAATGGAGACAGCGTCCCAGAAAATTGATCGACAAGAAATCATCACCGAAAGCGATGGAAAACAGTACCTGATAACGCAGAGTGCTTCGTTACGAGAAAACGTCATAGGAGACTGGAATCGGGTACCATCGCCGATACGAGATATAGATGATCTTCTGACGCCAGAAAATAAGAAGCGGAGAGTGGACCAGTCATCGTTAATAAACAAGATCGATAAGATAATTGAAGAGTCATCAGAATCAGAAGATGAGCTAAATCTTACACAAGGAAACGGGCTCGACAGTGACGAATATGACACAGATATAGAAAACCAGCTTGCAGATACCACAGAAAACACGTGCGTAGTTCCGATGACGGTCGGAGACAAAATCTTCCCAACCCAGCTCGACACTGGGGCAGAACCGAATGCGATCTCGAAGGAGACGGCGGACTACCTAGCGAGAGAAATGGGTGATTACGTTAGGTACTACAGACAGAAAGAACCGGCACAGATAACACTTGCCGATGACACGATTTGTGACACCTTACCTTGTCTCATGGTGGTAGCGATGAAGTTCGACGATTACCAGCTCAGAGTACCGTTCTACGTGCTTAAGGGCTGCAATCAAGTGTGCATAATCGGACGAGGCACCATGGGTAACAAAGGAATACAACCGATGATGGCAGAAAAGACGGCTCACTGCAACCCGCCGGACGGATCAGGTCAACGAACTCTTCGGTTCCTCAATAAAGATGAATATGAGAAAGAAATCAAGGTTACGAAAATCGCTGCAACAGAGAAATACGTAAAGCAGATAAACAAAACCATACAAGAAGGCAGCTGGGCTTCGCAGCCGAAAAAACCGTTCGTCGACGAGGCGCCGGAAATCGCGAAAAGAAAAACATGGAAAAACCTCTGTGAGCTCGTGAAGGCGAAAGTAATCACGTATGAGGAAGCGGAGTGGGCGTTCCAGGCGATAGAGCCACACCTGAGTGTATTTAGTCAGCGAGCGGGCAGATATTTAGGGGAAAAAGTAAAGCTCAAAATGAAAGATACAGAACCATACCGAGGTAGAAATTACAGGCCATCCAAACTGATCGAAGCGGCATTCGACGTGGTACTTGACGATATGATCGAATGTGGACAGATTTCGCCGTCGGATACAAAATTTATCAATGACCTGGTCGTGGCGATAAAAAAGAATGGTCAGCTGCGTCCATGTGTAAACCCGCGTCATCTAAACAAAAAATTAGAACCTAATTACAACGAGCCGGCCGACATGGAGAGTATAATAAACGACAACGGAGATGCGATATTTTTTTCGACGTTGGACTTCATCTGTGGCTTCTGGCAGATAGTGATTGCAGAGGAATATAGGAAATACCTGGGATTTCAAGTAAACGGCCAGGTATATGAGTTCAACGTTCTTCCGTATGGCCTATACATCGCACCAGCAGAATTCATGCAGGTGGTAAACAGGATACTCCCGCGGCGGCCAAGCATTTCGAGATATGTTGATGACGTCATGATACGAAACCGAGATTTTAAGGAACACGTTCGAGACATCGTCGATGTACTAGCTGCCATAAATCAGAATGGCATGAAACTTAACGCAGAAAAAACGGATCTGTTCAAGTTAAATGCGTCCCATCTTGGTTTCGAACTGTCAAATAAAAAATACAGAAACAGAATAAAAATCGAGAATTTACGTGAGTTCAAAGAAAAACACACGAAGAAAGGCGTGTTTAAATTAACAACGGTGAAACAGATACAACAACTCATTGGACTCACCGGAATCTATCGTAAATTTATACCGGAATACCAGGAAATTGTCGCGCCGCTGGTACATCTCACGCGAGACAACGTAAAGTTCGAATGGGGAGAAAGCCAGGCACAGGCTGTCGAGCGGCTTGAATATGAGTTCAGCAAGGATTTCCATCTCACTCCGCCGAATTATGAGCTCGATTTCCATCTTGAGACGATCGTTGGAGAACATGCCGTAAATGGGGCACTGTACCAGATTGAAGACGAGCAGCAGGCGATAGTGTGCCATACGAGTCACGTATTAAAAGATGCGCAGACACGGTATACACCACCAGATAAAGAAATGCACGCACTGGTATCGTCATTAAAACGGCTAGCGATGTTTCTACATGGTCGAAACATACACGTCAGAAAAGATTTAAAATCAATCGTTGAAAAATACGTTAGTATAGCGAACACTCACAGAAAAGCGGCGATATGGATAACATCATTGAACGGGTTTAGATTGATATTCGATATACCCAACAGAAAATCAGTACTGCACGAGGTACAGCCAACGGAGCTAACGCTGAACAATCTTCGAGTGTGCAGACAGATAGTGAATAGCAATAGAAACTGGACGTCATTACCACCAATAGATCCTGGTACTGATCAAGCAGAATATGAGATGCTCGTCGACATGTTGAAAGAATTAGACGTTCATCAGCTTAACGATAGATTCTGTGAAAAAACGATAGAAGTATTAGAACAACCGGACCATCTCATCGATGCGAAGCAAAGGGCGGCAAAAACAGCGAAACAGAAAAAATTCGAGGTAGTTACCACACCGGAAGATCGTCAAATATTATATTTCAAACACGAGGACGGATCAAAGGTTCCGGTGATACCAGATAAATTGTTCCATGACGTCATAAAACACCTCCACGAGAGATACGGTCATGTTGGCGCGACAAAAACAGATCTCATATTCAAGAGAATATATTACGCATCGAACACCCTGAAACATATAAAAGTAATTACGAGCTGCTGCATTACTTGCAAAATAAATAAATACTACGGTATTAAAAAGGCGCTGGAATACTCGACAACGCAAGCATACGGTCTTGGAGATGTCATTGCGGTCGACATACTCGGACCAGTAATTAACCTAGATGGCCCGGACAGCGTATTCGTAGCTAAGGACATTTTCACATCCCGAGTCTGGCTCCATGCGATCTATGATAAAGGAGCCGATGAAACGATAGGAAAAATGAAAAAAGTGTTCGAAGAAATTGCCGCGTGTGATACCACAGTTCGCCGCGTACTATCAGATAACGGTCCGCAATTCAAATCACACAAATGGGCGGAGCTAATAGATGATTACGGCGCTAAATTAATTAGAATTGCTCCGTACACACCGGAAATAAATTCCTCGGAAAGAATGATGCGTTCATTGGGTGAGCGGCTCCGTATAAAGCTAAATACGAGAGCATTTGATCCAGAATACGAACATTTTGGATGGCACGAACACTTACGAGATATCCAGGAAGAATTCAACAACACCCCGAACCACTTGGGCTTCAAACCGAATGAAGCATGGGGAATAATTGATCCGTACCTGAACCATCTTCCAGACACAAATCACACGTTCAATTTCAGGCACCGGCTGATACAGCTACGAGAACAACAAAGAAAACAGATAATGCCATCGATCACATCAGAACAGTTCATAGTACGAGAAATCGATGAAAAGCGACTAATAATCGATCCAGATGGGTACATACGAATAGCAGTCGATGGCGCGTGCTCAAACAACGGAGGCCCGGTACCAGTGGCTGGAATTGGAATCTTCGTCGCATACGATGCAGATTTTAACATATCTGAGCGAGTGAACCATCCAGACTTCACCAGTACTAATAACCTGGCGGAGATAATAGCGGTGAAAACAGCGTTAGAAGTATCGATAGCTAAGGGCTGGAATAAAGTTCGAATAGCCACGGATTCATGTTATACTTACGAAGCGGTAACCATCAGAATTCCACAATGGATAAAAAGAAACTGGAAAAATCATGAACGTAAAGAGGTAAAACATCGCCAACTATTTGAAGAGATCGCCGAGCTGAAAAAGAAAATAGAAAAAGTAGACATTATTCATACAAGAGGTCATCGATGGGATCCAATGAATAATGCAGCAGACGATTTGGCGAAGAAAGCGGTGTACACGGTTGAATTATTAAATCAGAAAATTGAAACCATGACAGATAGACAGGTCACCGAAGAATACATACGAGAAAAGCGCCGTATACATCAGCAGCAAGAGGAGTACAACTACAACACCAAACAGGGCGAACCCACCATCTTAGATATCGGCGATGTGGTACTGATAACGAGTCACAAGCAGCCCGGTATCGATAAAGCTACCTGTGCTAAACTCTTACCAAGAAAAGAAGGCCCGTTCTCGATCGTCGGCAAGTCGGGGAAAAATAACTACTGGATCAGATACTTCGATGGCTCAGGTGATATTCAACCAGCAAACATTCGTCATATTACCCGATTCCTAACTCGCGACCAACTGCAAATGCTGGAAACAGAAACTCGGTGTAAATCCAGTATTGATAAGCGATCGATAGAACAGAAAATTGTACATTTTTTACGTTTCAACCCAGATGGTACAGAAAATACAGAACCGATAACGGTCGATCGAAACATCCTTCGAGACACGACCAGCATCATCGCAGATAGTGTAGAGATCGATGAAAACATCCCGTCGACAAGTAATGGGATCACCGATGACAATCGAACACCGGATACGTACTACGACCAGCTGGTGAAAAAGCATTCAAAAAAAGTGACGGCCGAAGACGAACATCAGCTGGAACAGATGCTGCAACAGGTAGCAATTAAACCAGCGAACTTTGAAAAAATGCAAGCGGAAGCTAAAACGTACCAGACCAGTCGAGGAAGATTGACAAATCCACCGTTGCAGACAAAAAGAAATAAGAAGAAACCAAAGTCGCTGAATTTAATTATGCTACGCCAATTGTCGCAATTTCAAAGAGAATTTATCAACCAGCTGTGGGAAAATTAAATAGAACGACGATGACCAGCCCCAACTGGGGCAGAAAAACGTTCAGAAAATGAATCGTCACAGAAAAACAGAAAATGAAAAACAGAAAAAACGAAAAAATGGTAACTAGCGCTAGGGGCGGCGATCGGTGCCAATTGGAACTACGTAAATTGCACTTGCTAGAAAGCCAAAAAGCGGTGCAAAATACAAGTTCGTCGCAGCACATCGCCGATTAAAAAGAAATTCAACAAGTGATTGAGTTTGATCGTGCTTGAATTATGAAAAATAATTGATTTATGTGGTAAATGTAGTAGCTAGACGTCAGAAAAAAGTTATACTGTACCGAGAAGCGGTCAACCTGAAACAGAAAAGCAAAAGTAAGTTGACTTAGTTCGAATGATAAACAGACAGAGATACTGACGCGATCGAATAATTTGTACAGATTTCGACGTGCCGCTGAAAGTTACGAGATAATGTCGGCAATACCACCTCCGTTGGTGCATAAGGAAGAAAGGGCGGCACCAAAACCATTCGATACCGCGGCGTTGAAGCGATAGTATGCTATGGCTGCCACAGGGATATTTTACAAGCTTCGCCGATGCCCGATGATCCCGATCGCGTGGTGGACAAATACATCGCCGCCGAATGTGGACATATTTTCCATGGTAATTGTTTCATGCATGCGACGATCGACTTGGGAGCCAACTCATGTGCCAGGTGTGAACGCGACATAGATCCGGCAATTATGACTCCGGTGAAATTTACGGTTGGATGTCGGGAAGTTAGGTTCCAAATGTCGTCGAAGGTACAGCTGGAGATAATGACGGCGAAGTATACGGAGACCCACGCCAAATACCAATCTGCCATGCGGTTATTAGACCAGGAAAGGAGAAATCTGTCAAATTTACTCGCGGCGATGGCGAATCGTATCACTGGACCGGATTTTTTGACTGCATCGACGACCGTAGCCCAACAAGCAGGTAGAATTCCGGCCCAACGATGTGCAACAGACGCAGCTCAGCCCAGCTCGGAGCCAGCCCCGTTGCCTAACCTCCCACCAGGTATACCGGTCGCTAGAGACACGCCTATGGAAGAGGTACAAACGTCCCAAGATATTTCTGGAACAGATACCACGCAAACTCCGCCACCTGGAATACTTGTTACGAGAGAACCGACAGAACCGGTTACGGATGCGGTAGTTACGTTTTCCGGTCTCAAAGAAAAAATCGACGACCAACAGCGATATGGTACGCCAAAAGCAAAAAAGGACCAACAGAAAAACGCTAAGACGGTCACGTTCGTACCAGACGAGATCCAGAAAAAAGTAACGTTAGTTCCAAACGAGCCGCCGGTAAAACGCTTGCAACAGACACCTCGCGCACCTCCACAGGAAGGAGAAGCCGTCGACGAAAGGGTAAGGAAATTAAATACGATCGTACCGGCGGTGAGAAAAAAAAGATACGACAGAAAGCCAATGTACGAAGCGAGATCGCCGACAAGGGAAGAGGAGGAGAAATTTAGAAACATGTGTAAGAAAATAGTGAAAGTAGAAAAGACCGAGTGTGCCGTATCTCAGATAATCGACGAACCGGATGAAAACTTTGACGATGTATTGCAGATCGATACCGAGACGAGCCAGTCACCGGAAATAACAGAAAAAACAACAATAACAGATAAAGAAAGCGGAAAAACGGCAGAAAAAATGGTGTTGGACGGGAAACCAGACTTGACGATTAGGAAATCGAACAGACGCGAGGTCGAGGTAACTGAGTTGAAAAATAAAAATCATGGTAAAAAATCACAGCCAAGGTTAATCGTAAAATACCCACAGGTAAAAACGACGGTGAAGAAATCAGATGCAGTCCAGCCGCAAGCAGAAAAACGAGCTGACGACCAGCGTCGAACAGAAAACGAGCTGACGATCAACACCAAACAGATAAACGATCCGACGGCCAGCGTCGACCGGAAAAAGCAGACGAAATTGAAAAAAGGAAAAAGGAACAATATCAACGAGATCGTAGCGAACAAGGCCCGTCATCAACATCAAACGTGCCGCCTCCCATCGCAGTTGAGTCAAGAATTCACCCGGCCCGTGGCGAGAAGCAGAAAAAGGAGCGACCGGAATTTAGTGAATGGGTCAGAATACTCAGACCGGAAGCTGAGCGGTCCGAATACTGGTGGAGGCAACACAGGGCAAAAATCAGATCGAGACGACGTACCGACATCATCTTTGTCCAAGATGAGACAAAGAGGGCTAAAAATGGACTCAATCCCACAAGTCGCGACATGGACAGAATCGATGAGTACGCCCTGCCGGGTACCAATCGGCACATATACTACTTGTATGGCTACGCGCTCCTGGGCGATGAGGTGATTTACCAACTAATTCGATTTCAAGCCAAGGGAACATGGGTCGACCAAGAGCTGAAGAAGTCGCCATTTTACGAGATCACGCTGGATATCCCTTCACTCATTGCTAACGTTAAGAAGCTACCGTTCATTGGGTCGCAAGTCGTCGTAGCCGCAAGTTCGTTACGTTTCCTGAAAGAATCGAGTCGCCCGATGGAATCGTGGATAAAGTACCTGTTTAACAACATCTACGACAAAGAAGTAGATGAGATTGTGTTCCTGCCACCGATCACGAAAAATGCCCGCGACGAGTCGAAAAAGGAGTTTATGGAGGCAATAATGCGATACGAACCTCCTCAAAATAAGTCGTTCTACGTTTTCAAGAGCGCTTTTGACATCATGAGGCAGTCAGATTGCCGAGACAGCGAAATGGGAACACCGCTACTTTACACTCGGCAGATACGTACGTATTTAGTTCGGCTTGATAAGTACCTGAGGAATCTCGACGAGCTCAGGATTTTATCTGAAGACGAGTTCATCTAATGGTTACGAGAAAATGGATCAGCGGTAGAGTCGGAGTAACAAAAATCGACGCGATGTGCAACAGCTACCCTGATAATAGTTACGAGATATAGCATCGAAGAAGATTTATTTTCTTTTATATTTTTATTTCGCCATATTTTGTTTTTGTTGTTGTTTGAATACGAAGTACCTTTTGTTGATTGCCTACGTTTTTTTTTTGGTGTTGCTTGTTTTGTACTTTTAGAATTAAGTCGTTTTGTTATTTTATAACCGTGTTTTTGTTATTCTACGATTTCGTACGAAGAGATTTTCTTTGTTTTTGTTTGTGTTCATTATCGAGATAGTAAGCTATAATTTTAAATCGAGGAGATAAATAAAAAGACTAATTTTGGTATCGAAATTTGTGTATTTGACTTGGTAAACGATCGTAGTGACTTATATTACTCAAAGTTGAAAGCGAGATAGGAAGAAAAGAAGAAACAATGGTTCCAGTGATGCAGATAAAGTAATTAGTCAAGACATCGTGTGTAAGAATTTATTATCAGCAGCTGAAACAGAAAACCGGTACGTATACTCGTGTAATGTGATCAGATAAAGGAACCAAAGTCAAAATGTTCGAAAATATTGTTTGACGTCGTTGCAGTGCCCAGCAAATCCTTGGGGCAACAGGCGCAGTCCCGCCACGGCTGTTCCAGCCAAATTTGGAAGCCTTTGCCGTAGACTTCAAGACGTCCAGGGGCAATGTGGCGGGGGACATTCGCGCCTCTCTCTGTGCCAACACTGCGGTGATGAGCGCCTGCGCGGGAATCCGCTGTGTTGGCCAGAGTTACGAGACATCATGACTAGCAGTACCGTCATTGTATTAGATTGTAACAGAATGTATTTGAATGTTCCTTGATTGTATATGTACTTTGTAAATGTCTTTGTGAATACCTTATTAAAGGTTTGTTACGAGTTTGGTTATTCTTTCATTACTGGGCAAGTGTTCATAATATAGCCAACTCTTATACTATCTCACTGGAAAAATGGCAACAATAATATGAATTCGAGTTTTTTGATTCGCTGAATACAAATCCAACAGTAGTTTTTCGTTTTCACATTCCTTTCAATATGCTGTTTAAAAAAAAATTTAGATGAAAAAATTGAATTTCGAGAATAAACGTAGAATAATCACAAAAAAGTATTAGGTAGGGAATAATCTGGCTTGCTGAAACATAAATTTTAACGACAGTATTCGCCCAAGTGGAAAAAAGTGAAATTTTTTACCACGTAATCTTTATGTCCTTGGATAGAAATAAAATAAAATACGCAGTTTTAATTCTGTTCGACCAAAAATCTAGTAGATATGTCTGGTATGAAGGTATTTTTAATGATTTTTCCCTGTACTTTGGACACACTTCAAAAAAACAATTTTTCAATTTTGATTTGCAAACCGAACGGGAGAAGTTGAAAGATCAGTTTGTCTACCAAAAATAGCAAAATCATTTTTTTAGTCATAAGAATTTCCGAACGGGATGATCTTTTTTTTTGAAAAAAAATTTCGTTTTGAAATAGAAAAAAATGGCAAAATCAGGAAAAAAAAGAAAAATTCAACTTTTGTCGAAATTTCTAACCCTTTCCCTTCCCAACAGCGAATTGCATAAGCTGAAAATTTTCTGATCAACATTACAAAAAAAATGTAAGAATTGAAATAAAAATTTGAACGAAACTGATACTGAAAGATGGCAACATTGAAATTGAAACTGCAGCTTATCATCTCAGTGGTTTCTCAATTTTTTATGGCAATGAACTTCTTTTAAGAAATATTTATTTTTCCCCAGTTGAAAAAAAGAATAAAAATCACAATTCAAATCAGAAAAAATAAAAAATACCCTATTATAAATTTCAGTTAGACTTTCTGGATTTTTTTCTCTTCAAAATTACATAATTGAACTTTTATTTCAAAAATTAATGAATAAGATGACTTTTTTGGAGAGAGGCATTTTTGTTTCAAACTTGGTTTGTTCCAAGTTTTATAGTTTGTTTCAATTGTTTTACCCTCTCCTCCTCCCCCAGTGACTTTTGTCCATCCTTCTTGGTGCCAAACAATTCAAAAATTATCAAAAGTATAAAATGTCAAAACTGAAACTGAAACTGATATCGTTCATTACTTTTAATTTTTGATTAAAATAAACTTTTTTCGAAAAATTTTCATTTTTAGTTGGAAAAATTGGGGGGAGGGACGCAATTCAAAGCAGAAAAAAAGGAAAATATTCCTATTTTGGATTTCAGTCTGCATTTTTTTCTCTGCAAATAATTACTCATTAAACTTTAATTCCAAAAAATTTCGAATGGGATGACTTTTTGAGGGGGAGGGGAGGAGGGAGATTGCATCAAGTTAGAAAAAGTCTGTTTCAGTTGCCCATCTTTTTTGGTGGCAAACAACTCAAAAATTATCAAAAATATGATCTGAAATATAGAAAATCTATTCTGGAATTTTCTTTTCTAAAAAGAATAAATTAAATGCGATTTTGGTACAACACTCCGCCAATATAAAATTTTAAAACAGTTTCCAACAAAAATCGTAAAAAATTTCAAACCAAACTCCACTTTTACTCCGAAAAATGTTCATATCTACATCAGTAGAGGACACCTATGGCTCGAGGAAGTAATTAAAAAATACTTGCCATTACTTCACTACACCTGCTGCGACCTCTTGATAGCCAATTTTACTTTTATTTTAGGGTAACCGACAGAACCGAGTCAAATAGCGAATCCACTTTCCTTATCTTTGGAATTCTACGAGGACAATTTTTATTCAACATTTAATTGCTCAACTAATAGGTAAACTTCGTACCTAAATTTATTCCGAGATAATACCTCTTTATACATCGTACCGTTGCAATTAGAAATGAATTTATTGCTTATTGCTCAACCACCGGAAACCGTATAGGCATTTTAGAATTTTCTGATACACAGCGAACCTGTTTTTAGATTAATTATGCCGCTGCTTGGCTACGTCTCGTCATATCTTTCAAAGGTTATCTTTGTTTGATTCTTTGACGCGAATGTTGTTCAATGAGAAATCCATTCATGTAGAGAAATTTCGCGAAATTAATTTTTATCAATGAACGATGGCGTATCGGCGCCTTAACCTTACAAATTACGTTATTTTACATATCAGGCGTTTATATAGGTACTAAACAGGGTTTTTATAACCTAGAAAAATCCGTCCCGGTCCCAAATTGTAAGCTTTCTACGAGTTCATCATCGATGATGAATAAACATTAGGTAGTAATAATTTGGCACTAAAATTATACGATTTTGAATGAACAGGAACACGATCGAGGGAAAATACTCCCTAATTATGATCTCATCTTAAATTCAAACATGATACGACGCCTCAATATGGAGAATTTAGATCATTCGGTAGTCCAAACACCCCCACGAAATTGGCGATAGACCGCAAAAAAAATCCTAATTTGAGAAGGCGTTCTAACGAGCAACTATTTATGGCACCGGCGGTTGCGTAAAAATTGCAGTTTTACTTGAAAAAATTTCGCCATATTATGAACAATACACTAAAACAACTTCCTCCTCTGCTGGCAGTCGATAATGACGAAAGAGACTTTCGTGCTATCAGAAATGACTCAAAGCTAACGAATTTGCATAAGAAGTGCATAAATGAAATCAGAAATTCTAATACCATTAACCTTGTATTCGCACAACCAAATTACCAATTGCGTAATTATACCTGCGCTTTGCAGCAGAAATCTCCACACGAGCTTTTTCAAACGCACAAAAGTTTAACTTGAAAACAAAACGTAGATTGGTAATCATCATCTAAGGCAATATTCAATATCTCACTTAAATCCGAACGAAATCTTAATCAACCTTGAAATTCGTCTATTCATTTCTTTTGAATACGCGAAATTAAACGCCGAACTGGTTACAATCAAACAAAACAAAAAAATCTTCGAACGAGCACAAAAAACACATGGAACCTACTCTAGGTACTAATGTGTTTTGTAAATCTAAATGAAAAAAAAAAAACACACAAAGCAAATCTTACTTTTCAATTATAAAGTTCCTTAGATAATTTCCACCAGTGAACCACACACGAAACTAAATTTGCGTATTTTTTCCACACCGAAAACACTTCAAACAATACCACGAGGTTTTTAAAAAAAAGAAACAACAAAACGAAAATATATCGAAAACGAATATCCGAATTCGAATTTCCCGAACACAACGACACGTCTTGTAACGAACCACTCACAACGAAAACAATATTCCGGGCGTCTAGTTTACCGGCGATAGGATAACGACATCGAAAAACGTGCCAGTGTTGCCAGTAGGCTGGGAATTTTTTTGAACGTGAGGGATTTCGGATTATAGAAGGTTGTTTTATTATTGGGAGATTTTTTTACCTACGATCAACGATGTGGTATTTTTATTTTTTTAATTGAGGTCTTCATTAGGTACAAAGTAGACTATCAATATTATTTCTTGATTTTCAATAGATATACTGATAAGTATGCGAGGCATTAAGTAATAACTAATGAGTTTCGGTACATTAAATAAATTTTTGGCAATTTGCGTTGCTAATTTTAATTAGGTATTTGCACTTTCACCTGGTAACTAATTTCATCATGTTGAATAATGAAAATTCGACATTCTTTAATTCAAGTTTTCAAGTTCAATATTGATTTTTTTCCTAATAATTCAACTACTCTCTCATTTATAAATCGGTGAAAATTATCGAATATCATTGAAAAACAATCAGAATTGCAGCACAGGAGAAAATCAGTGAAAAAATTCTCACTGAAAACGAATCAGCGAGAAAATTCACTTTGAAATCAGTGAAAATTCACTGCAAAATCAGTGAAAATACAGTTTGAAATCAGTGAAAATTCACTGCAAAATCAGTAAAAATTCACTTTGAAATCAGTGAAAATGCACTGGAAGAATCGGTGAATATTTTTGAAAAACAGTGAAAATTCACTGAAAATCGGCGAAAGAGTTCACTGGAAAAACAGTGAAAGTTCACTGTAGAATCAGTGAAAGTTCGCTGTAAAATTAGTGAAAGTTCACTTTGAAATCAGTGAAAATTCACTTTGAAATCAGTGAAAATGCACTTTGAAATCAGTGAAAATGCACTGGAAGAATCGGTGAATATTTTTGAAAAACAGTGAAAACTCACTGAAAATCGGCGAAAGAGTTCACTGGAAAAACAGTGAAAATTCACTGTAGAATCAGTGAAAGTTCGCTGAAAAATTAGTGAAAGTTCACTTTGAAATCAGTGAAAGTTCACTTTGAAATCAGTGAAAATTCACTTTGAAATCAGTGAAAATTCACTTTGAAATCAGTGAAAATTCACTGGAGGAATCGGTGAAAATTCACTGCAAAATCAGTGAAAATGCACAGGAAGAAATCGGTGAATATTTTTGAAAAACAGTGAAAATTCACTGAAAATTGCGAAAGAGTTCACTGCAAAATCAGTGAAAATTCACTGTAAAATCAGGGAAAGTTCACTGTAAAATCCGTGAATGTTCGCTGTAAAATCCGTGAATGTTCGCTGTAAAATCAGTGAAAGTTCATTGGAAAATAAGAAAATTGGTGAGAGAACACTGGAAAATCAGTGGAAATTCACTTTGAAATCAGTGAAAATTCACTGGAAAATCAGTGAAGTTTACTTTGAAATCAGTGAAGTTCACTTTGAAATCAGTGAAAATTCACTGGAAAATCATTGAAGTTCACTTTGAAATCAGTGAAAATTCACTGGAAAATCATTGAAATTTCACTGAAAAATCAGTGAAAGTTCACTTTGAAATCAGTAAAAATTGCAAAATCAGTGGAAATTCACTTTGAAATCAATGAAAATTCACTGGAAAATCAGTGAAAATTCGCAGTAAAATCAGTGAATATTTTTGAAAAACAGTGAAAATTTACTGAAATTCGCGAAAGAGTTCACTGCAAAATCAGTGATAATTCACTGTAAAATCAGTGAGTTCGCTGTAAAATCAGTGAATGTTCGCCGGAAAATCAGTGAAAGTTCGTTGGAAAATAAGTGAAAGTTCACTGGAAAATTGGTGAGAGACCACTGGAAAATCAGTAGAAATTCACTTTGAAATCAGTGAAAGTTCACTGGAAAATCGGTGAAAGATCGCTGGAAAATCAGTAAAGTGAAAATTCACTGGAAAATCAGTGAAAATTCAATTTGAAATCAGTAAAAATTTTTGAAAAAACTGTGAAAATTCAATGAATGTCGGCGAATGAGTTCACTAGAAAATCAGTGAATTTGGCTGATTTTTCCTATGCTACAATTCTGATGGTCTATCAGTGACTTTTCACTGATTCAAAATGAGAGAGCACAATTTATTATTTTTAATTTCAATTTTTCAAAATTCTATGCAGCATGATGAGAAAAAATGAGTGTAGGGCCATGGAATAAAATTTTTACCACATCTTTTTGATCTCCACAATAACTTCCCTGCTACTTCTCTCCTTAGTTTTCAGAAAAATACGAATAAAATGATCACCCTAGCTAGATTCTCAACTCTCATCTTTTGAAAAAAGAAACAACTGGATAAACCGTACAATAAAAACAGTCTCACAGTAGTGATTTTCAATTTCCATTATGTACCCATCGTCAATCCGCACACAAGTTAATAAACAACCATAATGAAAAATTCCATAACGTATACAGCAAAGTTTTATCTCCGGACACACGGCGTAAAACTAAAAGCAGTTACGCCATAATAATTGTTAATTTGAAGAAGAAATCTGCATAAAATTTACTCGAACGTACATCGTGTTACGTAGAATATAAACCAGATTAAACGCAAATCGTTGTACGCCGTCATTACGGCTGTCCGCGAGTTTGTTATACTCTTTGAAGAGCCGCTACCGTATCACATTTTTCAACACGAATTCACTTTTGAAACGCATTACCGTTGACATTTACATGATGTATGTGAAGAAATAAAATGGCGAATTTCGATTATCGCGTTATATTGGAATTGGATATCGTGATCTAAAACACTCGACCGTCTCGGACATATTTCACACTTTTCCATACCGCAACATCGCGATGCCATAAGTGAATGGGGCAAACGTCCAAGCACGTATTTTATGTACCTATGCACATAGGTAACGCAAAGGCGGTGGTCAATTTGAAAGAATTCTACGAATGAGCGTGTTAAGTCTTTTAAACTCGTTGCCCAGTGTGAGTAAATATAGGTATGATTTTGAGAGAATGAGAATGTATCTATCATAATAGGTGCATTCGTATTGCACATTTTACATTTTCTGTAACCGTTCGGTCATAAATTATCGGGTCGAATGAAGTTATGACGCTTTTAGAACATGTTACATGTACCTTAGTACATGGCTCGGTATCGATGTGCGAAAAAAACACCATGTACGTATCGACAACGTTAGCTTCTAATTATTTTTGGCCGAAAATGAGATTCAGACAATTCAAGGCTAAATTTTAAATTTATTCTAAGAAAGGAGCCAGACATCCCAACTTGAAATAAAATTTTGAGCTGAAACAAAAATGCATCGAAAATGCATCGAAAATGCATCTTTAAAGAGACTCATATCCAAAATTTCAAGTTCCAAAGTTGATTTCTTGAATTTTGGCGATTTTTTGAAAGAGCTAATCCTGATAAGTTAAAATTGGTCAAAAGTGATCCAAAATGTTACTTATCGTCTAAAACCATATCTAGCAAAAATTTGACCCTCCCCGACACCCACTCCTTCTGGAATTATCGTCCTCCTATGTCAAAAATCACAATATCGTTGGAATGAAAAAACAATATTTTTTTGAAATTTTTACAGATAAGTCTTGCTGGAAAATATAAATCAAAATTTTTTGAAAATTTTCGGTTCACATTTTTCCAATTTTTTATGCTAAAATTTTCAGAAAAAAATTAAGGGGAGCCATGGTTGGATTTTTTTAGCGCACGTTTATTATAAAAGTCATGCAACACCATCATTTTTTTTGGATTCCGAAATTTAGTGCAACATGCTCAAAAATAATATAAAAACCAAAAAAAAAAAACACTCTTCATCACTTTTTCGTAAATTAATTGGAAAGGTATTTCCACTCGAAATAAAATTTTGAGTCAAAACAAGAAGTTTTCCATTCCCAGAATTTTAAATGCCAAAGTGCATTATCTACTCTAATTTTTGTGAATTTTTGAAATTTCAATAAAAATTTTATCTGATCAACGAAAAAGACTGAAATTTGATATAATAATCTATTTTTTGTGACCAAATTCTAGATTTTTTCGTTGATTAGATCAATTTTTCATATTTTGCAGTGCGATAAAAGAACTTTTTTTTGAATTTCAAAAAAAAAAAGCTAAAATTTAAGAACACCTGATACATTAGATATTGTGTTCAGTAGAATTGGATTTTTTTTGGGGGGGGGTGCAAAATGAGTACCAAGACTTACTCTTTCATTCATAAATTATTAGTGAAAATTATAGAAAGTCACTGCACAACAGTCAGCTCAGAATTGAAGCACAGTTACAATAAATCAGTGAAAAAAATTCACTGAAAGCAAAAAATAAAAAAAATAATTGATGAAAAATCGATGAAAATTCACTGAAAAGTCAGTCAAACACCTATCTGAAATTCTTTGAAAAATCAGAAAAAGTTCTTGAAAAAATTCGTGAAAATCACAGAAAAATATCGTTGATTCTCTATGTGTTGAGATTTTGACTTTTGAGTGACTTTTCACTGATTCAAAATTAGAGAGCAGAATACCAGAAGGATTTTCGGAGGAGGGGGCAAAAAGCAGAATTTTTTGCTCTGTCACCTCAATCAGTGTTGGGATATTGAAATTGCAGTTTTTCCCTAATCATATCCTAAAATTTCCCATATTTACCTCAAGAAAATCATAAATTTCGCAAGTTTTTCCTTTCACTTTATTCCTAAATTCCTGAAATTTCGTGTTTTTGTTTAAAAAAAAAAAAAGAAATTTTTCACGATATGGAAAAATTTACATTTAATTTTTATACAAATCCTGAGAAATTCATTGCAATTTGTATTTTTCCCCTTAATTCCCCTCCATTGGACGAATTCCCCATCATTTTTCCCATGTTTGATCAAATTTCCCATTTTTCCCCATGTTTAATTGAATTTTCCACAAAAAATTTCCTTTTTCCCTTTAGTTTTTTTTTTCGTTCAAAAATTCCCACGACATGGGAAATTTCCCACAATATCCCAACACTACAATTCATACGTATAATTGTGATTTTGTTCATACCTGATCGAAGCTTTAAAAAATTGAGTTTATAATGCTCAAGTTTTTTTTTCAATTTTTAGACTTTGAACATCTTTTTCCGATGTGATGGAGAGGGGGGAAGGAGAGTAAAATGTACCCCTTTTCTTCACTTCTGGCACCACTAATGGAATTCTTTTTGGATATTCCTATTTTCGAATTATTTTTTTTAAATTTAATTTTTTCAATTTTTCGAATTTTCGCAATAAAATTTTTTCAACTCGAAATTTCTCAAAAATTTTCAAATTTTACATCTTGAATATTTTTTAATTGATTTTTTTTTTCATTTTCTCTCAATTTTCATACCTTTTAATTTGAAAAAATCAGCTTCATGTTTTTCAAAATTTCTTTCAACTCAATAATTGGAAAAAAATCAAAATTGGAAAAATGTTTAAGAAAATTTATAGTTGAAAAAAATGAAAAATTGGAAACAATTCTAAAAAAAAATGAATCGAGAAATTGAAAAAATTAAATTTGATAATCGTCGAAATCCCATTTTAGGCAAAAATAATTAGGATCCAGCGTCGACAACTGCATATCCTTGAGTTATGATTCTAAAATTTCCTAAATTAACATTGTAGTTACACATGCACCTAGACTCTCTCATTTCACAATTACGCGATGTAGTACCGTTTGATTTATAATTTTCAAATGATAATCGTACGTGGATTTGGAAATATTGAAACTAAGGCTAAAAATCGTAATTTATTTACATTCGCAACGGATGCAGAAGATTAGAAAGTTGCGCCACAGCCTCAGAAAAATGCTAACCTCTGGACAGAAATAGATATCTCAATCAATTTACCGCAACGCTCATTCGTCAATATCTTGAAAGCTCGTACTTGAAGAAGAATATCGGCCAAAGGAACTCATAAATATTCATTTTTTTATTGCACAGCTAAAACTGAACGATACGAAGAGCTATGGAAAAACGATCTCTCTCCAGTGACCATTACTACATTACACGAAAAAAAAAAAGGCAACCAGGGGGAAAAAGTAAATTCCTTCAGTCGTTTTCAATTGGGGGGAAACATCCCTAGAGAATTGTGAATATTTGGCTAAGAGTTAGACCATGTTCAAAAAGCGATTTTTAATTGAAACGAATAAAAATAGTATTTCCGCTGCGGAGCGGTATAAAAGTTGAATTGACATCCGACGAGATGATAAAAGAGTACAGAAATGGGTTTTTATTTAATTATTAGCTGCCGTGCGGACAAGTTTCCTAATTCGGTTTCAACCTGAGGCGGCCTAAAGCGGTTACTGTGGATTTCGTGTGGAACTCGAATCGTCATTAAGTTGTTGATTTTTTTCAAGTTTCGCTACAGATTTTCATCTTTAGTCTATTGATTAATCATAGCCAGGTACATTTATCAATGTTAATTCATTTTCCACCGTTTTACGTGTGCATGGAAATGTTCACGTATGAAAAATTAGTCGGCCATTTGTCAGGCACCCGGGTAGATGGTGAAATTCGACTTTAGAAATCATTTGTAAAGTTGCATGTTGATTTCGAAACCGACGTTTTGGAGATTTCCTGCTCGATCTTTGAAATAATCAAAGGCCGGAAGTAGGATTAGAGTTGATAAAGAGTGACCCACAGAGGTATATAACTGGGTTTGTTTTATGTGGGTTGAATTATTTTGCCAATTTTGATTCGCAAATAGATTTAATTGTTCTACGATAAAGAATCAATTCATCTTACCAAAAGGTTCTCTTTGTTTTAAATTAATTCGTAATAATACTCGACTCGAAAACGATATTTTATCTTTTCCCTCGATCACTCAACAGTCTTTCTGGGCGGATTTCCGCGATGGAATTTTTTTTTAATTTTCGGTCTATGTTGACGATGTGTAACATTAACCTACGACTAAAAGAAATTCAACCGAATGTTATCTTCATTGTGTGGCATATGTGGAAAAAAAAACCTTCACGTACGAGTTCTCCATTTCATGGCAACATAAACCATGTTATTGAACTAGGTCTTTTTCAGTTACATAGAGTACTTCTATACCAATCCGGAATCGTGTATCGTATACTTGTGTACCGAATGCTGATACTGTACACAATTCAGTGAATAACCACTGGATATAACGTAATCTTACTGTATTATTACGCGAGATGAACTTCTACCGGCCAACTACGATGGTTTTTTATTATTATTAAATGTAGTACATAGTAGGTATAGGTATTGGGTATATACGCAGCTAAGATTTTAGTAACTATAAGCTTATAATGGAAAAGTTCTGTACCTATAGATAAAAAAATATTACTAGGGATTCGTCTGGTTTATTGCTTCGGTTACCGGTTTAATTACACATATTGATGGTCGTAAATAATAACGGAGATGGATTTCTTCATTATTTTGCTTGGCTTTTGACGATATGGTCAAGCTTCTCAATGATGCAGGGCCCCAAGCAAAGATAGTAGGTAATTTTTTGTAGTAAATGTTCAATTTTTTCTGAATATGGCTTGTTTTTTTCTATTTGATTTTTTGAAAATCAGTTTTTTTACGAGGAAATTTTCTTGCCAGTTTTTTTTTCTTTAGATGAACCATTTTTGAAAAAAATTTGAAAAAAAATCAAAACTTTTTTAAAAATTGAGAAAAAAGCTGAACTATTTTTTAGGAAACCCCATAAAAGATATTGACACATTCGAAAAAACGAAGGAATTTCTAAGAGAAATGAAAAAAAAAACCAACTTCTCTTCTAAATAAAAACACACAAAACAAAAAAGCTACACAGTTTCAGAAAAAAAAAAACAAGTACCAGGGAAGAACGAAAAGAACAAAATTGTTTCCAGTTAACTTTCATAAAAATCAACCCCTCTTGCAAAAAAATTTAATTTTTCACAGATAACAAAAACAGAAAATTTTTTTAAAAAAGTAAAAAAAAAAACGTAAGTATTCAGGTTTAAGAAGAAATCAGAAAAGATAAAGGGTATGGCTCTACCTTTCTTATCAGTAAAAAATTTAGGATCAAGATATCACGAGTATTATTGAATAAAATATTCTGAAAATTTAATAGGTATGTGCTTTAGGGCAATATTATCTTTGGAAAAATTTTGAGATATTTTCAAAATTTTCGTTCAATTTTCATAAATAAAGAATTTTAAAAAAAAAATTGGACAAAAAATTCTGTTGTTTGTCTCAACTTTTTTCGAAAATTTCTTTTTTTAAAGATGGAAGAAAATTTGTGGAAAATGTCTCAAAAGTCCTGTAAAGATAATGCAGTTCCAAAGCACATATTAAACTTTTAGAATATTTTATTCAATTATGCTCATGATAGGTATCTTCTTGATTCTAAATTTTTCACTGATAAGAAAGGTAGAGCATATTATTCTTAACTCTCTTTAGAAAAATAAATACATGGAAATACCCAACTATTTTTTGGAGAATCACGACAAAAACTAAATCCTCTTCAGGAAAAAAACGAAAAAAAACAACTTGAAAAATACACCTTAAAAAACAAGCTTTCCTCACAATCAATCGAAAAAAATTAAACCCTCTTTAATAAACCTCACAAGAAACCAAATCCTTACATGAAGAAAAATCGCGTTTTTTAAAAATAAAATGCTAAAAAACTAAACAACTTTCAATACCTAATTTTTAAAAAAAAACCACACGAGATACCCAAAATTTCTGCAACAAGAAGCTAAAAATGAACGAACTCATTTTAGAAAACCCATTTTTTTCGTCGGAAATTAAAAAACATTCAATTTTTAGAATAAAAAAACGAGAAACAAAATACCTACTTGACCATTTTTCAACACTTTGTTTAAAAAGGCAATTTTCGAAAAGAAAGAAAACTAAACTATTTTTGGGAAAATATTCGAGAAAAACATCATTGGTATTTTTATTTAAAAGCCCCAAAATTCTCTGGAGAAAATACCAAGAGATAGAGAATTTCTTTTTTTTTTAAAAAAAAACAAAAAAAGAAAGAATAAAAAAATCACATCATTTTTAGAATAAATTCTGAAACCTTATCACCGCAAAAGAAAAAGGAAAACGAAAAAAATTTGTCCCCTTCACATAAAACAACACAGGCACTATGTATAATTTTATTAAAATAAAAATCAAAAAATCCAACTCATTATTCATTATAAAAATATTAAAATCAGGTAGTGATTGAATACTTCATTGGAAATACGATTTTTTAGAAAGTGAAGAATAGATTTTGATCGCCTCAGCACGTCTGCTGTATTACAGAAAGTCCTCCCTCCCCTCCCTCCCACCCTCAGTAAGGTAGTACATAGGAAAATAATCTAATGTATATTTTCTTTTTTTATAAAATGGAAGTCAAAAAGATTTTCTAGAATGAAGGATAAAACCTCAGAACTAGGTAAAAAAAAAACGAGAAAATCCAACCTTTTCAGAAAAACAAAAAAAAACCTTCTTTCTTTCAAAATAAAACAAGCCAAACTACTACTCATCAAAAAATTACGATCCTAAAAAATTATGATTTACCAGGAAAAACTAACAAGGGAGGTACACATCCTAACTCAAAGTAAAATTTTGAGCCCGAAAAAAAATAAATTGAAAGGATACCATAAAAGAGCTCAACATTTAAAATATCAACTGCTGAAATTCATTTCTCAAATTTTGGCAGATTTTTAAAATTTCAAAATTACCTTGCAGCCCTGCAAAACATGAAAATTTGGTAAGTATACCCACAATTTTGTGAAATTCGTAACTTTAAGTTAAAATCTATCCACATTTTTGGGCAGATTTTTTTTTTCAATTTCCAGCTAAAAATTGCGGATTTGAGCTCAAAATTACAAATTTCAAAAAATTGTACTTTAATCGATCAAATAGGTCACCAATATGTGTAATTCGCGATCATAAGCGCTGAAGTGCATATGGACCATTTTTATGGGCTTTTTTCCAAGAGCACTTTCATTTTTTTTGTTTGAGCTCAAAATTTTACTTTGAGAGGGAATAATTTTCTTGTGGGAAACCAATTTTTCTCAAAAAGAAAATACGAAACTTTATCAGAAAAAACCACAAGGCGACATAATCTTAAGAATAAAATAAAACAAAAAACGTTAGTTTTATCAAAAAAAAAAAAAAAACGAGAAAGCCAAACTTTCATTAAAAAAAAATTGAAAAAGCTACTCTTGTTTAAAACCCAAAAAACTTGGATTATTTTTCAAAAAAAAAAAAACAATCACGTGCAGAAAAAATCTAGAAAACCAAATAATTTTAAAGTTTAAAAAAAAAAAGAAGTAAAAAACGAACCATTTTTAAGAAAGATATTTAAAAATACCTTCCCCCTCCCTCCACCCTTCAAAAAAATCAATCATACATTAGGACTTTTATTGGCATATTATTTTCAGTGAGGTTTCCCTTAGTTTCCCTTAAAAATCGTTTTCTAAAATTCCTTTGATTTTTTAAATTGAAAGTTAAGTTTATTAGTTATGTAGGTAATAGGTATCTATCAAATTTAATTACATATTTTCAATATTTCCAAATTACAACGTTAATTTTTTTTTTAAAGCGATTCCCACTTAATTTTATTGTAATGGAAAAATTGTTTCAATTTAATAAATATGGATTATGTACCTACTCTTTTTGTTTGAAATCTAAAGAACGAAAGAATTCAAATTTTACTAATATTACGTGATTACAGCAACCCACTGAAACTAATAACAAAACATAAAAACGATCCTTTCGTCTTCTCTAAGTAGGTAATCCTTTAGAAAGATAACATAATACACGAAAGCACGTTAAGCCTCAGTAAACAAATACATTGCTGGCTCTAAAATTTATAAATGAAAAGGGAAAGAATCGCGTAAAAGATATAATACCGAATACGCCTTTTGGAAATTGAAAGAAAACTTCAACCAACCTTTTGATTCGAACAAAAATCTCAATTTTCCCAATCCCATGAACGAAACCACTAAAAGCATTGTGGTTAAGTTACATTTAACAGGTAGGTTCCTAGGTTCAAGTATTAGTTAGGTACAGTATCAAAGTATTCTCATACTTATATGAACTAGTTCAATTAAACTTTGTCAATTACCTAATTTCAAACTTTTTTTTTTCACATTTGTATTTATATTTTACAAAGTATATCGCGGAGTTGTGAACTTCTAAAAACTACACCAAATAATGAAGTTGTGAAAAAATAGAAAGTGAAACTACATAGTAAGATTATATAAAAGGATAAATAAGCGCCCTCATTTAGAAAATTAGTTTTCGCGACAAAAGATAGACTGATTTAGCGTGTAAAAGTAAAAACTAATTAACGAATGAACGTAGCACTTTAGCTTACGGCCAAATGAGCATTAGTTTCTGTGAAACTTAAATTTGATTAGAGAAAAATTCCCAAAGGGGTTATTTCTAATTTTCGACTCTTTAATATGGGTTCTTTTATTTATAAAGAAAATATAGAAATTGGATTTTTCACAGATGAAAAATGAATCGTTTCCGTAATTTTTTCTCAAAAGATTAGAAGCAATAATGAGCAGAATGAACAGGGTTGGTGAGACTTGAGAGATGGTAAAAGGTGCACTTCAGCGAGCTCAAATTTTTTGAAAAATCACATTGCAAATTTTCAAAATTTTCTTGAATTAAACATTAAAATTAATTTTCAAATTTTTTTGGTTTAAAAATCAATTTTTTTGAAATTCTTGAATCAAAAATTTGAACTTTTTCAAAAAATTTTTCAATCAAAAATTTTCAATTAAATCTCAAATTGAGAAAAACTTTTAAGAAATTAAAAATACAACATATTTTCGTAATCAATTTCAAATACGCGCTAGAAAAAATAAACCTCTCGACATGATAATTGTCCTGGCACTTAAGCAGCCTTATTGAACGTTAATCTACTGCTCACCTAGCCGTAAATAAATACGCATATTTAATTATTCATCATGTCTTGCGGTTAATGGAGCTTACTTTTGTTTAGAAATAAGTCGGAGCCGGTGTAGCTAGAAAATAGCGGTAATTATCGTATATGGTTTCGGCGATATCGTAAATTTCAGAATGTATTAATTTCTAAGTAACGCGAAGCGTTTTACAGTTCGTTTATTATAGCTTCAGCTAAGTGTCGCGTTAATTACGGTGTAAGCTAATGTAAGATTATAGCGTTAAAAAAAATTTCAAGAGCCGCAAAGACAAAAGATTCATCTTTTAATTATGATCAAAAGTTGGCAGCCCACACTCCGGAAACGGATGTCTATAATGTAATACCTCCAGCAAAGTGAAAAGAATTTAAGGGTAAGCAAACGTACACAGAACTGTAACAAAACGTCAAGTTCTATCTCACTCCAGGAAGGGGCACCGAGCACCGACGAATTCCAACATTAAATCAACACGTGGGGAAGGAGCGGGAGCAACATTTTGGTACATTGTTTTGGTACTTCGTTAATATTAATGGGCATTGCTAAGTTATTTTTATTCATCCCGTAATACCAAAAAGTGCACCTTAAAATGAATAAATGAAAGAATTAGTACGCTTTGGAATGCACGAGTCGTGGTTTTTTTCTTTCACTTTTTTTTGAGACGGTGTTTTGATTCGTGTTGGGATGTTTATTCTATTCAATGGCCTAATATTTTTCTCGTGTACATATTTATACTATAATTAGGATGAAAAAATGTTATTATATTTTTCCATTAAATTTTTGTTCGTTTCAACGTGAATGAAGAATTTTTCAAATCGTTTCGTTTAATTTAGGAAAATTTCAAATATGCTCACGTTTCACAACAGACAACGTTTAATCATCAAACTCAACAGAATCTACTGGAAAAAATACTGAAATATTTTCCTTTCCAGCACGGAAAGTTTCAATCTCTTTAACACAAAATTACATCGAAAAAATGTCTCGAAAGTTTCTTTTATTTTCTACAAGTTTTCAGAAAGAATCTGATTGTAGTTTGTTTTTAAAAAAATATTTCGTTTCGTCTTATTTGTTGCAAAGTAAAAAAAAGTTACGAGATAAAACTGGCGATGAAATTCGCAAAATTTTAAAAGAAGTAAATTTAATTTAACCCAATTGAAATAATATGCTTCAACTTATTTCTGAGATTCAAAATTTATTCTTTTTCAGCGAAAAAATATTCAATGTATTCAAATCGATAGGTAGAAAACTTCTTCAAAGTATTCAAATTATTTTTTTTTTCAATATGTAAGCGAGCTTGTTAGTGATCAGCAAAATAGTATCACGTTGTTCTGATTTCAATCTATCCATACTTTCCAGTAAGATATTAATTTTTATAATAAATCTCACGAGAACGGTTCAATTTCCAAAAAAAAAAAAAAAATGAAAAAACTATCAAAAAATGTTAATTCGACAACAAAATATTGTAAATAAACACTCACCAATCAAGCAATCAGCGTCAATAGAGTCTATCGATTCTGTCGATCTGTCTCATCAAATGTACCAGATCGCGAAAGTGATACGTAAATCTCCTCGGAAAATTTAATAAAAATAGTGGAGAACCTTTCTGGATACAAACAATGGTCGAACTGAAAGAAAGATGCAAGATGTCACACGTTTTTATATATTAGTATAAGACCAAGTTTAAAATTAAACGTCTGGCATTAGTTAAAAATAACTACCTGAAATCCTCTTCCCTTTTCGATTGGTAATGAAAGTGCGACATCAAATGTCACTGACATTCCAGTCGGTCGGGTTGCCAGAAAAATCAGTTCAACGAAAGCTGATGTTAGATGAAGAATTATTCGTCGAAAGGAAATAATGCACCTTTGATATTTACTTCCGCACATTATGTTTATCAGAGGAAACAGACATCTAGAAACAGGATAGGTTATGGTTAGAGAAACCGATATTACATGTGGTTTGGTTGGATTTAAAAATAGTGTTTTCGATGTACTTAATATGAACTATATTTGATTTTTGTTCATTTGTTTGCCTTGCAGTTCCGGTTTCATCGTCGGAGGACGAGATTTTGATGTTATCGACCGGAAAAATGTATCGGAAAAGGCAAAGTGATGTATGATTGTACATTTTACAAATATGTAATATGTAAACACTACATAGTCAAATACAAGTCAATAATGATAATGATCTCACTACTTACGCTTCTTACGCTTTCAATGTTACGATGACTGATTGATTAATGTCGAACCTCGAAATATTGATGGTTGAATTGTTCATAAAAGATGATGTCTTACCAGCGTTTGGAATCCGATCATCTTGTTTAAAGAAATCGTTCAATACAAATAGACAATAAAATCAGGAAAATGTTCATAAATTAGAAACCTAAACCTACCATCATAAACGAAAATTGAAATAATGAATAATTATTATCAATTTATCACTCAATCACTAAAATTTTCAATGTATCATCTTTCATCTTCATCAATAAAAAATTAAAAAAATTTCAACCAGGCCACCAGCGTTATCTCGTTATCACACAAATAAAAATAGTTCAGTAAACAGATCATAGGTAGCGTAATTAAAATATTTTTGATAAAAAAAACCTGGCCAAAATGATTATTAAGGACGTCTGACATTATTGATAAGAAATTTTTGAAAACAGAAAAAATTTAAAATTAATTTTTAATTATATTTTTCATCAAATTTGAACTTTTGTACGATGTTTTGAATACTTTTTCGTTCAATAAAGGTGAGTTATTTCATATTTTATACTACAATTTTTCTACTTCACAGCTTATCGTCATCTTGTCCTCGAATCAACAATCGCTGTGTGTAAAATTTGATAATCATCAATGAGAAATCATACCACATAGCTCTTCAGTTTTCTCTAAAATACCCTCTTCGTTCTACTAGTTCTACTCTCAATATTGTTAGTATTTTGTGATCAATATTAAATATTTATGATCTCTTTGTTTTAGAAAAATGGCTCAGAATACTCGAATAATCAGAAGCTTGCTGTACGAAGTTAAAGATGCTACACTTGATAAGAAAGTCAAGAATTCTGTAATTGGACCGTACATTTTAAGTTTATGCAAGAAATTTCAAGTTACCGACGCTCAGCTGTGTAGAAAACAAGACGAAATGGTATATTTAGCTGATACATATCGATGTTATTTGGAAAGTACTCGTCGTTATAAAGAATTATGTGAAAAATATCAAGGCAAAGGCGAACGTAGTATCAAACAGACTGCCGATATGGTTGGTTTTAAATTACCTCACGATCCTAAATAATAGAGATACGTAATGTAACAACTTCAACTGCAGTAATGTATCGAATTGTTTTAGTAATGAGTAGTTGAGATGTATTTTTCAAATGTTAAACGTAATATTTTATTTTTTGAAATAACACTGAAGAGAAGGAAGAATTATGTAGTATTGAAACTGGACTTTTTCTGTGGTAATATGATGTCTAAGTCGATGGAATTATTCTTGTAATTAGATCGTACTTAGATTATTTTGAATAAAAATATTTTTCTTTCCAGTATTGTATTTTAATCCTCGTGTGATAGATAATGATCATAATGATATGATGTTTTGGCCTATACATATTTCGCTGAATTGAAATCAAAACGACTTGATATTCAGTTAAGCACACAACGATGAAATGTTTATTGCAATGAAGAATAATAAAACAATGTATAAAAAAGAAGAATATTTACAAATGATTTTGTTTTCACAATTTCCTATTTTTAATAATCAATCTTACAATAAACATTTTAAATCACAACCGTTTACAATTTCATACAGCAATATACAAATAAAATGTCATATTTCATCGCATGAAATCATAATTTCGTGCAAAATACGTAGGGTAATTACTCTACACTGAATTGGTCACTATATAAATGCATTAAGCTTTAATGCAAAGTTGTGGATTTAAAAAGAGAAAAAATTAATGAGATCAAATTTTACAATAAAATCTTGTTAGTTGTATTCGTTAGTTCAAAATGAGGAAAATAAATAATTGAAATGCTGTAATAGTATAAAATAGCGTATATTTTTTGTAAAATAACATTGATCTTTAAAAACGGAAAAATTAAGATTTGGAATGATGAAAACTTATATTAATTTTATAATTATTGGTACAAATGTTAGGTATTCGAAGAGAAGAATTATTTTTTCTAAATTTTTGAAAAGATGAATTAGATCGATAATAATCTACTATAAGTACAATACTTACATGATTATAAAAAAAGAAGCGTACTTATGATAGATTCTTAAATTGATTTTTTTCCTTAATAATGTATGTATAATAGTAAAAAAAATTTGTACTTTTCAGTACAATACATGTAAACTTGAATGATGATGTAGAATGGATACTGTTAAATTAAAACGAAAATGGAAATCATTGAAATAAAATCTGTTATATGATTTTATTAGTGATCTGCTTACTCATTTTTCAAATTGTTGGAAATGAAAGTTTCGAAAAAATTTCCAGTTTAAAATTCAAAAGTAGGTATACTTAGTTAGGTAGAAATTATTGTAAATCAGTTACGGATACAAATTAAAGTTTTTTCAGAGGCTCGTATTCGTAAATCTAAACATACCCATACCTACTCGCGGGAAGGATAATGTTTCTTGTAGGGTACGTTAGGATCCTTTGTTGGAAAAAATTTCCCAAGTTTAAATTTTCACAAAATTTTTTCTTTAAAATCTTTCATTTTTTTCGGTGGAAAATTATTTTCAACCTTGAGATCTTAAAAAGTTTTCTCAAATCTTCATTCTTTTTTTCTATGTAATAATTTTTTTCACCCCTAATATTTTCTTGCTTCATTTTTTTTTTGATTCTTTTTTTCAAAATCTCTTTCATCTTTGAATTATTTATTGATTTTTTTTTCAACTACAAAATTTTTACGACAATTCTGCAAAACCAAAAAATATTTTCACTTTTTTCAAACTGAATTTCAACTTTAAAATGTTTCCAACCTAAAATTTTTTAAAATTACGTCAAGATCTTTTCGAACTCCAACATTTTTTCAGTTTCAATTTTTCTTCATCTTTTTTCGAGTTTGCATAATCGAAAATATAAAAAACCCAGACCCTGGAGTAGTGATGTACAAATTCGCGAAAAATCTTTTTGCGAGAATATTCTCGAGAATATTCGCGAATATTCGCGCATATTCTCGCATATTCTCATGCAAGACTCATATAGGTACACCAATACCTCCAGCCTTCACACAATCAAAAAAAAGTGATCAATGATCATAATGAAAAAAAGTCTGCAAAAAGGTCGATAAAATTGAATAAGTAACATTTTATAGAAGAAAATCAGACATCTGATGCAATAACAGTAATTACCTCGTCAATACCAGTATTTTGATATGCCACAAGCTATTTGAAATTTTTGGTTTCGAGAGAATATTCTCCTGAGCCTCGAGAATATTCGCGAATATTCGCGAATATTCTCAGATTCTGCGGGTGAGAATATTCTCCTTGACATCACTACCCTGGAGCCACAAAGATTCAAATGGTAAAAAAATGGTTCGTAAAAAGGTTGGAAAAATATTCATTTTTAGCTTTCCAAATGTAATTTTTATAAAATGGTACCCTTTCTTCACCTGGATGACATTTTTTCATCTTCATCTGACTAAAAACATGAATGTTTTGGCGAAATTCTTTTGAAAATTTTATCCTAAACCCGGCGATACTTACACGTACTAGTGTTTGCATTGTAGGTATTTGGTATTTTAATAATTGCGTAATAATTTAAATTTAATAACCTATCCGTCTATTTTTTGATAGATTTATCGGATTATTCGAACAAAATTTTGATGAAATTTCAGATAGAAAATTTTTTAAAGGTGAAACGAGCTTAGAGAAAATTTTAAATTGAAAAAAATTAAAACACAATCAAAAAAATCTCAAGAAGGAAAACATACCTGTTTGCAGTTCGTTGAAATTGGTAAGTAACTGAGGAATTTGAGAATTTCAAATTCCTAGTGAAAAAATTAAAGAAATTCAGAAAAATTCAAAACTAAGTAAACTTGGAAACTGGAAAGTTGATTTTGAAATTCGATTAAACAAACGCTGAAAAATTTTACTGAAAATATATTTTATTGTTTAGAAATTTTTTTAATTTTTATAGTCGAACTAGAAATATAGAAACAAAGTCTGAACTGAATTATAATTATCGAAAAGATGAAAAATTACTAATTGCTGAAAATATTTTTTTCTTAAAAACGTTGGAGTGTTTTTTTAATTTTTTTTGAAAAATTTTATCATCTCAAATTTTCTTCTTGATTTAGCACCCTACATTTAAAAATCAAGTTCACACAGAGTTTTCAACTTTATAAACTTTTTCATAACGTCAACGTCAAGACTTAAAAATTTGGGAACCTTCATAATTTTTTTAGAAAAAATAAAAATTTTATTTTGAAAAAAGTGCACCACACGAAACAAATCACCCTTTATTGTGATTATTTAGACTCGCGTAAATTTTTTCAATCAACACAATTCTGCAAATCGAAGCAGTAATGGCCAATAGAAATTAAGGAAGGAGCAGGTGCTTCCGTAACTTGAGAATGTGAGTTGTCTTTTTATCAATTCAATTTTTTCTACATTTTTTTTATTTTTTTGTAAATTCAGTTCGGAATCGGAAGTTAATTCGCATTTCGTGTGACAAATTATTAATAATTTAGTGTTCGGTTTGTGAATAGTGTCTTTGAAATCGTTCTTTCAAACTTCGCGTGTTCTTATTAATAAACACCCTCATTGATCATAGTGTAAAGTAATCGTTGAAACGAATCGAAGAAGAGTGAAGTCAGTGTTTCTCCCTTTGGCCATTATTCAACTAAAAAACTATTTCAAAGCTGAAATTTCACGTTAACGTACATTAATTTCCAAAGTTTAACAATAATACACTGCTGCGAAGAATGAAGAATTCTCCAAGCATCCTGCAATCGTCGGATATGCCACGAGTCAATTGTCGGTGACCGGTGAGTTCTATACTCAACAGTATCCATATTACAATAGCGTTGAAGACGAATTAATTACAAAATTCACGAGATTTACGAAAATGTTACACTGCTTTCATTGTTTTCACATTCGTACACAGTGCGATACAACGTTCTATATACAGTTTGAAATTTTGGGACTAATCTACTACTACATTCAGGTAAATTTTCTTTGCATTCGGAGCTATATTTTCTTTTAGCTAATCTTCTTACTCCTACGGTGTACGGTTTTCTAATTGCTTTGTAATTACATTTCCTGCAAAAAGATAGCCAAACTTTAGCAAGTTAATTTTTAAATAGTTTCGTACTGAGTTAATTTGAATTACTTGGTAGCGCAACGCGGACTATTCATATCTTCGGTACAAAGACATACATTATTTGCACTACAAGTAGCACCATTTTCACATGGTGGATCACATAGTAAAGTTTCGCACATGGTTCCGGTCACATTTGGGGGACATTTACATATACCGTAACCCACACATACTCCATCATTCAAACAACCCGAACCGCAAGTATCTGAAATGAATGTTATTCAATAAAACTAATATTGTTTCGAATCAGTGCTAGGAAATAATTAGTTTACCGTTTTCACAGTAACTTCCGGTTGTTCCGGGTCTGCATAAACATTCATTCGGTTTAATACAATACCCTCCGTTCTTACACGATGGCTTACAAACCGCTGTAACATTTGTACATTTTGATTTAAATATGAATTCTCGATTCGGATTAGCGATACCGCTCTAGCTACCAGTACGGGCTACTTATTTCTTATCTAATTACCGATTGAGCAGTCTACTCCGTCCCATCCGGGCATACACGTGCATTTATTTTTATTGCAAATTCCTCCATTCAAACATGGTCTGCAGGTAGTTGTATTATTACATTTGAATTTAGTGCTGTCGTCGCAATCGCAGGTAGTAGCCGGTGGGCAAATTTCCCCTGGTTCGCACTTGAGCTCACATATTTCTAAGGAGGAAAAAATTCGAATTAATGATAACTCGATTCTTTTGTTTCATAAAAACTTATCTATGGTAGAGACTTTAGTGCTGTGATGTGTAAAAATATAAACTAATAAACTGAAAAGAAATAAAGTAACTACGAAGTTGATTTTATACATGCGGATTTGTAGAATCGAGATAGATAAGTTTACAACCCTGTAATGTATAAATTGCTGATGTTGGCGAAAATTCTACATCTTATGTACGTTTACCAAAAGGATTTCATGTTTTTTCTTTCGCGTAATCAATTTTATCGTGTGTGAAAATCATTGCAAAGTAAACTTAGTATCGTTATTTTTTCTCCGCGGGTGAATTTCTCCCTCACAAAGTAACACGTTTCGTTGTGAAATTGAAATAAACTTGATACGTACGAGAACTACAGTCGCTTCCGGTGTAGCCCGGAGGACACCTACATTTTCCATTTATGCAGGTGCCCCCGTTTTGACATTCCGTCGAACATGTATTTTGTACCGAGATTTCGCACAGCTCTCCGGAGTAGTCGGATGGACATTTGCATCTGTATGTTTCTTGGTCGCAAGTGCCTCCGTTGAGGCATTTACATGATTTCATGTCGGCTAGGTCTTCTGTAACAGAAACGTTGACGAGGATTTTAATTTTAGGGGGGAAATTACCTATTGATTGATTATTTTTGTAAGAGGCATTAAGGTAGTTTTGGGGTAGGTAATGTTGTTTTGCGTTGGGATAGAGAATCGCTTACGCCTGATTACGTTAATTAAATTTTTCAGGAGGATAAAAAACTCGTAGTACCTAAAGCTGAATTTTCAAAATTGAGAGAAGTTGAAAAAAGAGAGAAAACTCAAAAAAATCTGTATCAATTTCTGATGCATAAGCGGGTGATTGATGAAGCAAAGAGTAAATCATCGAAATTCTTTAATTTTGAATTTTCAATGATTTTCCAGAAATGAATTTCATTGTTTACTTTCAAAGTACCTAATTTTTTTTACTGATTTATTGCTCTGTTTCCAGTAATTTTCTATTATTTTGACTGATTTTATAAATGAGAGAATAGTAAATGTCGGATGAACTTGTTCGTCTCACTGCAGTTGTCAGCCAAGTATTCATTTTTTGTCTGAGACCATTTTTCGGGAATAATCATATTTGGAATTTCGCAATACGATTTTGGTGGCCTTTTTCGTTTTGGAAAGGGCGAGAAGTCTCGAGAAAAGCGAAAATGTAATAAATTAACTGATTACAAATGTCACGTGATATATCAAAATGTGCAGGTATGCAGTTTTTTTTCGGTACAGAGAAAACTAATCAGGATTCAGGAATTATTTTACGTGGTGAAATTAATTTGAAGCTTTTGCGAAAGGAAATGAATTATGAGGGGAGAAGAAATGGACCATTTATCAAATGATAAGTTGAGATTATGATGCATTAAAATTCACATTTTCAGGGCCGTAGAGCACGGATGTTTTTATACATGTATCAGAGAATAATTTTCACGAATTTTCATGGTAAACACATCAAGTTTTAATTCTGGGTAAAATCATGATTTCAACTTTCAAGATTAGGGAATGCGGGCACTTGTTTGAGATCCACTTGCGAGATCACGATGCTATGTAAAGTGAATACTATCATTTTTTTATTCTGAAATGAAATTACTGATAATAGAAAAAAAAATTACTGTTTTCAAAATCGACTTTATAAAATTTTTTCAAGTACATGAAATTGATTAGCTCATATCAGAGGCGTGACGACGGGGGGGGGGATACCCAGACCATCCCAAGATTCCAAAAAGTTAGAAAGCTGGAAAAATTAGAAAAATCTGAAAATATATCGAAAAAATTTTCGCCCTCGTTTCGCTCGGGCTCAGTAAATTGCCTTTTCACAACTCATTTTTAAACTGACAATTTGAATCCCCATCCCTTATACCTCAAACAAATGAATATTCTCAAATGAAAAATTGCCCTTCTCATCTATCAGGGAGCTTTGTTACAATCTTAAATGGAATTTTCAAACATTTGCTGGTTTTTTTGAAAGGAGAGGAGCTAAGTAGAAAGAAAAAAACCACGAATTTTAGTGAAGAAATCCCTATGTTTTCTTCAAAAATTTTCGTCCTCACTTCCACCCAAATTTATATTGAAACGAAAAAATTGCCTTTCTCCTTTTCAGAGAACTTGGTGACAATCTCAAACAAAATTAAAAATTTTTTTTGAGAAGAGTGCTGTCATTAAGAAATTGGTGTATTTTTAAATGATTTTTTAGAAGTTGAAAAAGACAGCAGCTCAAAAAAAGGCACGAGTAATCTTTGATTCTTATTTCCAATATGACTGGTCCATTTTTCAAAAATATGAGTCAGAAAATTTCTCCTTTTTTAAAAAAATAATATTGAAATATTGGTCAGAAAATTTTTTTCCAACCCCAAAATTTTTGCCCAAGTTTCATCCTTGATTCTTACCCTTATTATTTTAAAGTAGGCACCTATTATATTAAGTCTTCGCATCGAACAGGAAGTTGGGATTGGATTTCATATTTTTGTCCCGGGAGAAAAGAGGGCAAGGGTAGCCGGACAAGAAAAAATTGTAAGAAATGCCAATTTTCCAGCTTGAGTAGTACTAAAAAAATCTAAAAATCTATGCTCGTTTTATGGTTCTTGATTTTCAGTGGCGTCGGAAAGTGTGGTGAAAGGGCGAAAAAAGGCTCCTCTACCCCCTCGAAATCTTTCCAGTTTTCGAAGTTTTTTTAAATTCATTTTGCTTCAATCCCAAAAAAAAAAGCTTTCGACGCCACTGCTGATTTGGGTTTTGAATTGGTTTTCAAAAGGTGAGTACAGTTACTCTCTGGCAATTCTTGGTCTGAAATCTTTAACAGTTCTTTTTTGTTTTGATAATTTCATTTTTCGTACTTATAGGGACATGGCAAAACATGGCGGAGCTCTCACTATTTTCTTGCTATCGGTTTGGATGTCAATTCTCGAAATCTGATTGGTGATAGCCATGAAATGAACAGAGCTATCACATGAATCGACCAATCAAAATTTCATTTCTTATCGGTTTGGATGTTTTCAGAGCCGTCGCCATGTTTTGCCATGTCCCTATTGATTCTGATCTTGAAATGGTTCTAGTTTTTTTTTTTTTTAGAAAATAATAAGTAAGTTAAGTATGTATGTATTTAAAAAATTCAAATTTTGTAAAAATTTGTAAAGCTTTGTAAATCGGATAGTATTTTTTTCGGTCAAAACCAATGTTACTCACTAAATTTAAAATCGAAAAATTTTGGCACGTTGGAAAATTTCCAATAAGTTGAAAAAGTTAATAAAAATTAGTTGGTTTTGAAAGAAATTTGAGGTACACTCCCCCTCCCACCCAGGACACTACTTCGTCACGTCTCTGGCTTATAGTCATTATCTATACCTCACTCAAACATATAGCTCGATTTTTTTTGAATCTGCTCAATCGTTTTTTTTTTTTTTTTTTTTTTTTTTAAATGGACCGAATTGTAGACAAAGGCTTCTATGAAAAAATTGGTAGCTCCTCACAAGTGTTGACGATTTTTTGCTCATTACCAAAATTTGTCCAAATTTCAAAGTATACTAACTATTATTATGTCCTCATCAGAACTTCTAAGTTTCAATATCCTTTCTTGGCTGCCAAATTTTGAACTAGTGTACCTAAAGGGTATCCACTATCCAATCTGCACGTGGATGCCCAGAAATTGTTGTATGATTAGGTTTCGTTCTCTCAAAACGCCTCAACAAAAAATTTAAAAATTGTAAAAAATTTTGGTACATACAACTGATGAATTTTTTCCATTTTTTTGGGGGGGATATAATAATTTGCACAGTTCTAATGAATATTGTCAAGGGTAATTTTTTGGTTATTGACCATTTCTTGACATACTTGAAGAGAGAGAGATTCAATTTTTATACTTTGAAAGCTCCATTTTGTAATTTTCTCCCTAAAATTATTTTTATAGTTTTCCAGCTCATTTAAATTCTAATTCTGAGCAAAAAACCATTAGCTCATGTTTAAAAATTATAAATTCCATTAAATAATTTTCATTACTTTTAAAACACATATCAATCATACAAAAATACAGAATTAAATTCGCAACTTTTTGCGAAACAAAATGCCAACCAAATATCAGAACGAAAGAATAGTACCTGGCGGAGAAACTATTATGATAATTGTTTAAAGCGATGAAATTAAGAAAAACTGAAAGTTTTCGCGTCGAAACGACGCTTCATAAAAGTTTTTAAAACACATTTCAGCTTCATTTCTCTCGTGACGAAGTAATATCATTTTAGTAATAAACTTGACGTAAGTATATACCGTGGTTATTCCTCGGTTAAAAAACTTTTTCCACTTTTGTATCTACAGTGAAATATCGCCAAATGCAAAGTAAAAAAAAATAAAGAAAGAATAATTTCTCCAAGTTTTTTTTCTCTGCTTCTTAAAAAAAGGCTAGATTTTTTATTGTATGTTGCCGCGGAGACTCGTGTATATCATAATTTTTACGACACAGATATACGCGAAATGACGGACGCTTATTCAAATTACACGCTACCGTAGAAAGAAAGATCCTTTAAAATACAATTTATAAACTGTAACGTTTGCGAAAGAAAAAAATTATCGTTCATTTTGAGAATTTGCTACTGACTTTGACATTAGTCAAATAAATCGTGTCGCGTTGTACACTTTTGCTCGCTTCTTGCATCTCTCCATATAAGTTATATGCTTTCTCCCGTACCCCCTTACGTCGGAGCTTTTTTCCATGAAAAGATTATCACTTTACGATATTTTAAAATCAGATAACATTCGCGAAAGACGTCTACGTGTAGTAAAGTGAAAATCGATTTTTTTGTAAATTTTTTATTTAGCAAGAACTTAGATTTTATGGGTAAAGCGACGTGTAGAGTTAAGATAGAATCGGCATAACTGTGCCAAATTTTCCGGAAAAAGAGAAGTCATTTTTATACATTAAGCACCGAGCAAAGCCTGTCTTTTTTTCCAGGGTAACATTTGTAAAATTAGAGTTCGAATAAATGTACCCACGTTGTTGTTATTTATCACGTTTCTTTTCTTGTTCTTTTTTTTTCGTTTCCCCTTCGCGTTTTTTTTCCAAAAAATTCGATTCGGTATTGTGATAAATAAAAGTTTATAATTAATGGGCCATAATCGAGGTTTGCGATCGAATGGAATTTTTCACTTTTTCGCATCGGTGAATAGTAATTTATGCATTTGAAAATAACTTTACATCGTCATCGGTTTTATTAGATTGGAATTTGCTCGAATTTCGGGCTTGTTTTTTTTTTCACTTCTTGGCAAATATCGTTTCATAAATCAAATATGAGGATGTGTTTAATAAGAAATAAGTTTTACCCGTTTACGGTGTTAGGGGGCGATACTCTCTCTTTCTGTTATTTGACGTGTTGTTAACGTTGCCAGGGTTAAAAATTTATAATGGTGCATTGCACAGTGCCAGAAATTTGGATTCTTTTCTTATTGCTTGTGGCGAAAAGTAATGACCTAATTTTCACTACCAACCTGAATCGCGAGCGGTTTCATAGTTTACCTGGATGTATTGAGGTAAGAAGGGGGGGGGGGGGAGAAGGTAATATTAGATCTATGCAGTTTTCTTGAAAATTACATAAGTGACCCTGCCAAAAAGAAGGGACCTAGTGTGAAAAAAAATTGATGTCTCATTTTTCACATTTTGATCCAAATGACACCAAATTTGGACCAAATGAATAAAAACAGAAACATATTGAATTTTTTACACAAGGTCCCTTCTTAACGGTAGGGTCACATATTAATTACATTTCGAAATGGAATTAGTACAGTTTGCAAATTTTTAGAAAATTTCTACGTTTGGGGCCATTAGGACAAAAATTTAGAAAAATAGGACACAGCGTGAAAATTTAGTATTAGTAGGGGCTTTAGTCTAATTTTGCAATTTATTCAATCAATTTTTCATATTTTTTAGAAATGTTTGAAAGATCTTAAATTATTTTAAAATTGAAAAATTTTTATGAAAAATTTTGAGAAAGTTTTCAAAAAAACATCACATTTTAGAAAATTTTCTAGTAATTTAAAAAAAAAAGTGAAAAATTTGCAGTAAACACACATTATTCAGGTCAAAGCCCTTTTTATTTTTTTTTTATAAATTTTCTACAAAATTTTCGTGTTGTGTCATATTTTTCCTATTTTTTCTTTCAATTTTCGCCCAAAAATAGAGAAGTAAAAAATGATCTATCATCTATTACTCTAAAAACATAATCGAAGTGTGATTATTTTTTACGTCGATTAATCGATTATTTTGATAATTAATAATCGCCCAACACTATACTTAGGTACGAAAACTGGGAATTTGGAAAAAAATTAATCCTGAATATACGAAATCTGCGGGTTTAAAGGGAAGGGAGGGGTTAGAAATTTCGAGTTGACGTAACTTTAATTTTTCTTCTAAATGTGTTTCATACAGTTTAAAAAGATTGAAAATTTAAAAAATGTTAGAATTGCTTTCCTTTTTGTCAAAAATTTTTTAACAATTAAAAAAAAAGTTTTGAAATGACATATTTTGAAAAGTTTTAAAATTTTTAATTCAATCTGAGTTTGTTTCTACTCCTTCACAAAGGCAAAATCAGTGTCATGTTGACTCAAAAATCCATTTTTGACGCCCTAGGGTAATTTCTATTTTAAACATTATTCAGATCCTTCAATTTTGATATCAGATGAAAAAATTCTCGACTTTAAACCCCGTAATTTCATACCCATATCGCATTATTCCAATTTTTTCCATGGTACTGTCCTCCTTGAGAATTTAGAAAAAAATAACCCCAAATTGGAAATCATCACACCGATGTCGATTTTTAAAATTTTTACCAAATTGGGTGTCAGTACTGCTTCCTTAAGGGTCGAGAGAAATTTTTTTGAAAATTTTGAATTCAGTATGTAAAGACAGTGCGATGTATGAACTTGTATCTGTTCTTGGGATCTTTCTATGAGAATAAAACTCGATGAACATCAGGTACGGAATTTCGCCCATTCGATCCACTGTGCGGTGACTCAATTCTGTCGTTTTCAATCAGTCAATTTTGACTGATTCAGATTTAAAGAATAGGTAGTATGTAGAATACTTGGAAAGCTTTGAAAAAATTGATCTGGGAAACCTGAAAAAGTCAGGAAAAAACTTCAAAATTATTGTGGACGCCCTCAAATCGAAAGAAGAAATTAATTTGCCTTCTTCTTGTACCTCAAAATTATATTTTTGATTACAAAAATTACGTTCAAGTTAGAATTTTATCACTACATACGCGTTTTCATTTCAAGTAGAAAAAATTTGAAAAAATTGTAAGTATAGCAATTTTTTGCCTCTCCAGTAGTGTAATTCTGAGTGGAAAACGATAAATCGTTTTTTTTTCAGAACTCTATAATTTTTGGGCCAAGAAAATAAAACGATTTTGATTTTTCTCAAAATTCATTTTTTTCAAAGAGCTTTCCTACTAAGGGTCGAAAATGGCCCTTGACTCAGAATTGATCAAAGCTGGCCCAAAATGTTACTTATGGTCTAGAAACATCCCAATATTTTTTTGATTCCTTACCCCTCCCCCCCCCGAGAAATGCACTTCAGCACTTGAAATTTTTTTAATGGAATTTGTTAATGATGTACTTTCAATGTATGACTATTTTGATTCCAAATTTTACTTTGAGTTGGGATAACTTGCTTGTTACTACGAAAAAGTGGTAAAAAATCACGTTTTTTTTGGTTTTGATTTTTTTTTGACAATATTGCCCCCAATTTCAGGGTCCAAAAAAAATATTTGTGATGCGTGATGCATGACCACGTGACCGAACCAATAAAAAAAATCCAGCCATGACACTTCCTCAAAATTAAAAAAAAAAATTTTTGAATATTTCAATGTGAGAAAAAATTGGAAAAATGTGAACCGAAAATTTTCAAAAAATTCTCATTCGTACTACTCAACAAGATGTATAATTTGTGAAAATTTCAAAAATTTTTACCCATCCCTTCCAGAGATATCGTGTGTTGAAATTTTGACATTAAAAGCGATAATTCCGAAATGGGTTGGGGTAGGGGGTCAAAATATTTTTGGGGATGTTTCTAGACCATAAGTAACATTTTGGGCCAATTTTGATTAATTCTGGGTCAAGGGCCATTTTCGACCCTTATTAGGAAAGGCTCTTTTTTCTGAAATTCATAAATTTAAAAAAAAATTGTTCATAATTTTTTTTTTGAAAATTGAGTATTTTTTGATTTTTTTTTTCATCCATTACCCCTTTGAATTTCAAGATAGGCAACACATTCATGTTCTTTGTTGTCTAGGTCGCATTAATTCTATTGAATTGTACTAGTTCACAGGTCACACTTTATCTTCGAGAGGAAAAAACGAGAATTTGTGTAACAATACGTACCCAGACGTTTATTTGTTACCTGGCGTTACAGGGTGAAACAAAATTTTTATCTAATGCATGTAAATTATTTCGATACAGTTATTCGAATTTTGGCTAGCGAAGGGGTTTTTGCCTCGCCAAGCTCGGAGCAATTGCTGGCACTAAATCAAGTGACACAACACGTAGCATTAAGCTTAAGTAAAACGTTCGGGGTTGCGACAATGTTGACAAGATATTTCTAGGGATTTACATAGAGTGTACGGTTGAATTGTACTGGGTTGTTTAACAAGAACATGCGTATACAAGAATCCATTTGAATTGGAATTGAGTGTGACGCTTAAGAAGCGTTTACACTGATTAAATAACTTTTTGTTTCGCCGTAATGAAGGCTATTCCGGGGTTACGAACTTGGCAAAGTGATTGGCTTCGAGGGTTTTTTTCTTAATCGAGGTTTCTTTTCGGCGTTGTTATTCGACTGGAGTATTTTTTGGCTCACAGAATCCATAGAATCAATTATGAGGTTACACGATGCATAAAATTAAAACCATCCAGATCGACATCGAAGGTGTTGAAATCTCCCAACGTATATGTATCCGCGTGTAACGAGATCCTAAAATTCGCACCCCTGTATGCGTTTATTTATTCTACTGTTGTTATTTTAAAGCGTCCTTCTCCCCCGATGAACATAATAGAAGAACGTTAAACTCTATTAAGACATTCTAATACAAATCTAAATACAATCGCCATTTCCCATTAATGGTTATCTTCTAGAATTACCTAATTGTTTCGCAGAATTGTATAAATTGAATAGAAAATGCAATCTTCCTTCATGTTCAAGAACCCGAGTTGAGTCGTTTTGTGTTAGATGCTTAATTCTCTCTGTAAATCTATTTAACTTACGTATTCAAGAAGACGTGTCTGTTTAACGTTTTGAAAATCTTGAAAGTTATTGCTGTACTGGCGAACAATGGAATCGAGTTTTTATGAGATGAAAATTTATTTGCAGGTATAACGCGGCGATGAAAGTGATGGTTTATCGAGATCACGGGTATTTTCAAAGGCTATACGGTAGTTTGGAACACGTGGATTCATTCGTTCGTATGGTCGTTGTGGCGTGTTAAATATATGATCGAATTTTATACACCGAAATGTATTACTTATTTTTTTTTCCTCCATCGTCATTTTTATAGCATTTTTTACGCTCTAAAGTCTGGGGGTCGAATTGAAATTATTAATTTTCGTAGATAGCCGAAAGGGTTGATTTTGAAACACGTGTTTTCAAATTCGTTTTTAAAGGCGATGGTTTTTTTTCTCCTGCGGTGTAATTGTTGAAAAGTTTCTGTTACGGTTGCGATCTTGATTCAATTTACGTTGCCAAGTAATCTGAAAAAATTTCGGGATAGTTGCTAAATTTTCATGGGTTTTTATCAAATTCCTCGTAAACTTATTTCGGCTACCTGCGTTGAAATTTCGAATAAATTTTTTAACGAATCGAGTAAAAAAAATCGCCCATACGAGTAAGATTTAAATTTTCTCGTTTGTTAAAGTTTTATTCAAACTTTTAATTGGAATAGCAAACTATGTATCAAGCTAAATTTTTTTCAATTTGTACGTCGAAAAAAAAATAGAAATTTATGAACGAAAAAAAAAACAGAATTTTTATCCAATTTTTTTGCTTTTGCGATGCTTGTTGAACTTGATTTCGTGCAAAAAATTTGCCTGGGTTTCCAATATATTCCAATATAATTTTCTTTTCAATAGTAAATGTTTAACTTTACTTTTAAAATTCGAAATTGTTGTGCTTTTTTTTTTTGAAGATCCAATATTATTTATACAGTTTTTGAAGAAGAAAAAAATGATTAGATGGAAAAAAATGATTGTTCGGTTTTGTGGTCAATGAACTCGAATTAATTTTGCATTCGATTCCGAACTCGATTATTTTGGAAAAACCTTCCATTGTCAGGAGGGGTAAACTAATTCTTAATTAGTACGTGGAATGTTATTCTCATTCAAATTCCAGTGCCAGATTTCAATAAAAACAGGCTGTTATAACTTTGGACGTTTCCCCCAGACCGGAATAATTAATTTAGAGATCAATGAAACAGAGCTATCCACGTGTTAGCTTGGATAACTCGCTGTTAACAGCGTAGATTCACAACTTCGTATTCAAAATGATGAAAAAAATCACTTATGATTATTGGATTTGCCTGATTACAAAACTACAATCAAATTACAAAATTTCGAGACATTTTTCAAAACGCATTTAATTTGAAAAAAATTGATTTTTTTCATTTTCTGGCTTGCACAGATTTTTTTTCATTTTTTCAAAATTTCAAATTTTTTTGCTTAAATTGAACAGTTTTAATATCCTTAGGATTTAAAAATCTCAATTGTATGAAGCTGGTAAAAGTATTTAAAAATTGAGAAAGAATCCAAAAAATACATTTTTTTTTTCATTTCTGAAAATGGAAAAATAAAAAATAAAAATCGTAATTTTTTCTGGGGGGGGGGGGGAGAGGAAGAATGGATAAATATATTTTTAATCCATTTTACAATTTACATTCCTTAAAGCCATTTTATTTTGTAGAATTGCACTGAAAATAATGACTTCTGAATATGTGTTTGAATACTTTCAGGATAGGTTGGTACAAAATATAAAGACAGTAAATTTTTAGTTAAATTTTGGAATTTTCTGAACATTATGATAAAAATTTTCAAAATGACTTTTTATCGAAGTATTTTCAAAAAAATTATTAGAAAAAAAGATCAATTTTGTGGTCATCGAATTCATGATTTTCAAAAAATCAGGAACTGTGAGAAAAACTGATTTTGATTTTTTACACTTTTTTTTTCGGATTTTAGGTTTTGATTAGTGTTTGGGTGCCTATTACATTTTTTTCAGGCAGGGAGAGAAATAATACCAACGCGACAAAAAATCCAATTTTTTTTTTCAAAATTGATGTTATCTTGAGGACTTTTTGCTCACCCTTTCCTCTCCTTTTCAATAATAATTATTTCTTCAATATTTCAAATGATTGCGATTTTTTTCGAAGGGGATCATTTTTTTCGTATAAAAACATTTCTGTATGGAAAATTTTCGAATGGAAATTCAAAAAAAAAAACTTAGATCAGGGCAAATGGGAACAGCCCTCTGAGAATAAGTAAACGTGATGACCCACTGTTGGAAAATTCAAAAAAAAAAAATTAGAATGAAGTTTGATAAACTGGAGAATATTTTATTGAAAAACGGTGGCAAATCAAGATGAAAACCAAATCAAAAAAGGTCCCACGAATATTTTATGACGATTCGCAATTTTTGTGCTCGCTATACAGCAACACTGTAAACTTTTCCCCTAAAATGAATTCGGACACCTAATCCGAAATTTTTACAACTTGTTGTTGGTAATGAAATTTTTCTTCAAAATTGAAAGGAATTGTGCCAGGGAAAATTGATTTATGAAAAGTAGATATTTCGAGCCAAACTCTGCCGTTTCATGTCTGCTGGGACATATGTTATTGTCTCAAGAACTTTTGAAAAATTCTGATGCTGAAAACAACTTGTGTTGGCAATTTTACAGTTTGAAAACATTAATGGGGCATATGGTATCTCAGCACATTTTCCTGTACACTGCTACAGGGGCATACGTTTTTATAATTTGAGTCAGAGAAGAAGAAAAATTTTCGAAAAATGAATATGTTGCCCAATGAACCAGATGATGAAAAAAATTGACCCAAATGATGAATAAATATTCAGCATGAAAGGATTAAATTGGTCTCAATTTGTGTGTAAAGTTCTCCAATTTTCCAAATTTTTCAAATTTTTAACTATTATTATTCCAATTGAGCAGATGTGAGGAAGGAAGGAAGGAAGAAAGCAAGCAAGGAAAGGAGGGAGAGAGGCTGTGCTGTAATTTTCATGTTTTGGATCAAGATAACATTTTTTGCCCAGCCATTGGCTAGGTACTTTTATTATCAAAATTTTGTCATAAAAAATGATGACTTTTCAACGAAAATTCATTAAATTAATCAATTTTTTTATTTTCCTTCATTATCTGCCACTTTCTATTACGTCAGTTGAATAATATAAAGATTTGAAGAAAAATGAATGAGCTATTCAAAAAATGAAGAAAAGATCTTTCCTAGCGTAATAAATTTTTTGTTCCAATTTCAAGAAAATTATTTGGAAAAGTTTCATCGAGCATAATTTTATGGCTATTTTTTTTTTTACAAAATGGCCATGCATTTATTTCAAATTCAAAGCTAGAATAAATGTCCACAATTCGAAAATTTTCTCCATAAAAATTTGATATTTTTTCAGTAAGAAAATAAAAATTAAATCACGAAAAATAAAAATTTACAATTTTGAAAAAGCAGACATATCGCAAAAAGCTTCCTCGGTAATTTCAATTCCACCAATCTCATCGCAAATTCACGACCCAAAAATAAACCACCTACGAGCTTCAGACAACTCAATCATAACACCATAAATAATCATCAATCGACGTTTCATCAATAAGGAAAACCTCTGGCAAAACATCGTTATGCGAATAATACGACGAAGAATCGGAAATAGACATACAAAGCACACTGCTGCTGACCTGACCAACATATGGCTTTTTAAAAACTTATCCAACATGTTGAAAACTCGGCGTATATGGGAAAAACTTGGCGCTGGAGTTTTTCAACTGTACTTCCTTCAACTATATATCGAACGTGTTGCCGCGAACAACATATGTGAAAGTTAGCTGTATAGTGTTTTTTTTTTTCAGTTGTTCATGTCATCGCGGTTGGTTTTTGTTTTTGCTCCGCTTCTGTCGGAATAATCAATGCAATGTGCGGCACGTCTGCGAATATTACAAACGAACAAAAAAAACCTACGCGTCGAGGTAATTAAGATGATAAACGAAGGCTCGAAGGGGTCGAGAGGGACACGCAGTCGCCAAAAGAAACCTACAAATGGGGAAAACTTGCCAGTTTTTCGGTCGTGTGTAAAATATGTACCCGTATGTGAATCCATATCTCGTAAAAATGAACTTTATATTAAACCAGAAAAAAATTTTCATATTCTGGCGCAGTATACTCTTAACCGTAGATACACAAAGCCTTGGTAAACGAAATATACCTACGGAAGGCTTAAAGAGCGAGGCATTCTCGAAGGCAGGAATTAAAGCGAATTTGTAACGCAGAACTACTTTATTCAATTTTTACTGCATATGCAGAGATATCTGTATCGAAACGTTTTCCATTTCTTCTCACGGTAAAAAATTCAACTTTTTTTTTCAAAGTCAGGTAAATAGGGAATCGTATAAATCCCGAAGCTTAACTTTTTTTAATAAACAAGATTTCATCTCGATAGATGGATTTTTGTTCGGCGAAAATTTTCAAATTATGTACGTTTCATGCTGAAATTCAATAGGCACAAGTTTTATTGGAAATTTTCACTTACCTTCGTGTATACGATGTTTCTTGAGCATGTAGAATTTTTTTTTATCTATTTTGATAGCGTTGTCGGCGTAATTGTCGGATTTATGTTTAAACGGATGCTGGTTTCGAAAAGCCGAATATTTCCATTTGGATTTAGATTTACAAGGTGCCAGCTTACATGGTCTCGTTTCCGTATGCTCTGTTTCCGATATAGGGCAAGGCTCGTCGGTTTTCATCAAGTTTACACATCGTAAATGCCTCGTTTGTATACCAGCCCCGCATTTCGTACTGCAGTCGCTCCAACTGCTCCATTCCATGCCTGAAAATGGTTCAGCAAATAAGAATTTCGATTTAGGCCAAATCAAGACCCAAGAAAGGAAGTTTATATTTTTCCATGGCTGGGAAAATTCGATCGTTCCAAATGATTCATGTTTTGGTCTTTCGATTTATGGGCTGAGAAATTTTTTTCACCGATATTATTTCGAATTTTTCATTTTTCCTCACTAGCTCCTAGTCCTATTTAAGGTTCCTCAGAAAGATTCAAACAATCCACATAGGTAATTGTAAGTTCAATATTATTTCAATGTTCCATTTCTTGATTTTTTTTTTCAAAATTGTATGAAATTTTAGAAAATTTTCTTTTCCAACAGTAAAATTTAAAAAAATTTGCAATTGTGGTTTTCTCATTTTTTTGCAGTTTTGATCTTTTTCATTTTTTTAAAAAATTTCATATCTTCTAAAAGTTTTTTCAGGTATTAAATCAAAAAAAAAAAAAATTAAAAACATGAATTTGGATTTTTTAATATTCAAAGTTGAAAAAAAAATTAAGGAAAAATGTAAAAATTACTGGGAAAATGTTTCAAGTTGAAAGAAATTCAAAACAACGTGAATTTGAAAAAAATACTAATGGAATCAAAGTTGAAAAATTTTTGAGAAAAATTAAATTTACTTTTAAAAAATTTACAGCTGAAGAAAATTTTAAATTTTTGGTAAAAATTTTGGTACTTATTGAACATTTTTTCAACTAGTTTTTTTAAAACATTTTTCACAAATTAATGTTATTTCAAGTTTTTTTTTTTGACTCAAAAACAACTTTGAATTCAGTTCAAAAGTTTTGAATTTCATGATTTTCAAAATTTTTTCCTAATTCAATAAGTTCATATACCTGATAAAAAAAATTTAAAAATTTAAGGGTCTGTATTGTAAAGGAGCAATTTGGCCTCTGGTCCAATTTGTTCAAAATTTTTTATGCACTCCAAAATGATCTATCAAGACAAATGGAATGACATAAAAATTTTGAACAAATTCGACTGTGTTATAGGTAAATTTGGCTACCACCTCGCCTTTACCTATATCGTGTGGCTACACTGGGTGCATCGAGTATTACGACGCTCCGAGCCGGTACTTGGACGTCCGAGTACCGCGATCGGCATTCAGTACAGTCTGTTAATTACGTGTGTAATTGTTCTGTCTCGTTATCAACGTCTCGGCCACGAGCAACCGCTCGTGCCCAATGTTAACTTGTTCTTTTCAGTAAATTTGTCAATTCGTAAAAAGTGTGGATAATTCGCCTCGCGAATTATCTAGTTTTTCTGTTAATTTGTTAATTTCAAGTTAAAGTGTTAAATACAGTCAACTTTTCCGTTAATGTGTTATTTTCTGTTAATTTGGGTAGTTTAGTGTGTAACAGTGCTAAACTTTCGCTGCTCATGCAGTATGTTAAAGTAGTTGCCCTGCAGACATCTATTTTTAACATTGGCGCCCTGGTCGTGGTGGTTTTTGGTGAAAGTGCACCCCCCAGAATCGCACACCTGAGTTGAAGGTAAATCCACGGATTTACGGGTAAGTGTTTTTTACACTTGTGGACATTTTTGAGCTTGTTTCAAGCTGAACTTTTTCCCTGAAAAAGATCGCTCCGGAAATATTGAACTTCAATATTTTCCATTTTTTTATGTGTATTTCTTAATTCGACTCGAATTAAGAAACCCCCCCCCCTGTGAACTTTTTTAACCATCTTTTAGTACCAGATTTGTATGATTTCCGTGTGAACTGCTCTGGAAAATTTTTCCATCGAGATCTGATCCACGGAATCGTACATAAAGGTGGCTCAAGGTGCCCTTTTGGACATCGGACGATTTCCGTCGCCATCTTGGAATCTTGGAAGACGCATTCCATTGCGGCTCGACATCGAGCTCGCCAACGGATACGCGGCAGGTACGAGCACTCCGCTCCCTCCCGCACCACCCGGACTTGAATAACCATCAGCAACGATTTTGCAAACGTAGCGTCTGGCAAACAACGAGCTGCGACTCGCGCTAATTTGCTGACCTTAGACAGAACATCCAGATTGCGCGCTCTGTGATTAGTAATCTAAGATTGACATTTTATCTGACGAATGCTTACGTACCTTGGCATTGCCGGACACCGCAATTGCTCAATTTTATTGCTGACTATACTTGTGATTTGTATATACGTACATATGTGTACGATTTTACTCAGATTTTTACAGTGAACCCGATTTTTGACTTTTTAATTTTCAATTTGGAAATTATCTGACGTCAGATAATCTGATTGAAAATTACCCTATTTTGTGTACTTTTTGAGAATATTTCAGCACGGCTTGAAATATCTCCACGATCTATCTTTTCTTTGTGTATTTTTTTTCATTTTTTTTTAATTCTAGTATTTTTTAGTTATTTTTATCTTAGGTGCAGCCAGTTTGCCTATAACTTTGCTCCAATAGATTTTATAGGTTTTTATTGCAATTTGACTTCAAATTGCAAGCAACATTATTCTGTTACAATTTTCAGCTGCAAGAACTGACAATATTTACGACTTCGTAAATATTCATTTTTTTAAATTTTTTTTTAGAAATATTTCAACTTCATTTAGGCGCAGCCATTTGCCTGTACTTTGCTTTTATATTTTCGCACTGCGAAAATATCCTGACGAACATTTTATTTTTTTTAATAAAGTGCAGACAATTTGCCTATACTTTGCTCCATAATCAATTTTTATTTTATTATTTGTGCATTTAGCGCAATTTGACTTCAAATTGCCAATTATTTTGAATATTTGCATATTTTTTACGTGTGCTTTGTGTGCTTGGACTCTAAGCTTGCAATTATACGATTTTTTTTACCTGTTTGATTTTGCTATAGGATTTTTGTATTTTTTTGGAAATTTTTATTGACGTCAATAAAAATCCACGATGTCGGATATAGAGTTAGGTGTAAACGAAATTAGGGCTATTCCAGAAACTGGGACTGCTGACGCAGCAGCCATCAGTGCTCATACTCGTAGCGCCGCGAACCGCGCCGCGCAACCGATCGCAAATAATACATCCACCGCGACGACATCCGCGAAATCGAAAAGAGGTAGGAAACGTAAAAATCTTAATTCGACCGAAAACAATAATTCTGAACGTCAGAATATTGAAAACGATCAACCCTTGGCGGACGTAAATAATCCACTGCTTGACGTACAAGCAGTAAATAACCCTCGACCCAGCCAAGAATTTGGACCTCCGAATCTTGAAGATCAAGAATTTGAAAACCAAATGTTAAATTTAAATATTCCGGAACATCCAGAAACTCAAGCTCCGCATAATTCTCCCGCGACCTCCGAAAATGTAAATATCAACTCAAATATTTCATCGGACCGACCCTTGTCTGACCCCGGTAGTCACCCCTCTGGTGTAACGGTGGAGAACGTCTCCACCTCTGATACCGAAGGGGACAGCGTTATTCATCATAACCCCAATCCAGACACCGATGAATCAGGAATCGAGGAGAATTTTGCATCGGCATCGGATTCGGATCAAAGTGAGGACAACGTGCACCAAAATTCGCCAAGTACGATATTGGCTCTACAAGGAGGTAATGGGGCACAAACCCCTCCGACCCCCTCAGCATTCCAATACGTAGGATCGCGACCTGCATCCACGGAAAGTCACGTTTGGGCCCATGAACGATATTTGAAAGATCGTAGACATTTACGTAATGGTACCCCTTCGCGACCAATACCGCCTATGCACAGCGTAGGCAACCGTATTGACTCGCCACGTTTGATGACTAATCAACCTAACAGTATACTCGTACCAGTCACCGTTCATGCGCCAATGAATCACGATACTACCATCATGCCAAGGGGCACTGGAGTAATTATGAATCCACCGACTCATCAAGTTCCGGTTATACAAATGAATACCTCCGGTGGGGGCCAAATGTTAGGAAATTCGGCTGTCCCGCACCTCGCCATCGGGGGAGGTAATTTTGCGAGTAATAACTTCCAGCAGATGCTGGAAGAAGAAAGAATGCAAAATAATGCCCGTTTTACGTCAATCGAGGAACAACTCGAAGATCAAGCGAAATACAATGAAGAAAACACTGCGACGTCGCAGTGTATTCAGAGTGTCTTGAATAAACAACATCTTCGAATCGGTGAAACCGAAGATGCTCTAACTAAAATCGGCGAATTCCTTAAATTAAATTCGAAACGTATGGACGATACCGTGAAAGAAATTAAAGAAAATACGAAAAAACGGCTCGAAGATATCGAAAAAGATATCGACAGTAAAGACCAAAACATACGGTTTCGAATGGGCCAACAAGAACAACTGGGTTCCGTAATAATCGACCGTCTAACGGACGTCGAGAAAAACGTCGGTGAAAAACTCGATGAACGCATTTTTAACCAAGTGCGAGCGGCTACGGCCGTAAAAAATTTCGAAGAAGGTAGGCACCCAGAAGCCCGAAAAAGTAGACGAAGGACCATGAAAACGGACACCTCCGTCGAAGCCTTCCGAACAAGAGGAATAATCCTCAACAAGGAAACCATACACCAGCCGATGGAATTTCTGAGCCGATTCGAAGATCACATCGAGGACCTCGATATGACAGAACATCAAAAATGTGGCCTGGTATTAACCCTGATAAACGAACATCTCGCATGGGTTAAACAACAAGCAACCGCCAATAATTGGGAGAAATTTCGTGATGATTTCGAAACGGAATTCTGGGGCATAGGAGCTCAAGAAAACTCCTTTAGAGCATTCCAAAAAACGATATTTAAAGCCGAAAATTCCCGTGCAATGGCTGGGAAATACCTAAATTGGTATCCGACTTTAATTAACATGGATAATGTACCCGACTCGCGTGTCATATCCGTTATGTACAATAAAATGCCTCAGACAATGAAAGATAAATTCTCACTTGACGACAAGTCAGAATTAGAAAAATTTCATAAACGATTATACGAAATTTCGCGTGATAACGAAGAAGTTCCCGAAGATGCGGTCGGCGTCTTCGAAATAGAAACGACCACCACTCGCGAAAAATCACCATCACGTCCCCAATTTACTACGAATCCGGTTCAATATAACCAAAACCGGAATCAAAATCAGAATAGAAATAATTATAATAAGAATAGTAATAATAACCAAAATTGGAACAATTCGAATCGAAATCAGAATTGGAATACGAATTCAAATCCGAATAATAATCAAAATCGCTCAAATCCGAATACTCGTACCAATAATGCACCGCATCCGCGACAGACAGATGCCGGTAGTGCACCTAGACGTAGTGACGACACTACGCCTATATTGAAGAAGGTACATTTCAATGATGGACAACCGCGGACGCCGCCAGTCAACCACATTGAAACCGAGTCAAACGAAAACCCTCAATACGAAAATGTTGATGAGATCATCAACGAACAATTCTCCGGAGTAACCCTAGAAGACGGCTCGGAAAACGAGTGAAGCTAGGGCCGAGAGGGCCAAGCCCTAGCAAGAGCAATATTGAGCCCGAATATTTCGAAAAATATTTTGCGGATTATGAATTCATCGGCGACGGAGTTCCACATTTCTTAAAACGGGAGGACGCAAGAATGAAACCGCTCCCTTCGTACCTTAAACATCAAATTTCCTTCGGTGACTTACTGAAGGAAATAGAAAATGTGGAATTCGAGAAAAAGAAAGCCATTCTCGGAATTGGAACATTAGAATTGAATTATTCGAAGAAACCCTTCGAAACATTAGACAAGGAACTGCGAGCCGTAGTTAACTGTTTATGTGAGAAAGGGTTTGAAGAAATACTTATATGCTTTCCGATTATCAAACCGAGAATACAAGGCGAAAAACCGGTTCGAAAATACCGGTACGTTCAATTCCGCCGAATGTTCACTCGTCTGACGCAAGACGATCGAATATCGATCTGGCATCAACCCGCTCATTGTTACGCTGAAATGGTGTGGGAAAATAATTATCTCAGACGACGCATTGCGCGACCCGCGCACGATTCAGACGATAATATGATCCCGAGAATGGATAAATTCCATTATTCCGAACCAATGAAGAAATACTTCATATCGGAAAGGACATGTGCCGAAGCGGCACAGGCCCTTCTCCGCGACAAGCAACACCATGATTCGAAACCCCGAAAACGCACGGCGTCAGGGAGAATCAAAATTCGTAACGATGATCCGGATTATTACAAGCCAGACCCGAATGGGGCAAAGAAAAAGGAACGAAGAGAAAAACACGAAAAATTCTACGAAACCTACACGCTTTGTCCCGAAAAACCAATGGCCCCGCCGGGTATGTCAACATCGAATATCCCATCCTTCACGAAGTCGAATGAAGGATCCGATAAATCGCAGGAAATACCTGCCAATGATTCCCGCAGACGCCCGATGCGTAATTCCGACTCGGAATCTAGTTCGTCTTCCTCCAGTGACGACACTGAAGAGGATGAACCTCCTATACCGGCTCCGGTATCAGGACAAAAGGGAATCAAACCTATAGATCCGGAAGAAGTTCATAAGTTGAACACACGTCATCCTTGACGACGACCGTCGAAACGTGCAAAAACGGACTATAAGACGGCTGACGAGAAAAGTCAAACCGAAAACTCTGATGGTTTCGAAACGGGATGCGAGTTCGCATACCCAAGTTACGATGTGAAATTCGTTGACCCCATCGAAAATGCAAAAATTTCGGTAAAAGATCTCGACCCGATCATATTGCAACAAATCGTAACGGAAACATCAGAAGACCCGACTTGTGTAATCGAAATGGAATTTGGCAATAAAATGATGCATTCGGTGCAAATGGATACAGGGGCACTGCCCAATGTCATTTCGCACTCATTGGTTGAAGAAATCACCATAAATCACCCGCATCATATAATGTACGTACCTCTTGCGCGTCCGATAAAGATGAAATTAGCGGACGGCAAGCTTGTGGATTCGATGTCAAATATCGTCTTGATAGCCATGCACTTCATGGATATTCCAATGATCATGCCGTTTTACGTACTCGAAACAACAGCAAGAATCGTAATCGTAGGACGATTATCGATGAAAATTCTTGGCATCGAACTAAATCAACAAGATGGTTACGCATGGTGTAAACCAAAAGGTCGTACACATAAGGCAAAATTACCATTTTTGCCCAGCCATTCCTTTCAAGGGGCAGATTTGTATCAAATGGACATCTTGAAAATCGATGTCCATAAACATTATGAACACGAATCTGTCCACGTAACAAAAGATCGTACGAAAAAACTCGATTGGCTTCCACTCGATCCCGAAGATCGGGACTACGGCCCGCAACAATTTCGTGAGAAATTGCGCAAAGACCTAAACGAAGCGGTCCAAGGTGGGTGGATAACACAAAGAGAAGCCGACGACACGTACGACGAATTGGTAACTTTCGACGACTGTTTTAGCCGATATCCCGGATTATACACTGGGAAAGTTGACGGCAAACAACGGGAGGTAGATTTCAAATTCAATACCCCCGAAGAGAAATGGGGCACCTGGAGAGGTGAGAAATACCTCCCGTCGAAAAAGTTGAAATTACTAATTCAAAAAACGATCAAGACTATGCTAGCGTTGAAAATAATTCGACCATCGAAATCAACGTACATTAACACCCTCGCACCGGTCGTCAAGAAAAACGGCGAATTGAGACTATGTCTCAACGCCGATGAACTTAATAAATGGCTTGAAAGAGTTTTAACGGAACCAAGATGCATCGAAACGATAATAAACGAAGCGCAAGGTGAGTGGTTCAGTACCCTTGACTTCGTAGCCGGGTTCTGGCAACTCATCTTGAGCGCTCGATCGCGTCAGTTCACCGCCTTTCAAGTCGACGGCCAGGTTTACGAATTCAACAGAATGCCGTACGGATTAAAGATCGCATCGGCCGAATTTATCGAAATGATGAACGAAGTTATTCCAATAGGCATGGAAGGCGTTCAAACTTTCGTCGACGACATTTTGATCGCCGCAAAGACCTTCCAAGAGATGAAAGAGCGTTTAAAGAAAGTACTAACGCTACTACGAATAAACGGATTGAAGCTCAATCCGACGAAGACCGATCTCTTTAAACGAGAAACGAAACATCTCGGCTTTCGACTCGCAAAAGACACTATTGGAAAACAGAGCGAGAAAATTCAGAAATTTAACGAATTTAAGCAGAAACACACTAACGCGAAAGGCGAATTTTCCCTGACAAAGGTGAAACACGTCCAAACGTTAGTCGGCTTAACGGGACTTTACCAGCGTTTTATCCCCAACTACCAACAGATTCTCGCGCCCATTCATCGCCTGGTAACCCCAAACAAAGAAAATTGTGAATGGGGACCAGAACAGGCCGAAGCCTTTAGACAACTCGAGGCCGAGTATGTCAAAGACTTTAAACTACGGCCGTTGGATCCCAAATTAGACTTATATCTCGAAACATTGACCACCGACGACGCGATGAATTCGGTCCTCTACCAGATCGTAGAGGACCAAGAATGCGTCGTCATGTTTACAAGTTATTCGTTCCGCCCGCATCAGAAGAAGTATACAATACTAGATCGGGAGATGCAAAATCTTGTAACCACGATTCATAAGATGCAATCGTGGTTACACGGATCGAAGATTCACGTGCGATCGGACCTAAGACCAGTAGTCCGAAAATTCGAGTCGATCGTACAGACTCACCGCAAAGCAGCCGGTTGGATTACCGAGCTGAATAGCTATGATCTCGAATATGACATCAAGACCCCGAAGCGATACTTACAAAAAATAAACGCTCCGGAAATAACACTATGTACGATCGAGGTCGCATTAAAATCCTTGGAATGGACTTCCATCGAACCCTACGCGGTAGAGTTCGTTGGAGCCATGACTGGCGACTTATTATCGAATTTAGACGATATCGCACTATACCAAAAAGACGACGTAGCCTGTCAGAAAATTGCGGAAATTTTAGCGGGACCTCCCGCTGAAAATGCAAAACTGCAGGCAAAACAGGAGAGGCATAGAAAGAAGTTCGCGCTCGTCCCCGACGAACAGGGATGAGCCACGTTAATGCGAACATACGAAAGCGGAATGTCAGTGCCAGTTCTGCCGCGTGAACTGTTCTTTGACACGATAGATTACTTACACGATATATACGGGCACCCAGGTGCGGCGAAGCTAGAGTCGATTTTCAAACGACTGTATTTCTATACTAACGCAATGAAATACATACGCACAATATGCAATCAATGCATAGTGTGTAAAATTAATAAGAGCTATTCGCCGCGAAAACACCTGGAGTACGCACAGATCGAGGCGTACCACCTGGGAGACGTTCTCTCAGTGGACCTCTTTGGACCATGCGGTCCAAAATCGGGCCCTAGATATTTACTCGTTGTAAAGGACGTGTTTACGGGGAGATGCTGGCTCCGCCCTCTCCACAACATCTTTAACAAGACCATAAACCCGGCAATGGAAGCGATAATAAGAAACATTCTAAGCTTCCAGGTGAAAATTAACAAGGTGATTACGGACAACTGATCACAGTTCACGAGCGACTCGTGGACTAACTTGTTAAATAAATATGACATCGAAGCCCGGCATACCACGACGTATAACCCGCAATCGTCGCTCGTAGAACGAACGATGCGAATAATTGGTGATAAATTGCGGGTCAAGGTCAACGAACGGTATAATCCGAACGGTAGTCACTATGGATGGCACGAATACATCCATGAAATCGAATTGGAAATCAACAACACTCCAACACCGTTCAACTTTACACCGAACGAGGCCTGGGGCATTTCTAACGAACTGTCAAAAGAAATCCCCGCGAAAACGAACATCTTCAATTTTCGCCACAAGCTCCAAGCGCTGCTAGAAACTCTGACGAAAAACGAGCCAACATCAGTGACATCAGAATATTTGATGCAAAATAAGTTACACTGGGCCCCCGGAGATCCGGAGAAACCAGATGACTTTTTACACGACGATGACGACTTCGTACGTGTAACAGCTGATGGAGCATGTTCGCACAACGGGCTCGATAAGGCGATAGCAGGCATCGGAATATGCTTTTCTCCTGACTCAGAGAGAAACGTATCCGAAAGAATTTCGGTGGCGAACTTCGTCAACTCGAATAATTTAGCCGAAACTGTTGCAATCCAAAAGGCGTTGGAGATCTTGCATTTCAATGACGTGAAAAAAGTAAAATTATTTACTGATTCACAGTACGTTGCAAATGCAATGAATAAATACATGCCGAATTGGAAATTGAACAACTGGAAAAATGCTAAACGTCACGAAGTGGTGCACAAGGACCTCTTCCTAACGATTGAATCACTGATTCAAAAATTTGACAGTTTTCAATTGCACCACGTTAAGGCTCATGGCGACGATTACGCCAACACATTCGCTGACCGTCTTGCGAAGAAGTCTGTCTATACGTCTGAACTTAAGAAAATTAAGGTCGATTCACTTTCGCAGCGCGAAATGATTGAAACATACATTCGGGAGCGGCGCATGCAGCAGCGTGCGCACGCCGAATATTTACACAATAAGAATAATTTAGATCCGCCTTTGCTGCGTGAAGGCGACATGATTTTGCTGACTGAGCATAAATCATCTGCTGCTGGCTATGGTATTTCCGAGAAGCTTTTACCGAAAAAGCTCGGACCATACTATATTGCCAGAAAAATGACGCACAACTGCTACAAAATCGTTGAATCTATTGAAGATACGATAGGTAAAACGGTTAATGTGCGTCAAATATCTCTATTTTTAACGGTCGCGCAACAAAATGATTTAAAACAGGACGCCTGTTTTAAATCAAAATTACATCAACAAAGTATTGAAGAACGTATTTATCAATACTTGCACGACCACGAAAAAATAGGTAAAGAATTTTCACCCGCTCAATTTCGCAGGCCGGTGAAAATTACAGCGGAAAAAATCGCACGCGATGCTGCGAAAAAATTGCACGACGAACGTGCAGCACGCCGCGCCGCGCAAGCAGCGTCGAACAGCAAAGAAAAATCGGCACCGCCGATTAATCCATCGAACATGACGCTGCGATCAAAGGCAAGCACCTCCGCGCCGCCGACGTCGGCGGTAACGAGAAATAATCCGTCCAGTGACGTCACGGTGAAATCCAACGAGCCGAACGAACAGCCAACACCGAACGTCACCAACGAACGGGCGAAGTCGCTACGTTCAAATAAAAATCTTCAATCAACTGCCGCTGCCAACCCACCGCGTAATATTACGCGGAAGAATAAAAAATCATTGCTGGTCGCGATGATGAATTTTATTCCAGAGTCGGAAAAACAAAATTTCACGGAAATTTTAACTTCCGACTCGGAAAGCGAAGATGAATTTGCACTTGCGAATTCATAATTTTTCAATACGTAGGTTGGCAATCAATAAACGTTTTTTCGCACTCCAGGAGGGTAGCACTGCTATCTCCTGGCGATTAATACGCAAAGGCGACCGGTTGGTAACGTACCAGCCATTATTAATTTTCTCGTTTTGATTGACAGATCACTTGTCAATATTCGTGCGTATAGCTTTCGCCTGCTTACCTGGCTTTCTTTTGTGTATATTTTTTGCTGTTCTAACTTTATTTCTGTATATTGAACTTTACTGTCTCGCGAGTGCGAAACATTTTATTCGTATTCTTAACTTTGTGACATTCGGTAAAGATTTTTTTTACCTTAACCATTGATTTCGACGCGAAATTCAATTTTTTTTTTCTCTACATTCGGTAATATTTGTCTATTATCTCGACGCGAAGATATTTTCCATTTGGTACATTCCGACGTCGGAACATTCCTTCTTGGTATCGTGTTGAATCTACGTTGCTACAGAATTCTCGGTGAGTTTTATTTTTGTTCAATAAATATGCTTTGTAGATTTGACTTTAGCAACGGATATAATACATTTACCCATCCGTGGGTATTAACAGTTAATATTTCATACGAAATTACAATAGGAAGTTGGAATTCGACGTCGAATTCCAACGACTCCAAGGCAATTTCCACTCGAAAGATCGAATGGAGACAAGAAAACATTTTCAGCATCGAATTCATTTTGTTTATCGCCCACCTCAACGTATTTTTTACATTTACAACCGAGTAACGAAAGTCGTTACTCGAAGGTGGAATACAATATTTAGTAATTCATACTTTTTCGACGCGAAAAAGCTATAAATCTGTGGGCGATATTGCTGAAATATATGTATAAATGTATGTGATTTTCAGAAAAATGATCGATTTAATACACGACGTCGTGTATTGAAATTCATCAATGCCAAATGTACCTGCTTTATTACGCTTATTATTATTAAAAATACACGTGAATATATATATTTTGGATACTGTGTTTGCGAATTAGAAAATTCAATATGCGAATCTGCCGTGCACGATTCAAATATTGGATTCGACTAATAAACACAGTTCAACTTCATTGAAAAGCCGTTGCCATGCCGCGCTGCAGCATGCCGCCGGATTTTCTTGAAGAATACTTATTTATTTCATTTCATGTGTATGTGTAGAATATAAGGCTTCGATACACGAAAATGCACGGCATTTTCAGGTACGAAAATATGGTAAAAATAGCTTTAATCGAGTGTACGAATTCGGCACCATAATGACGCCAGTATGATGCAATCGTATACCTACTTACATTACCTACCTAACGTTACGCAGTTGAAACGCACGGTATACGGGTCCGTATACCCATTTGATTTTGGCACTGCCGAAAACACGTTTCTTTTTGAAAATCTATTGTCTAGTGTTACGCTGCAAAACCTTATCGATACGAACGACGGTCGTCCGTAGCCGATAACGTGTTTAATTTTAGAAATCCAGTCCATTGTCGCGCTGCAAGAATGGATGGATATTTTTTTTTGTAGATTTTATTACTCGTAACTGTAAAATACAAACGGATAATTTATTATGGGTAAAAATGAGCCAGCACGGCTGAATTCACGGCTACCCATAATAAACACATTCGATCGAAACTATTCTTGACGAGTAGATATGACCTACTCATTTTTTTTTTTCTCGAATATTTCGATCGAATATTTTTCTTTAGATTTAAAATATATTTTAGCCCTCAATTACCTTCTATCAGTATTAGATGGAATTCAGTTAATTTTGCACGTGCAAAATTAATGAATTTCAAGGTGAAGAATTTTGAAATAGGATACGGCGGTTTTCGAAGTCGAAAACCAATTCGTATTCATTTCTTGTTGATTTTCGCTGCAAACAATTTTACCTATTTCTTAATGTAAGAATTCAAATAAAACACTGTGAATGCCGTCACATTCATAGATATTTACTAAAACATGTGTGGTGAAATATTGTATATTTATTTCTCGACGTCGAGAAATGAATAGGTACGACCTATTCAATAATTTTCAATGTTTCCCAAACATGTTCGAATTAGTTACATTAAATATAGGATAAATTTTCGTACGACGAAAATATTTTTTTTCTCTAACTTTCACTGCCTACGTATTTAAGAAATACTAGTCGATTTTTTTCTTTCGATTTCTCTCTTGTCAACCTACGGATAAATCTGCAGGCAGATTCATTGGTAATTTGACATTTGCTGCTCAAAAATACACTATGAAAATGAGCTGTCGTTCATGTTTGTAGTATATTTACGTATTACAGCAAATAAAAAAGAGAGAAATCCAAGTAAAATATTGCGACGCGCAATATGATTTTTTTTAACATTTCTAGTCAAATAGGTACCTGATCGATACCAGGAAAGTAGGTATTCCTACTTTCTGGTATAATACTCATAATTTTACCTATTTTGAATACCTATTTATTAACGAATACATGAATTTGCACTGCAAATTCCATATCGTTTCCTTTCATTCAATTTCGAGTGGAATTGAATAGTGATTTTCGCACGTGCGAAAACAAATAGGTACCTATCTATTTAGATCGAAGTCGATTTAAATACTTCTATTTTAGTATTTTGCTGTAGTTTTTGAACCCCGCTTCGTATTTAGACGTAGTTCAAAGTAGATTCGATTGGTATTTGGTAGATAGGTTGGCAAAATTACATGAACTGAATTGACGACGAGATAACGTTGACAACGCCGCCCGTCGAAGGTCGACGAAAGAATTCGGTACATCGGCAATGCTTTTCGAAGCAACCGATGTACCTAGACAAAACAATCGGCCGAGACTCAACCTTATCTTTTATCGATTCTTTTCATCGCAATTTTGCTTTCGATGCTTTCTTGGGTTGTTGGAACGTAGCAATTCAACGTATACGAAGTCGTATATCGTTTCTTTATTTTTTTTGCAGCTATGCTTTCAGACAATCCCAAGGAAAATTCAGACAAGCAATTTCAATTATTGCATACGTCTGAACCGCTTCTCGATCGCCTGATACAGGCGGAAAAATTCGAGAAGCCGCCAAATACAGTCGTATCTACGTATATTCCGTCGCTGGCGGAATATACACAGCCGAAGCGACCGCAAGTGCGGCCGCCGACGCCCGACTTATTTTTAGAAATGTATGAGATCATCGACGTCGATGATCTCCGATCGGATACGTCTTCGCTAACGGATTTTCCTCTTAGCGACGACGAATTTGATATAAAGGACCATCCGGCAAACTGGTGCGAGTGCGCCAGTTTAGATTTTAGCACTCGTGTGACAAATGCTCATACCGGTGGCCCTATTATGACGACCAGATTATTGACTCAATAATCGGAACCGCGTTATGACGATCTATTGCCTGCTTTTATTTTGCAGACATGCCGGACATTATTTTATGCTCCCGGTGCCGTCGGAACCTAGCCGAACCATCAGCAGAACCAGCCGGCTCCATTCGTCATCCCCCGGGGATGCCCGTATACGTTTATTGGTCGTGCGGCCACGCGTTCCATCCCCCGTGCGCTCGCGCGGGGGTGGAACAGGAACTCCGGGAAGCAAGGATGAGGAACCCGCCTCGTCCCCAAAATTCATACGTTCCAGAATGCTTCCACTGTCCGCTTTGCGACGCATTAATACCCGCTGCACGGATGGCGGAAACGGTGCCTTTGGTCGGACCAGTACCCCCGCCCGCGCTGCAGGCGGCGGTACTGGAGGAAAACCAAGTCCTGCGCTCGCAGGCCTTGGACCAATCCGCGGCGAATAATATTCTTCGCGATCAAGTGTCCGCGGTGAACAACACCCTAGTCGATATTACGCGTGCGTTCAACCATATTGTACCACGTTTTAATTTAGATGATTTCGTCCAAGCCCGCGCGGCGGGCCATATCGAACTTAACCGATACGTGCAATCTCTTCGGTTACCGGCTCGCGAGCGCGAACCGGCGCCGAATAACGTACTTCCGCTGAATCAATCGCGACCGCAGTTGGACATCGCTATCCAACAGGCAGCACGCGACGGTGTACCGCGTGCAGTGTTGGCGCAGGATGCCGCAGCTGCGGCATCCGGCCAGCCAAGACAAATCTTCTGGCGCATGCCAGAAGATGCGGCGAATCGATCTCCGCTGGTGCAACCAGTTGCACCAAACGCCGAATTCGCGCAGAACGCGCCCCGTTACGAACAACCGCCGCGAAATAGAGCCCAACATCCTGCACGGCAGGATGCGCCGCAACCCCGTCGCAATCGCTCGGCATCACGCTCCCCCGCACGGCGGGGCCGTGCGCCTCCCAATCGTTCGAGATCCGCCAACCGAGCCGCGCAGAACCGACCGGTGGCACGTCCAGCGCGCGCGCGCTCGGCGTCTGCCAATCCGGGAAGGAACCAGCCGCCGGCGCCGCGCTTCGCTGGCTTACCGACACCGGTAATTGCCAGCGATGTTGCGACGCCAAGCTGGTATGGTCCCATGCTGCCGACAAGAAATACCATAAGTTCGGTACTGTCTATTGCATCCTGGAACGATCGCCCGGTGGTCGTTCTAGGTAGTTACGTTCTTTTCGGCGACCAATTCATTTGGAACATCTTACGTTCGGTTCTTCGACAACGAAGCGCGGATTTAGACCAACATCCTTATTACAGTCCGCTGTTGCCGGTTGACGCGCTGCGTCAAGCGGTACAGCAATCAGGGACGGCGCCGCGCCGTATTATATATTCTGCGGGCAGTGCGGATCTATTGAACGACGCCAATAGACACGCCCACTTCATATCCGTGACGCAGCGTTTCGAAGCTACAATTACTGAAGCCCGCGCGGCAGGCTTACAGGAACTGATCATGCTGACTCCAGCACAGCCCGATCCCCTGCCCGAAATACGCGGTATGTATATTTCGTTTTTGCGCGCGAACTTGGGACAGGATCCCAATTGGTCATTCACGGTGGTGGACTTTAACCACCACCCCGACATCAACTGGCGACGCGCCGAGATTGATGGAGGCCGTGTGACCATCCCCTTCGGTACCTGTAAGGCGCTGACGTCAGCGCTCTTACAGGCGCAGGAAGGGGCCCAGTTGGACTACATCCACACTACGCGCAGCTTACAGTTCCTGCCGCAAAGAGCGGTGCGACCGGCGGAGCCGCCGGCCGTACCCGCTCAAAACATCGCGCAACCGGATATTCCGGCGATCCCGCAAGCCGGACCGTCGTCGTCAACAGACGGTGCGAGCAGCTCGACGTCGAACTGCTCCACCACCCTCGCCACCTCTGTACAATCAGTTGATCGTCTGCCGGAGCAGAACGCTGTCCAGGCTGCTGGACTCAACCCGATTGCAGAGATGGAGGAGGACGAATCTGAAGGCGACGATTGTCTGAATATCGATTTGGACGCGAATTCTCAAGACGGCAATAACAACGACGACATGGAACTGTAAACTGCTCGAACTGCTCGATGACGTCATCGAGCAATAAATTTCGGTTTCTAATTTTTCGCGTGTCGATATTACGTTTCTTTCGATCGATATTTTTTTTATTTCGCCAGCGATCTCGATTAATTTTGCAAATGACACAACTTCGACGGATGTCATTTTGCACATTTTTTTTTTTTCTCGAATTTGTAAATTCTTTTTATTTTCATATTATGTTCTTGTCTTATGTCTTGTTTAATTGTACAAGAACTTTGCATTTTCTTTGTTTGTATTTTTGTCTATTTTGTACATATTATGTCATAACCCAATACGTATGGTTCCCAATTGCCGATACGATTTATGGACCACGTTCAATTCAACAGGAAACCAACATCGACGTCGACGTTATTTTTCTTGCATTTATGTGTTCATTTTTTAGTATAAGATTGCACTAGTTCATAAGAAAACGTATACAATGGTTGAAATTGTTAACTTTCAACATTTTTTCATTTATTTTTAAGAACGTATTTTTTTGTTCTTTATACATTCGAATTTTCATGCATTTATGACTGTACCTTTATGCATTTTTGACACTTGTTTTGTTTTCGTTATGTCTGTAATTTTGCATTTCGAACTTCGAAAAACACGAATTGACAAATTTTTGCTACCCTTTTCGAATTTTGGTAACTGTTGTCCAAAGCGACGTCGCCTTGGACACAGTTCTTCTAAAAATTTTTCTCTTTCTTTTTTTCCTAATTATGGGCATAGACGTTGAGATGATCTCCGTCTACAATTTTTTTTCTTTTTTTTTCTTTCTCTGTGTCTCGTGGCCGAGTATTATAGTATACGACTGTTACGAGGTGCAAGCGCAAAGGCGCTCTTTTCAATCGTAATTCGATCGTGTGATCGTTTTACCCGATATCTTCGAAGATATCGTATGGTTTTGAACCATACTCGTTTAAGTTCAAAGTTCAATGAACTTTTAATAATTTGAGGGTGAGGTTAGTTCCCCTCCATGCACCTGCTTGGAGTGTCGTGACTGACTTCACCCAGTGCAGCCTCCTCCCCTAGGAAAGTACGATGGGGCAGGTAGGGGCGGTGCCGTCAAGTTTATTTATAACGCTCGCCTTCCCTCGGTTAGCATTGCTGCCTTTGTGAAGCCGGGGGGGCAAATGTTATAGGTAAATTTGGCTACCACCTCGCCTTTACCTATATCGTGTGGCTACACTGGGTGCATCGAGTATTACGACGCTCCGAGCCGGTACTTGGACGTCCGAGTACCGCGATCGGCATTCAGTACAGTCTGTTAATTACGTGTGTAATTGTTCTGTCTCGTTATCAACGTCTCGGCCACGAGCAACCGCTCGTGCCCAATGTTAACTTGTTCTTTTCAGTAAATTTGTCAATTCGTAAAAAGTGTGGATAATTCGCCTCGCGAATTATCTAGTTTTTCTGTTAATTTGTTAATTTCAAGTTAAAGTGTTAAATACAGTCAACTTTTCCGTTAATGTGTTATTTTCTGTTAATTTGGGTAGTTTAGTGTGTAACAGTGCTAAACTTTCGCTGCTCATGCAGTATGTTAAAGTAGTTGCCCTGCAGACATCTATTTTTAACAACTGGAGGCCAAATTTCTCCTTTACAATACAGACCCTTCAATTTTTAAATTTTTTTTATCAGGTATATGTACTTATTGAATTAGGAAAAAATTTTGAAAATCATGAAATTCAAAACTTTTGAACTGAATTCAAAGTTGTTTTTGAGTCAAAAAAAAAACTTGAAATAACATTAATTTGTGAAAAATGTTTTAAAAAAACTAGTTGAAAAAATTGTTCAATAAGTACCAAAATTTTTACCAAAAATTTAAAATTTTCTTCAGCTGTAAATTTTTTTAAAGTAAATTTAATTTTTCTCAAAAATTTTTCAACTTTGATTCCATTAGTATTTTTTTCAAATTCAGGTTGTTTTGAATTTTTTTCAACTTGAAACAGTTTCCCAGTAATTTTTACATTTTTTTTCAACTTTAAATTTTAAAAAATCCAAATTCATGTTTTTGATTTTTTTTGATTTAATACCTGAAAAAATTTTTAGAAGATATGAAATTTAAAAAAAATCAAAACTGCAAAAAAATGAGAAAACCACAATTGTAAGTTCTAGCTTCAGAATACGCGATTCGAAATTTTATTCAAACTTGGCGCGTAATTAGGAGTATTAAAGGGGAGTACCCTAAATTTTTTCCAGAATTTTTTCAACCACTTCAATGACCTTGAATTCGACTCTGAAAATTTTAAATCACACTTGGGTTCGGGAATACAATTTTGGGACGGGTAGAAAAAAAATTGTTCTCCAATGTTTTCCAATGTATTTCACATCCCTCAGAATTTTGTAGATTTTTTTCATTTATTTTTTCAAATGATGTAAGTTGGTCCAGTGTAGCCAGAAATTCCTCAAAGAGGGATCTGAAATTTCGTAATTTTTCTAAAAAATTTGAGTTCACCCCCTCCTTCCTCCCCAACTAACTTTTTGTTTCTGATTTCAAACTCTTGAGTCGTTTTAATAAATATTAGGATTCGCATAGGTGTTATGAAGTCATTATTTTAGGGGGAAAAAGTGATGAAGAAATAATTACAGGCCTCAGAAATTTTTTTGGGAAGAGTGAAACGTGGATATGGAGACTTGGAATATCAGAAGGGAGCCTTTTTTCTACCTAGTCATCTAAAATAGTTCTTAGAATTGTGATTTTGTTCAAAGCTAATTGAGATAAAACTTTTTTTTCACCAAGTTCCAAATGCCAAGGGGGAGGGGTGTAGAAATCTTATCCCTTGGCTATCCTCTAGGTCAAATTTTCAAAATACCGACGATGGCGTAATTGATCATTTCTGTTTCTTAAAATTACCGTTTTTCATCAGTTTTTCGAATGTTTGGTCAACTTTTACCCCTTGAAAACATCTGAAAAAATTCTGAAAAATGTCAAATATATTTTAAAATTTTTGAAAAAAATTATCTTTCTGCCCATCCTGAAAATGTATCTCTCAGATCGATTTCGAACTTTCAAAATCAAATTCAAGGTCTTTAAAGTAGTTAGAAAAATCTGAAAAATTTCAGGGCACTCTCCTCTAGTCTCTAACTTTGCACCAAATTTGAAAAAAATTGGTTAGAAAATCGCGAAGATCAATTTTTCAACTTGGAAATTACGTATTTTGGGATTTGGGGCCACAGTCCCTCCATAGGTGGGATAAAAAATCGCTCATGCGCTCCAGAGTCATCTCTATCAAAAAAAAATCGAATGGCACAAACATTTTTATCTAGTTTCACCAGAGGTCAAATGACCTCCTTAAAACACCAAAGCCTTTGGAAAATTTAGAGAAAATTCAAATTGGAAAAAAATTTTACTGATTGAAATGTGATTTGAGAAATTAATAATCTGACCCATTCGTGACTTTTGGAACGAAAGCGAAAATTTAGGCAGAGGATCAGTATCATCCAATGCTCCAACTTAATCGTTCACTATTCTTCTAAGCCATGGACAAAAACTCTCAATCTAAAATCGATAATTACCGAATACAGGTCCTGATCCACTACCTTCTTGATTATCATCTTCATCATCACTGGTACTATCCGTAAGGTCATCGTCATCGTCGTCGAACGTATCAATAATACGTTCGGTACTTCCGTCCATTCTGCCCGAAAAAAAACATCCAAGAATTAGAATCGAGTATTGAAAGGCGAACGTGCTCGAAAACATAACAACGTGAATGTAAGGGTGTGAAATTCGCGCCCGTTCAACCATCATCTCTTAATGTTTTCGTTGAGGGTTACCAGAATGGGTTTTTTATATTTTTACTGTAAAAAAGAAAGATTCGGATCCCAGTGGAAAAATAAATATAACAAAAGTTTAATTGAATTTTCGAAATGAAAAATTCCGTTACGAATATGCCTCGGTGTGTTTTTCTTTTCCCTCTACACCTACGAAAAAAATATAGTTTTCCCTTTTTTTTCTCGTGTATTCGAAACTGGGCGAGAGGGAAAAAATACAGGAAATCTAGAAGACAATTTTTTTGCCTATCGTGATTCATTTTCAAAGACGTTTTTATCCTTTTCCCGCCTTTTTCCCGTGCTACATACGAAGATGGGTTGGTATTGTGACGTACACAAGACGAGTATATGTATCTGGGTACAACGAGGGAGAAAAATGCTTGAATTTGCATGTTGCGGGCTCGAATTCCTGACCTCTTTTGTATCTAAAACGTAGCCTTTTCGAGTACACACGCCGAGTACTCCGAAATGAAACTTCATAACGTAAATGGAATATACAATGCTATTCAAAATGATTATGAAAACAATGGAATTAGCATACATATGAATACGTTATAAGAGGCTTAAAATATATACTTGATCTCGAAGTACGATGGTATTAAGCGTTTTCTATTATCAGAAGTGGCGGAATGGTGGCGTCTTCGGAGTCGCTGCGAGTTATCGTCTTCGGGCGAAAGTGTCGTGTAGACGGCGTTTTTCAGCAGCGCTTTATCTAGCACCGAAATTTTTGTGGTTGAGCATTGCTGTACCACCGCGCCGGAGTCTGGTACCAATATTAGATGCTCCAGGTCTCCCTGCGAAAAACGGTACGACGTAGAATATCGAAGACGACGGAGGAATTACGAATAACAAGAATTTGTAATTAGAAAGACGACGCCGGTGTGTGCCGAACGTGCGACAAATTACCGTAAATAGGTAGCCTATTATGAGGTCGGCGTCTTCGGTGTCGCTTAATGAATTACTGCGCAAGATATCCGTGCTCACCCATCGGCAGTCTAAGTAGCTGCGGACTGATACGTTGTCTTGGATTCTGCAACAGTGAAGAAATAGGTGAATATGGCCCTACGGTAGTTGAATCGAGTTCCCTATTTGTAATCGATCTGAGAAAAAGGGCGATGAGAATATGGCGAACCAAGCATCAATTTTTTTGAAGGATTCCTCTTTCTGAAAAATCTGGGAAAATGGTAAAAATGTCAGGAAAGTTCGAATTTTCCATAGATTTTTTTTTTAAAATCCAAACCCGAAAGAATAAGATGAATGATTTTTTTTTAGTCATGTGTTTCCTTGCTTATTTTATTGGAAAAATTTACCTTCACTACACTTGGGCCAAATCTCATTAAAATTACTGATTTTCTACCCTCACATCGATTTCTATTTATTGGGGGTAAAGACTTGCACGTAATTACTTGACAAATTTGATTTTTTTTTAAAAGAAAGCTGGGAAAGAAAAAAAATTACTCGAAAAAAAAACGAATTTTAATTTATCCTGACAATCCATTAGGATGAATTTGAAGATGAATTTTAATTCCAAAAATGATTCCTCGTGTTTCCAAGTTTTTGAGACTCATGAAATGAATTTTTCGAGTTCTTTGCACTGAGACAATTTTTGAGATGGATTTTCATCTGAAAAATTATCCTACGAATTTTCTGAATTTTAGGGTCTGGGGTAGATTAGGAATGAACTTGATTTAATCTCAAAAATCATGCTACGATTTTTTCGAGCTTTTCAGGTGAATAGGATGAATTTTTGGATGAATTTTCATCTAAAAAATAATCTCACGATTTTCCTAGTCTTTTGAAGCTGGAATGAATTTTGGGATGTATTTTCTACTCAAACATATTGCCAAAAATTTTCGTGTTTTTTAGGCAGAATTTTCCAGATTTTTGAACTGGGATGAATTTGGGATGGATTTTAATCCCAAAAATCATCCAACAAATTTTCTGAGTTTTTGGGCTAGAATTTAAATTCCAAAAATTATCTTATAAATTTTCCGAGTTTTTGTGCTGGGATTAATTTGTGATGAATTTTCATCGGAAAAATAATCCCACGAATCCACGAGGATTTTGAAACTGGGATAAATTTTGGAATACATTTTCATCTCGGAAGTCATCTCACTATTTTTCCGAATTTTTGATGCTGAATTTTATAAATTTGAATCCCAATTCTACAAATTTTCGAAGTTTTTGAGGCTGCAATTTCACAAATTTTTGAGCTTGGATGGATTTGAAATAAATTTTAGTCTCAAAAAATCATCTCACGAATTTTCCTTGTTTTTGATGCTGATTTTTCCTGGATGAATTTGGGATGAATTTTCATCGAAAAAATAATCCCACGAATTTGCGAGGATTTTGAATCTGGTATAAAGTTTGGAATGCATTTTCGTCTCTAAATTCATATTACTTTTCCAAATTTTCGAGGCTGTATTTTGTCAAGTTTATGGGCTGGTACAAATTTCTATTCTGAAATCATCTCACGAATTTTCCATTTTCCGAGTATTTGAGCTGGAATGAATCACTGAGATGAATTTTAATTCTAAAAATCATCTCTCAAATTTTCCGAGTTTTCAGGCTGTTGGAATGCATTTTCACCTCAAAAATCATCACACGAATTTCTCTACTTTTTGACCCTGGGATGAAAAGTTATCAGGCTGGGATGAATTTTTCAAGTTTTTAAGTTTAAGAGGATTATTTGAATTAATTTTTATTTTTGAGAGTTGGATGATGTTTCCGTTCAGGTTTTTTTTTTCAAGTTATTGATCGTGAGAAATGACTTTTTTAATGAAAATCATTTTCACGAGACATCCCAACTTTTTTTGAGTTTCTCGATAAAGAAAAATCCATTTTTACAACTTATCTCACGATTTTTTTTACGTTTTTGGGTTCATCGTCATTTTTGAGAACGACCAGAAACAACCAATTTTCTAAATTTTTGATGTTCAAAAGAGACCTTAAGTTTCACTTTGAATTTTATCCCGGAAATGATTCGGATTTTTTTTTCCAAGAACTGATATCAGATTTTTTGAAATTAATTTTTTTTTCTTTTCAGATAGGCGATGATTTGGTTTTTCTGTTTTATTTTGAAAATTAATTAGATTTATTTCGTTTCTTTTTTGTAAAAAGTTGTTTTTTTTCGTCGATTTGAAATTTTTCTGAGACGTTCGAGTGCAAAAAATATAACTTTATGAAATTTGACAAGAAAAATAGTTTTATTTTACAAAATGCGTATTGCATTTAGGAAATAACAATTCGTAAATTTTTTCGTCTTGGAGAAATGTTTTAAAACACATTCCATCTTGTTTTCTCATTAACTTTTCCATTTACCAGAATCAAAATTTCGTTCGAAAAATTAAATCTACAGTATTAGGGCACTAAATTATGCCAGGAATTGTTTCCAAGAATAACCTTTCAAAGATGTCCTTGGCTGTGAAAGGAAAGACGTAGCGATGAACATAAACAAAAATATTCACAGTTTAGGTGATGTTTACTAAATTCTTACAACCTTTTGTCGACTTAAGCCGAGCTTTTTAAATTCCGCGTCGAAAGCTTTCCTTTTCCTACCTTCATACCCTTGAAAACATCTCTACATTTTTCAAATGAAGAAAAACACGATATACTTTGAAAGCATTTATGTGTATGGAATGTCCTTGACTTGTTTATTTCTGCTTTAGAACTCTCTAATATCTAACCTGTTGCTTATAGAGGAAAATTCGCGATGTAAAATTTTCCAAAAATTCGTTGTAATATTAATACGTATCTAAAACATTCAGTACATTTTCATCCTAAATTCCAGATTTTGAAGAGATAACCGATAGACGGACCTACATAATCTAAAAAAAAAGAGAATATCTCAAAAAAATAAAAAATAACTTTCGAAAATTTGCCAACCCATTAAAAATATTCAGGCTATCTAATTTTTCTCAAAAACTGTTTCTAGTACTAATTATTTCTATGTAATTTTAATGCTGACTTCAATTGTAAATAAAATGTTCATTATTTTCTAAAACATTAACGAAGCAATTGGACGTATTTATCTTTAAATTTGAACTGCTTTTAATCCTTTTCGAATTATAATAATTGCGCGAGTCAAGTTTCGTTGCTAAATTAAATTGCAGATTAGTATTTACGCTGAGGCTTAATTCAACGAAAGATAGAAAACAAGAGATGGAAGAAAAAGTTGCAAAATGTTCACAAGTGCTTCTTAAGTTATATTTGCGAAAAACCAAGGGAAACTCTTTTGAAAACGACGAATGAAAAAAATCAAAATTTTGGGTGCAAATGATGCAAGGGAACTGAAAAAAAAAGTACTTCTAAATTATCCATTATATTGATAAACTCTCAAAAAAAGAATAGACTCTTTTCACTCCATATTAGGGGTAGACTTGTCAATTATAACGAGGCTGAAATCTAAACACGAAAAAAACCCTCGTCGATACATTTTCGGGCTATAAAATCCAGGCTAAATTATAATTTCCAAGACATAGAAAAAGTGCGAAAAAAAAATCTGTCGTGTGTACGAAACAGAGGGTTGAGTTCTATTCGAAGGCTACCGAGTTGAGGTTAATAAACGTTAACATAGAAGGCTTAAAACTTCACGAGAGATTTTTTGGAATGGAGGTTTTATCTTGTCATTTTTCAAAGCTCGAGCATTCCGCTACATATCGTTTTTTACCCTCTCTTTTTGAAAGAAACCTAGGAAAAAAGCACAAAAGATTGGTAAAAGTACATAAGGGAATATAATAGAGTTAAGATTTTTTTATTACATTAAAGTGCCGGGCCACGGATTTCTTTTTGACAAAATCTCTAATTAAATTTCGACCATCCTGTGTCGAATTTTCCAAGATTTATATCTGTATTAGCTGATTCTTTTTTCAAAATAATTTTATTGCTTTTAAAGGAATTTTGTTCCGCTTTTGATCTACCGTCAAAAAAATATACGGGGTGTGGAAATATTGGGATCGAATTGCACGAATATGAATGATATGGGGAGATAAATCTAGCGAAATTAAAATACACGTTTTTTATTGGTGCCTTGGTGCTGGAATAGTTTACCGCTGAAGTGCTTCAGCAAAAAGAAAAATAAATCTCGTCGCGGAACATTATAAATTTCGAAGTGATAAAACGGTATAACAAAAGTTAGACATGTTAGAGGTAAAGCGGATAATCTGTCAAAGTTTTATTTCAATAACTTTCGTTGTTTATGATACGCAAGTCGGTTGCACCAAAGTTTTTCTCGTGAAAATAAATCACAAATCACGAGCTTCTTAAAACTGGAACGGAGCTTTTTTTGTGTTTTGTGACAACGACATGCTTTAAAAACCGAGTATTTTAGTTGAAAATCCTCTTAAATTGTTCTTGATAGCTGAGTCGATTTCTGGGTAATCTTTTATATTCAATTCGGTCTATTAATTTTGAAGAAAAAAGTCAACGCTGGATTTTCTCTTGTTACGTTTTCGCCACAAATCTCGATGAATTTTGAAAAATATCAAGGTTTTATCATTTTTTTTTTTCAAGATTACAGATTAAGATTCTTTATTTTTCGACGTCTAACTCGCAATACCGAATTTGTACGCAAACATAATTTTTCTCGATTCCGATATCGCTGTTTTTCAGTGCGAGTTTCATCCCCTTCAATTTTTTTTCACGTCTTGCAACGAAATATCGTATATGCAATTCTTCGTACACGTGTGTTTGAAAATTTGCATAACTCGTTCCTGCGAGCTACATATATTTTCCCCAATTCGCACCTTATACGTAGTATACGGTGATAGGATGCGGTTTTTTTGTTCTTTTATGCTTACGAAATTGCATACGTAACCGCCTTTTCGTAACGATGATTTGGAAAATATTCTTGTTAGTATTTTTTTTTTTATTTTAAAAGGGAGGAACTCAGAAAGGCGTTGCGTGAGGGAATGAAATATCTAACTGGTAGGCTACTTCTTGTATTGCCTCAGAAGCGCTATAAAAACTTGCTTCCATTTTTTTTTCAAGTCTTCAAGGAAGCAAAGCTGCCGCAAGGTGCGCTGCTATCGAGCCAGCGAATTATTTCGAAAGTTTATGAAAAATTGGCCAATTAATGTGTAAAGAATGTTTTGAAAAGGAAAATTATTGCCAGAGTTGTAAGTTCCTTGTGCTCGTGAAAATGAATCGGGCATTACCCTGAAATTGGTGCGTGTGAAAATTTTTCATTTTGAAAAAAAAATCACAAATATCTGAAAAAAAAATTCTTGTGAGTTTTTATTTTCAATTTACATTATTTACCATTCACTCCCTTCCCACCTTTCTTCTTCATTTCAGTATTCACAAAATATTAAAATATAATTTTTGATTCATTTTTGTTTTTGATCAAAATTTTACTTCGAATTTTAATGATTTTTTTAAATATGAAATTTTACGAATAAAATTATGTGAGCCCAGAATTTGTATCCTCCTCCCCTTAGTAGGTATGTTCATTCTCCGATTTGCTTCTAAAGCTGAATCATAAACACAGACCGACAAAAAATCCTGTTTTTGGGTTCTCATGCCGAAATTCTGTTTCTAGACATCAAAACACATCACCTTGCTCAATCCTGGCTTCCAAAGTTTGCTGGAGGGAGGGGGTAGGGAGGAGACAAAAACCAGATTTTTCGAGGGCAATAAGCCTGAGCATCACAAATTTTTTTTTATTGATCTTATAGAAAATTTTACGGCGAATCCAATGCTGCAAACCGTAGACCTCCATTTCTTTTAGAAAAAAAGATACAACTCATTCTTTCCAACATTTTGTGAAAACATTGCATTTTTTGTGCCTTTCTCGCGAAAAAAAGAAATGCGATTTTTTTCACAGAATTTTAGAAAGAATGAGCTGTAACTTTTTTTTCTAAAAGAGATGGAGGTCCCCGGTTTGCGGCATTCGATTCGTCATGAAATTTTCTGCAACTCTCACCTTGGTCATTGTCATTATGGCCTTGAAACCCTCCCTTTTCTCGTAAATTTCACTTTTTCGAGAAAAAAGCCCAAAAAATGGGGGTTTTCACAAAATTTTGGAAAGATTGGTCCAAAAAAAAAGTTTCAACTTTTTATGTAATGCTCAGACTTATTTCTCTCGAAAAATCAGTTTTTTGTCCCCCCCCCCCCATCTCTCAAAGCAAACTTTGGTCAAAAATACCCCGAAGAGAGATGGTTCGAGTCCCGGGTCAGGAGGAAATTTTTTTCAACATAATAAAGTTTTAAAATATCTTAAACAATTTTTCATCAATTAAAGCAATTTTAGTTCATTTTGATAATTGTTTTAATCATAAAAAATTGAAAACATTGAAACATTTTTGAATCAGAATTTTTTTAATTGTAAAAAAACAGATTTTCCTGAGCTACAGGGTGTTTTTATGAAATTGATCACGCCTGTGTAATGTAACAAAACTTAAAATTATCAATAATTGAAATTGAACACAATTGGTCCAATTTTTTAATTAATGCGAGAGGCTGTTTTTTTTAATTAATTACACCTGTGTAGAAAAACTCTTGAAAATCTGCAAATATTGGAAAATTTTATTAACTAAACTTTTTTAAATCGAAGAATTTATGAAATTGATGGGAGAATTTTTTTTCAAAGAATAAATTTGAAAAAATTGAACAATTTTTCAAAAAACAAAAAAATTGAGATGAAAGCTTTCTCCAAGATGAGGAATTTTTCAAAAAAAAAAATGAATATAATTCTAAAAACAAATTTTTCATTAAAAAATAAACTTCCTTTGAAAAATGAGTGGTCTTTTTTTTCGAATTGATTTTTCTAAAAAAAAAAAAATGAATAATTATTCTAAAAAACATTTTTTTTTTTCAAATGAAGTTGTTTTAAAAATTGATGAATTTTTCAACATTATTTTTCTTAGCGAATGAAGAAATGAAAAATTCGACTTTGAGTACATATATATTTCAATAATTTTTTCAATTTTTTGAATCAGAAGGTGAATCAATTTTTTTTTTTGGATTTGAATCATTTATTGAATATCTTTCTTCAATAATTGAATTCAAGACGAATTAATTTTTTTAAATGTCCCAGTCGGATTCAATTAATTTTTTGCATTTTTCAACCTGAAAAAAATTATGGTAGACTGAAAAATAATGAAAAATTTGAAAAAACTGCTGAGTTTGAAGAAGTGTCAAGTAAAATGAAATTCTCGGAGTTTGAAACAGTTCTAGGGCATGACAGGGGTTCAAGTCTGCCCACTGGCTAAATGATTTTTTCGATTTGTTTTTTTGAGAAAATCATTCTTAAAGAAATGAACAATTTTCTTTTGAAATAAAAGCTTATTCATTTAACGTTGCATTCATTTGGAATAGAATTGTTCAAAAATTTATTAATCCGTGAAAATTGTTGACATTTTAATTTTTTTCTTGAAATATGAAGTTGAAATTACAATTTTAGTATAAATTACTCATGTTTGAAATGAAAAAAATTTCCAGGATATAAACTTCTTTTAAAGAAATAACGTACTAAAAAATCACCACCATTTCAGCATAGGCACAGAAATCAAATCAATTTTTGAAAAAGGATTTTCAAGTAATAATTCGCCAAAAGTGGAAATTTACAAAAAATGTTTATTTCAATAATTTCTTCTAAACAATTTTCAAAAACAAAAAAATTGAGACAAAAGCTTTTTCCAAAATGAAGAACTTTTTCAAAGAAAATGAATATCATTCTGAAAACAATTTTTTTTATAAAAAAAAACTTCTTTTGAAAATTGATCAGTTTTTTTCAAGTTAATTTTCTTTGGTGAATCTTCGAAAAAAAAACGAACTATCATTCTAAAACTCACTTTTTTTTTCAAATGATGTTGTTTTGAAATTTGATCAATTTTTTAAAATTATTTTGCTTAGTGAATAAAGAAGAGAATAATCCGACTTTGGGTAATTACATATATATCAATAATTTTTTCAATTGTTAAAAATTGATAACATTTTTAATTTTTTGAATCAGAAGGTGAATTAATTTTTTTATTCGGATTTGAATCATTTATTGATTCAAATGATGTTGCTTTCTTAGTGAATAAAGAAAAGAATAATTTGGCTTTGGGTAATTACTTACATATGTTTCGATAATTTTTTCAATTGTAAAAAATTGAAAACATTTTTAATTTTTTGAATCAGAGGATGAATCAATTTCTTTATTCGGATTTGAATCATTTATTGAATACGGGTCATGGTAAGGGTTGAATCCTACAAGCGGCCAATTTTTTTTTTAAATTGATTTTTTTTCAAAAAAATTAATTTTTAAAAAAACTTGAACAATTTTTAACAATAGGAGCAATTTTTATTTGTTTCGTCATTTTTTTCAATCATGAAACATTAAAATATTTTACAAAATTTGAATCGGATCAATTTTTCTTCCCAGGAGGATTTGAATTGAGAAGATGTATTTTGCTTATTTTTCCAACATCGACCTATGTGGTTTTAAGCAAAAAATGAAACAAATCAAAACATAAAATTTTCTTTTGCTCAAAAAAATCGAAAAAAACTGAAATAAATCAGACGAATATGAAAAATTACTAAAAATATTCTTTTTTCAATTGTAAAAAATTACAAACATTTCAAATTTTTTCAACCAAGTTTTTTTATGTGAATAATAATTTTTGAATGGACATCGGAATTTCAAATAATTAGAAAGGAAGAAATGGTCAAATTTATAAAAAAAAATCTTAAGAGCAAAAATTTTGTTATTTTCTTTCTTTTTGATGATATAAAATTTTTTAAATCGGAGGATTGATTGTTTTTTTTTAAATACCATATCCTTGGTGGATTAGATTTATTTTTTGAATATGCTTCATTAATTAAAAATAAATTTGAATCCCAGGTAAAAATCTAAAAAATGGGACGAATTTGTATGACTTGAAAAATTATTATTTAATCAACTTCTTAATTAGGTAGTGGAAGAAGATGAAAAAAAATTGTCCTGGGTAAAAATTGAATATAATAAATTCAAAAAAATAGTTTCGACCTTCGAAATAGGTAAATTTTTTCAATTACCAATAAATAAATAGGTAATCAAAACATTTACGGGAGGAAGTAACTGGAAAGCAAATTGAAAACTTTTGAGCAATTTTTCAAAAAAATTAGGCCTAATTAGGATTGAAAATAGAGGAAAATCAAAATTTTTAGTTATATGTAATTATATAATATACATGTGCAATTAGTAGAACAAAAATTTTCAGAGAAAGTGGGTTCTTGGGTAGATAGTTTCATTCATCAATTAGTAATATGAATACCCAACCCACTACATATTTGACAAGAAAAACAATGGAAAGGGAAAGAAGTAGATATTAAAAAATAATAATTTTACTGAAATTAAAAAAAAAAATCCCCATATACTTAAATTGAAAAAACTATACCTAATGTATTTAAAACTGAATAAAATTAATCATGCAAACATTTGGGGAATGAAAGGAGGTATAATAAAATTAAGTTATCGTGGAATTCAAATTTAATTATTTTGATTTTCAATTTATCCAAGAGAATACTCCAAAAATTGTTTCAATCTGAGTTCTTTCAAAAATTAGTTGGTCAAATTTTCAATCAATCAGAAGAATTAAAAACAATGATTTACTCTTTGTAAATTAAAAAAAATATGCAAAGAGAGGAGTTATTTAAAAATAATAATCAAATTGAGTAGACACAACTGGTTGAACTTTTAGGCAATGGGAGAGACATTAAAAATACTGATTCGACCTTAAGATGTAAAATATGGAGGGTAACTCTTTAGCGATTTTTGAAAGTTGTAAGGATATGAGGGTTTAGTGAAGGTACCTCAATGACAATTTTTGAAAATTGTGTTGGGAATATCAGAGTACTTAACTATGGAATTACTACACATTGTAAGGATATATTGAGGGCGCCTCTATAATGGTTTTTTGAAAATTCGGGGTACCTCCACAGAGGTTTTTTTTTTTTAAATCATAGGAGTATTTGGGAAAAAATCAATCTGGGATTTAAATTGAAAACCATTTTGGATTGATAGGGTGTATAGAGAAAATTGATTAGACTGCATATCCACAGCATTAAAAAGTGATACCATCTGATGATTTGAGATATATTATTAAAAAAAAAAGGTGTTTATTTTTAAAAATTTGGAAAGAAATACCCGTCCGAAGGACGGGTAGAAAGTCTAGTCTATTATATAAAGAGAAGTGGTGTTTTCGTTGTAACGGATAGGCTCCGCGGATCCGACGAGTCGAGGGCGGCGGTTGGTACCGTTGGATAGCCCTCGACGAGAGGAAGGTTTAGCGCGCATAAAATTCCGAAAAAGCTGCCCGCAAAGTTGAGAAAATTTACGCCAAAGTTTGGCAATTTTCGGCTTCTGTTTGGCCAATCAGAAAGTGGTGAGCTAAAAACGCGGTTTTTCGCGATTATCTTGCAACCGAAGGGTCAAATCGAAAATCTAACGACACATTGACGATTGCAAATTTTACGAGCTACAATTTTGGTTCTCTTCGATTTTTGCTCAAACGGCTTGGTTTTTGAGTTATTGCTCAAAATGTGTCGAGTTGAAGTTTCAAAAATTTGGGCCAATTAGGCAGTAACATGCGAAATTTTACACCATTCAACAACAACAACAGCATAGCCGCGTGGTGTGGCGCATGGACTCCCACCCCGAAGAGAGGTCGTTCGAGTCCCGGGTCAGGAGGAAATTTTTTTCAACGTAATAAAGTTGATTATTTTAAATCAATTTTTTTTCAAGATTTAGTACAGTTTTCTTTTGAAAGAAAAGCTTTTTCCAAGATGGAAAAGCTTTTTCCTAAGATGAAAACACTACTTTTTAAAAATGATTGATTTTTTTTTCAAAAAAACTTTTTTTGGTAATGATTTCAATTTTTCAAAGCTAAATAATTTTTTTTCAACTATTTAAATTCAAATTGAACACAATTGGTCCAATTTTTTAATTAATGTGAGAGGCTGTTTTTTTAAAAATTAATTACGCCTGTGAAAAAAAAAAAAATTGTTGAAAATCTGCAAATATTGGAAAATTTTATTAACTACGATTTTTTAAATCAAAGAATTTATGAAATTGATGGGAGAATTTTTGTCCATTTTTTTTTCAAAGAATAAATTTGAAAACATTGAACAATTTTTCAAAAAACAAAAAAAATGAGATGAAAGCTTCCTCCATGATGAGGAATTTTTTCAAAAAAAGAAATGTATATAATTCTAAAAACAAATTTTTTATTAAAAAAGAAAATTCTTTTGAAAAATGAGGAGTTTTTTTTTTAAACGAAGTTGTTTCAAAAATTGATGAATTTTTAAAAATTATTTTTCTTAGTGAATAAAGAAAAGAAATATTCGACTTTGGGTACATTTTTTGAATCAGAGGGTGAATCAATTTTTTTGGATTTGAATCATTTATTGAATATCTTACTTCAATAATTGAATTCAAGACGAATTAATTTTTTTAAAATATCCCAGTTGGATTCAATTAATTTTTCAAAAAAAAAATAAATATAATTCAAAAAACAAATTTTTTATTAAAAAATAAACTTCTTTTGAAAAGTGAGTGGTCTTTTTTTCGAATTGATTTTTCTAAAAAAAAATATGAATAATTATTATCTATTATATAAAAGAAAGTGGTGTTTTCGTTGTCCGGGGTAATCTCCGCGGATCCGACGAGTCGAGGGTGGATTAAAAATGATGATTTTTTTTCAAAAAAACTTTTTTTGGTAATGATTTCAATTTTTCAAAGCTAAATAATTTTTTTCAACTATTTAATTTCAAATTGAACACAATTGGTCCAATTTTTTAATTAATGTGAGAGTGTCACGGAGGGAATGTCCCCACCTGCTTAGTGGTAACACTGGGCCAGGTGATCTCGTATCTACTCCCAGCATGAGGAGTATGTACTGGGTATAGTTGTTGAACCATCGCCTTATCGGGAGGTCGTGGTTAATATATGATGTTTATTGCAAGTAATGTGTTGTGTTATTATTGCACCCATGTGGTGAACCTTTACCTTAATTCTTGATGGCCTTTTTGAGCCATAATCTGTGAATACGTGTAAACAGGAGAAGGTAAGGCCATAAGCCCTACACAGGCCATGTAGGCTCCTTCCTCCCTGTCATTGGCGCCCTTGCACGTGGTGCTCCTGCTGCAGGGCCGGGGATCAACCCCAGTAATGTGGAATCTTTGATTCTAAAACTAATGGTCAGGTAAGTGGGGTACCACCTCGAACCTATCTTTTCTGCTTTTGATTCTCTTGAAGAATAATTTGAACTTTTTTTTGCTGCTTTTAAAGCATAATTTCTCTTTTTTCTGTTGCCCTAAAAAGCTCAGAACATTAATTTTCTTTTTTGCTTGTAAAAGTATAATTTTGTTGCTTTCTTTTTGCATAAATTCTTTGTGTATGTTTAAAAGATCATTTTTAAAAAGATCGCAGCTCTATTTTCGCGTAATATTACGTTCCACAAATACCTATCTATCGTTCACACCGTTACCTACCAAACGTAACATAATTTTTCGCCTCATTTTATCACCAATTCAAACGATCTATTTTATCTAGGTTGCTCATTCGTAGCGCCAACCTCTTATCTCTTGCATAATTACCTTCAGTACTTGCAACTAGTGTATGTTGAATTACTTATCGCCATATCAGAGACCGGACAGTGTATTGTTAACAAAACGCAAACGATTAGAACGGATTTCCAAACGCTATTTTCGTAGGTCGACTGAGATGTATACCATTATGGCAGACGATATTGAGCGAAATGATAATGGTGGACAAAAAGCTAATACCACCCCGCCTCACCCACTAGTTACAAATGATGGTAATGTACCTAAGGTTGGCGTTTCAAACGTAACAAAAGATAAAACGCACCAGTCAGATGTAATTGAAGCTCAAAAAGTTGCCTATGCTACAAAAATGCAGGCAGAAGTAGCTAAAAGATTACTTTTGGAAAATGAATGCAAGAAGGCCGAAAATATTCGTAAGAAGGCCCAAAATGATCGTAAAAAGGCCGAGTTAGCTAAAATGCTTGTTGAAAAAGATCGTACAAATAAAATATTGTGTGAACGGAACAAAAAGGAGGAACGTGATTGCAAAGAACGTGAAAGGAAGGCACAAGAGGCCGATGAGAAGGCCATAGGTGCTGCTGTGACTTTAGCCTCTCCAGGTGCAAAAGATCAACAAACAGATTCCCTCCCACCACACCCTACCATCGAAAATCAAACAGATCCGGAGGATAGTGAGGAGGAAATTGTATTTCGACCTATCCAGTGTCAGTGGTTTGAATTTGAAGAACTTCCTGAATTTCAAAATAAGTTACCTGCAAATATTGAAAAATTGGTGCTGAAGAGTACCAGTTATATTGTTCCAACATTGAAGTACTCAAATCAAATTCCTCAATATTTAGATTTGGATCTAGATTCCTCTCGGACATCAGAGCTTGCATCTGAAATGATTAAAAACGATCAAATAATGAATAAAGATCAATTATTGTCATCTAAAAGCTATAAAAATGATTACAGGAATGGAATAAATCAAAATTCCTTAGAAATTAAAAATTTACGTTATGAGAATTATGTCATCGCAAAAAATATGAGAATAAATCATGCAAATACTCGCCAAGTTTTTCAAAAAATGGGCGATACCATGATGGACAATTTTTTCTCACTGGATGACAAAGTCAACAGAATTGATCAACTGTATGATGCAGATATCTATGTGATTAAAAAGTCTATTGAACTCATTATTGATTCTCTCAAAAAACAGCAAGCTGAAATTGATCAACTACAGCAAAATAACTTAATTGGTAGTGGTGTTACAGGGAAATCGAATTCTTACTCCTCAATTTCATCAAATTCTCCGAATACGAAAGATGAGCAAACAAAACCAACATTTGTTCAAGTGACTAAAAAATTTTCGAAAAAGAGTCACAATTTAAAAATTGAATTTGATGTTGAAAATGGTCAAATTAATGATCCATCTACTTCAAAAGAATTTGAGAACTTTCCTCAAATAATGAAAATTCTAAATGAGTTTGATATCATTGGTGATTCGTTAGCCTATTATATTAATAAAATTCTTCATTTGAAGAATAAAAAATTCAAAATACCTGATTATGTTCAAGAACAATTTTCTCTGGTTACAATGTTTCAAAAAATAAAAGCATCAAAATTTACTAAGAGAAAAGCCATAATTTCAATGTGCGAATTTGAAATGAATTATACCAACATACCTTACCAGAAGATCTATGATTTAATGGAAGAAATAATTGATTATCTTCTACAAGAACTTAAGTTTGAGCAGGTGATAATTCTTGCCCCTATTGTCAAACCTACATTGGCGGGTGGAAAACCTGTAAATGCTGATCGATATTATTCTTATCTGAGAATTTTTGCCAAATTTAGAGTAGATGATCGCATAGGCTTTTTATACAAGCCCGCTCAAATGATGTTGAAAAATATAACTCATAGATCAAAATGGGGACTTCAAGAAAAACCCCTGCAACAAGATAATAAAATTTTTGTTGATGATTCAAAATTTTTTTATTGTAATGAGAACAAAAGATACTTTATTGCACCATCAGCTTACAAGTCAATCTTGGAAAAAACCATGAAAGATTTATTGCATTGGGACCATGTTAAAAAGTTATACCCACCTAAATGCAAAGGTATGGTACAAACGCTGATGGATAAAAAAGAAAAGCAAATAAAGCATCAGAAAAAAGTCGAGTCAAATACATCTACTCAAGGTAAAAAATTCAATAACTTCAGACATGAATCACCAATTGCTCAAACTCAAATGTTAAAATCAAACACCCATGATGTTTATTCAAAAAAACCTCTCAACACTACTGAACAGAAGGAGATAGTTTATAATGAAACAGATGATGAACTCATTGAAAAATCGAGAAATAAAATTGTCAAAAGATTGCCAATTGGTAAGGAAAATTTGGAAAATATCCAAACTTCGAAAGATAGGATCATACCTACCAACTTGATTGATCCTATACCCTCCAATTCTCAATCTCTTCCTAATACAGATTTTTCTAATAATGTTTGTGATTCGAAATCTTATTTTTCTCTGAACTCTTCAGATAGGATCATACCTATCAACTTGAATGATCCTGAATACTCTGTTTCTCAAACCTCAATTCCAGATAGAATACCTGTCAATGATCCTACTATCTCAAATCTTCAGTTATCCATTAAAAAATCCGATTTTAAATCAATTTCTCTCAAAACCTTAAAAGATAGGATCATACCTACCAACTTAATTGATCCTATGCTTCCAAATTCTCAATCTCTTCCTAATAAGGATAATTCTGATAATCTTTGTGATTCTAAATCTCATTTTTCTCCGAAGTTGTCAGATAGGATCATACCTATCCACTCGAATGATCCTGAATCTCCTATTTCTCAAACCAATCCAGATAGAATCTCTCCCTCTGACAATCCTATTTCTTCAAATCTACACTCTTCCCTTAAAAAATCTGATCTTGAATATACGATTCCCAAAATTCTGAAAGATAGGACTATTCCTACCAACCAAAATAGTCAGACTTTCTCTATACTAAATGATCAGAAAAATGAGACATTTTTTACGAACTCGAATGATCTTATTACTTCGATTAAAAATTCACGAAATTCTGTGATGAATGTGGAAGAAAATTTGAAATCTCATGTTTCTGACAGTAGTTTTGAAGTTGAAAAATCCTCAAATAAAAACCAACTAAAAGATAGTCTCACAAAATCTGACCAGACAGATAGAGAAAAGCAAATCACAAGGTATTCTCAACAAAAATTACCCATCCAACACTTTCAACCTTTTTCAGATAAAACTGCTAATTTGAATGATTCTTTAAAGAGAAATGATAATTTGAATTACCAAGAATTAGGTAAAAGCTGTAATCTATCAGTCATGAGAAAGGATCATATTGTGATCGAAATTGATCTGGCTGAACCTATTTTAAATAACTTCGATTTATTTCCTACAATTCAGAATTCAGAATTCTCAAACAATGAACTGAATTATGAAGAACTTGGTAAAAGTAATACTAATTTTCGAGATGAAATAGGTAGAATCTTTACTGCGAATGCTTTTACTACTCCCAATTTCAATCAAAATGGTTTGTTAATTATTCAGAAAAAGAGTCCAACTCATTCAAGTTTGAATTATGGTGAGTTAGGTAAGAATAAATCTCCACCATCAAAAGAGATTAATGATATGTTCAGTCTAAAAACTGAACTCGATAGAATATTCTTATAACAAGTAGGTTGGATGGGTAGGTAAAACTTATTACAATGGCAGGCCTAAAAGAATTAATGATCAAAACAATTCAAAGGGGCAAGGATCACCTAGTTTTGGAAGCGAAATCAAAAGATATTCCTTTAAAATCAATTCAATTGAATAGGAAAAAGAACTATCCTATTCAAGTAGCAATGTTGAGTTTTATGCACGAATTTTCTCCTACTGATGGAAAAATACAACTAATCCATCAAATCCAACCTATCTCTTCTCCACCTACTAATTCGAACGATCTTACCAGACGATCGCAATAATTCAAAATCTCCGACTGGAGAAATAAATTATTATGAATTAGGTAAAAATAATACGTTGATAGGTAGGAAAAAAGATTTTATTGGGATTGAAATTGATTTCGCTCCCTCTGTCCCAAATAATGATACTATGATACCTACTTCTCAAGACTCTTCTCCTCTTGAGAAAGATAGGTTATATTACTACTAATTAGGTAAAACGAATACTACAGAAAATAAGAAAAAAGATTTTGTCATTATTGAAATTGAACATTTTCTAACAATTTCTTAAGATTCCAATATTTTACCTACTCTTAACAAGTCGAATGTTTCGTCTTCTAACGATCAAATAAATTATCAAGAGAGAGGTAAAAGTAATGATTTAAACGATAAATTAGGTAGAATTTTTATCCTGAAAGATCCTACTTCCGTTCTGTGTATTCGTAAAAATAAACCTACTAACTTGGATCATACATATGATTCAAGTGATAATAAAATGTTAAATTCGAATAGAAATCTAAACGCCGAATTAGATAAAATCTTGACAATAGGCCGTGCGTTGGGTTACATTTATGTGTGCCTGTAGTGATAAAGCATGACAACGGTCTGAATACATAACTGTCATCATTCTATAACTTGTTGCAATGTGATGGGTATTTCAGTGAACTGTTAATTTGGTTAATTGCGAATTAATAAGCGAAGTGTGTGATTTTTATCACCATTTTTGTGAAAATACAGATTCTGCCTAGGACCTATTTTCCACAAAAGATTTGCTTTGAGCAATTAATTTAAGGTAATATTTCACACAGTTTTAAAATTAGACTGGTTCAACATTGCAAAGCACATTGTCGTTACTTTTTTCACGCCAAATGTTAATTCTTTCTGAACAAATATGTGCAAATATCGAAATTGAATATTTAATTTTGCATAAATACGATTCCAGCTATATTTTCAAACAATTTCGATACTGGTTTTTCTGGCCGGATAGCTCTCTATAAGTTCAACTACGGTGAAATTCTTGTGTGTGAATACGTTTGATGTCAAATGATTGGAATTTTGGCAAATTTGTTCTATATTATTATTACGGCTGTGTCAAAGAATATATTGTGACGCCACACGATTTCGATTACAACTAGCTGTGAAGATTGAATATACTCCAGCTGTGAAAATTTATTACGATTCTAGTGAATTATTAATGTATTGTACCTACTAGCCGTTCTCAAAGGATCAAATCCTGTTATCAGGTTATTTTGTTATTGATCTTGGACCATTCATTGTGTTTCTTATCCCATTGTTTGTTCGATTATGTTGCTGGCGAATACTATTCAGGTAAGAATATAGAATATCCTGAAACAAACGATGAAAGATATGTTAATAAATATGGCTAAAAAGTCTAGAAAGAATACAGAATCGAACGAATCAGCGAATCGCCGTGTTACTAGGTCTATGATTACAAAAAAAAACAGACAGTTAGAAAATCTACAGCCAAAATTTGTTCGGTCTAGTCTATTAGCGACATTAATTTAATAAAACGATGCTGTCCGTAGGAAGCCCAAGTTTAATGGCCAGTTGCAACATGTATGTATTATAAAGTTTTGATCAAGGCAAATGGAGCTTATTTTGTGTCGAACCCTAATGCAACTATGGATAAAGTGGTACTTCCTGCTGGTTGTTTACATGCCTATCATCAATCCTGCATAGTCCATATTGTCGAAAATATGCAAATACTCAATAAAACCAAATTCGAAGGTTTAGTCAATGATATCAACTCAAATGATTATGCAAGATGTAAACATCCGAACTGTTTTTTCGGAGTAATTCAGCCTTCAGAAGAGAACAATTGGGTACAAAAGCATGTGTTACACCCTAGTAGTTCAAAAACTTCCTAGGTTTGACGAAATAAATCAACAAGAATCCGGTGACCTGGAGGTAATCGTTAAAAGAAAAGACGAAGAAATCGCTTGGCATTCAGAACAACTGAAGATAGATGAGAATAAAATTCAAGTTCTCGAGGCAAATGATAATACGAATTAACTCGCCGAAGCTCGATCAACCATTATAGAACATGTAAAAACAATCGAATTTTTACAAACGAAACTTGAAGCTTTCCAGTTAATCGCTACTGCAACTAGTAAAAAACAAGTACCGAACTTAATACTGATAGCTCCGAATTCGCCTACCTTCCCGAAAGATTGAAAAATGGAAATTGAACAGCCATAAGATCCATTGGCTATGTATCCAGAATTTGTGGATGTGACTCCGCCCATCGAAAATATTGATTCAACACTGGAAAACCCTACCTACAACGTTCTGATAGGATCAATATTTAAACAGCCTGCAAAATGCATTCCGTGTTCGATTTTTTCCACCTTTCTGTATGATCCGGCTGTTATCAACAAGATGAAAACGATAATCAATTAGACAACCGACACCGGAACAATTGTGAATTGATTTGTCAACAATGTGTCCGTTCATATTCAATGACACCGATATCAGACCATTTAGACTTGCGAAGTACGGCAACAAAATTCTCATCACGATCAACGGTTTTACATGCGTCGGCACTGGCATCTTATATGAATTTGCGATGCATATCCTCAAGATCGAGAATGCTCAATATCTTTGCTCGACATTGAATAACTCTGAGGCTTTAAACGATCACAATAGGATAGCCTTGTTCAAGCAACAATGTATTAATTGGACTTTTCCATGATCCATTATTCTGTGCCTGGGAGATGCCGATTTACGCTTGTTGAATGTTGATAATATTCGTGGTAGAAAACACATCAAGGAACTATTTTCTTTCTTTTACGAACGATCGGTGAGATAGATGCTCGTTGTTCCTGAGGTCATGTTTAACGATAATCTCAAACAGCCGTGCCCGATAGATGAAGCATACAAACACTTCATTCATAACAAACCAAATGGAGATATTGAATGGGGCTATGCGTATATCAACCAAGAAGTCAAAAATCTACAAAGAATATATTGAGAGCAGATTTGAAGCTCCCCAACGGGATTAGTCTCATACCCCCAGGATTTTTTCATCAATAAGAAATTTGAGCTCGCTAATTTGCCAGGTCGATGGAACAAGAAGAAACAAAAGATGTAATAATATGAGACAGAGTCGTTGATTTTTTCGCTTAATATTTCGTCTATTGTTCCATAACCTTTGTTTTGAGCTCAAAAGATCCTTTGAATATAGTCACGTTTTCGTTGTTTTAGATTTAAGTCTTGATCGTTTAATTATTTTCGACAACTTTCGATTTTTGTTGATATACTTACAGCCACAAGATATGCTTGTTGAAATTTTTCGATTTTGCTCATTTATGTTAATTTTGATTTCTTTGAGCCTATTTTTTCGTCTAATCTTGCTGATGAAGTTTGCGATGTGTCGTCGAATCAAAAATGCCGATTTTGTTCTCAAAAAGATTTATTTGATATTTTCTTCGAATGTTTTTGCTCATTGCTTGATTTCTAATTTTGATTATTAAGTATGAGCTCGTTTTTTCGTTCATTTATTAATGTTGATCAAATAAATTTTTGAGCCAAAACAATTTATCAAACAGTCCATGTGTTTACTTTTGATTTTGATTAATACGAATTGAATCTCATTTATTTTGATCTCGTTACCTATAAAAATAATACTCGATCAACATTTCTTTTGTCGGCATAATTTACAAAGCATTTTTCAGAATACAGGAATGCCAATTTTTTCTTTATTTGTTTTCGATTACACCAATTTGATGATTATTTTAATGTGAATTATGATCTCGTTTATTAAACAATATAATTCACTTCATTACTGTAATTATGAAGTAAAATTACAGGTAGTACTGATTGAATTTTGTTATCGAATTAAAAATACATTTCGTAGTTACAACAAATTATATACATGGTTGTCACAAATGAATGTTTCTTTACCTTAAACACGAACAAATGATATTTCCTCTTCACAGTTATTGATTAAGAATCCAGTGAAATATGTTGAACGACATTTGATACTCAATCTGCGAATCAGAAAACGGACAACGTTGAATTAAAATAGAATTACATTTTATTTTCGAAAATATTAAAATGATCATTTTTTAGGTCAATTTTATTGGTTTGTGCTCAGGGGCATGTCTCTGATTTCCATGCTTGACGCGACTGTGATGGGTTTTGATTTAAGAAGTGCCACCTAGCGTTATATGGGTCTTGCTTGTCTTACCCTTTGACAGAGTGATTGCATTTTGTACATCGATTCAAATTGCAGCCGGTACATCGTGTGGCTTAGCTGTGTTTCTGATGTACTTTCTGTGTATTTTTGAACTAAATGATCAAATTTTTTCTTACCATCATTGCCAAACGATCCATTCGGTGGACTTCTATAAATATCTTGATATCTGCGATTTTCAACGTTTGTCTATCCATTTTTGAACGCATTGAAAGGCCGCCAGGCTATGAACTGGTGTTCGTTCCGCGAAGATACCTGCGGGTGTTTGTCCTTTCTCTGGCTCGCTTTCCCTCTGCTTAGTCAGCGGAAAGCTAGAAACTGTATACGTCAGACCTGAAATAAATGATTATCAAGCTCAGAGATTATATCAGACGAATGGGGCAATTAATTTTAAAATAATTCAATGATATCCTTTTGTATGGTACTTATTTACGTTTGAAATATGATTTTTTCAAGCTTTCTCGATGTCATATTTACCTGTTTTCCATCTTCAAACGATATGTTCTTCTATTTGAGTTCCTCGAACGATTTAGCTATCGTTGGTTGAATCTTGTGACTCTTGACGAAGCTGGACGCGATGCTCGGCACATCTAGTTAGTCTTGAGTTGCTGATTTGACAATTGTGAGATAAACTCTCCTGTCAACAAATAAAACAACAATACACATCAGTTTTGTTCACACGTTAACGTTGTTTTTAAAATATAAGAATCAGCTTGACCTGAATATGTCTTGCTCCATGTCGTTTGAATACAGTACCATCTCGTATATGATCCAGATTGAGTGTCGTTTAATTCGCATTATTGAATGTTTTGAATTGCTTCTGCTAAATGATTGATGTCTTCAACTTCACCGGAAACCTACAATCAGAGGAAATTTCAATTAATACTGGACTCGGACCGCAAGAGGTGCCACGTAACGTATTAGAATATCTTTTATTATTTATTATCTAATCTGTAAAAATTTTGTTTATTACCCTATATTTAAAACGATTTCTTTTGAGGACAGCTACGAAGACGTTGGATTTTCAAATGATTGTTCCGGATATCTTCAAGTTGGCTAAAATTGGATTTTACAACACCACAGATGTTCAGCAACTATTTATTTTTAAGTTCTAGTTATAAGCAAAATTTAATCGTTTTTGAATTGTTTTTTCTACTTCGGTTCTGTTAATTCTTTTTTGTAAAATTTTTTCTATTTTTTCTCTTTTTTGATTGTTATATCTTTTTGAATGTTATTCGTTTGAATTTTGTTGATTATTTTGTCCCTGTTTGTTTTTTCTTTGTTTCAGGTTAAAAATTAAGATAAGTTATTTAGCCTTTAAAATCTTTTTATTCGATGTAATTTTTCTATGTCACGTAGGGACTAAAAGATTTTGACAACTATATCCGTCAAAAGATTTAACTCCTCATGTTGGTGTAGTTTTTGAGAAATGACCCAAGGTCGCCCTTTAAAAGCGCGGGGGCAGTGGCTACCCTACTCAGGTGTGCACATTCGTCTCGGTGATGTAGGTCGTTTCACCCTTTTCAAAGGCTCAACCTTGGTTGGTCATTGCTAAGGGTGGAAGGGGCATATGTCACGGAGGGAATGTCCCCACCTGCTTAGTGGTAACACTGGGCCAGGTGATCTCGTATCTACTCCCAGCATGAGGAGTATGTACTGGGTATAGTTGTTGAACCATCGCCTTATCGGGAGGTCGTGGTTAATATATGATGTTTATTGCAAGTAATGTGTTGTGTTATTATTGCACCCATGTGGTGAACCTTTACCTTAATTCTTGATGGCCTTTTTGAGCCATAATCTGTGAATACGTGTAAACAGGAGAAGGTAAGGCCATAAGCCCTACACAGGCCATGTAGGCTCCTTCCTCCCTGTCAAGAGGCTGTTTTTTTAAAAATTAATTACGCATGTGAAAAAAAAATTGTTGAAAATCTGCAAATATTGGAAAATTTTATTAACTAAGATTTTTTAAATCAAAGAATTTATGAAATTGATGGGAGAATTTTTGTCCATTTTTTTTTCAAAGAATAAATTTGAAAACATTGAACAATTTTTCAAAAAACAAAAAAAAATGAGATGAAAGCTTCCTCCATGATGAGGAATTTTTTCAAAAAAAAATGAATATAATTCTAAAAACAAATTTTTTATTAAAAAAGAAACTTCTTTTGAAAAATGAGTAGTCTTTTTTTTTTCAAATTGATTTTTCTTAGGGAATCTTTGAAAAAAATGAATTACTATTCTAAAAATCATTTTTTTTTTTCAAACGAAGTTGTTTCAAAAATTGATGAATTTTTAAAAATTATTTTTCTTAGTGAATAAAGAAAAGAAATATTCGACTTTGGGTACATATATTTCAATAATTTTTTCAATTTTTTGAATCAGAGGGTGAATCAATTTTTTTTGGATTTGAATATCTTTCTTCAATAATTGAATTCAAGACGAATTAATTTTTTTTAATATCCCAGTTGGATTCAATTATTTTTTTTGCATTTTTCAACCTGAAAAAAATTATGGTACACTGAAAAATAATGTAAAATTTGAAAAAACTGTCGAGTTTGGAAAAGTGTCAATTTTAAAAAACATCCGAGGTAGTTTCAATTTTCTTTTTTTGAAAAGCCAAGAAAACCTTTTTCCAAGATGAAAACACTTCTTTTTTTAAAAATTCTTTTTAAAATTGATGAATTTTTTTGGTAAAATTAATCTGTTTTCAACATGAAATGAATTTTTTAAAAAATTGAACAATTTTTTAAAAAACAAAAAAAATTGAGACGAAAGCGTTTTCCAAGATGAAGAACTTTTTCAAAGAAAATTAATATCATTCTAAAAACAATTTTTTTTATTAAAAAAAACTTCTTTTGAAAATTGATCAGTTTTTTTTAAGTAAATTTTTTTTAGTGAATCTTCAAAAAAAAATGAATTATCATTCTAAAAATCATTTTCTTTTCAAATGATGTTGTTTTGAAAATTGATCAATTTTTTAAAATTATTTTTCTTAGTGAACAAAGAAAAGAATAATTTGACTTTGGGTAATTACATATATTTCGATAATTTTTTCAATTGTAAAAAATTGATAACATTTCCAATTTTTTGAATCAGAGGGTGAATTAATTTTTTTATTCGGATTTGAATCATATTTATTGAATATTTATTGAATATCTATTGAAAAAATCAAGGTTATGGTAGACTGGAAAATAACGGGGAAAAATGAATTATCATTCTAAAAATCATTTTTTTTTTTCAAATGATGTTGTTTTGAAAATTGATCAATTTTTTAAAATTATTTTTCTTAGTAAATAAAGAAAAGAATAATTTTTTAACATGAAATGAATTTTTTTAAAAATTGAACAAGTTAAATTGCAAATTCAATGGGAATTTTAATTTTTTTTTTGAATAGGTACTCATCCCATAAAATTTTTTTTGAAGAATTTGATTCGATTTGAACACCAGGTCAAATTCTAAGAAAATGGATTAGACCTATAGGACATTTATGAGATATGGTTTGATCTGAAATTTTTGATTTTTTTCAACGGAACGTTTTTCAAAAAAAATGAAATGAGATTGAAAACAATGTAAAATCAAAGTTTTAAGTAATTTACATGAGCAATATTCAGTAAAATGGAAATTATCATAGAGTGGAGGTTCTTTGGGTAGATAATTTTGAATCATGAACTTCTCACTTCCAGTAACTTAAAAATTGATCAATGTTGCTAAATTTAAATTATTTTATTTGAAGAAATATTTTTCAAACGACATAGATCAAATCAGTTTTTCAAAAAAATACATATTTTATTGAATTACTTGAAAAAAAAACTTCCGTTAATCAACAATTGGTTCAATTAGTAAATTGTGGAGATGGAATCAATTTTTTAAATTTTTATTCAATTTGAACCTTTTATTAGGTCTCAGGTCGATTTAGGTATTATGTAATTTAAACTAAAGACAATTGATCGAATGATTGGTTGATAAGAAGGGGTTTAAGAAAATTGACTCATTTTGGGATTTAGACTAAATATAATTATTCTGATTTTCAATTAATGGGAAGGAGTGTTCAAAAAAATTTATTTGACTGGGTTATCTGAAAAATTTATTGGTCAAATTTTTAATTATGGGAAAGAGCATTAAAAAAACTTTTGTCTTTGGTACTTTGGTAAACTAAAAAAATAGTTGTTAGTTACCTATAAAAAAAAAAAAAAAAAAAAAAAAAAAAAATAGTACAACTGATTGAATTTTTACTTAAAATGGGAGAGGCATTCAAAAATATTGGTTTGATCCTTATGATTGAAATTAATGCGGGGGCACCTCTATAGCGGGTTTCAAAAATTGTCATAAAAATACTTTCCCAATTTTTGAAAATGCCATAAACTAATGCAATTTCAAAAATTGTGGGGATACAGTGGAAGTACCTTTATAAAGATTTTCAAAAATTCTGAGGGTAGGATACCTCCATGGAGATTTTTGGAAATTATAGGAGGGGTATTCAGAAAAAAAATTGGGTTTCTAATTGAAAACAATTGTTCATATTTTGTGACCTATTGATTCGACTTGGATTATTAAAAAAAAATTGTTTCAATTTTCAAAGGGGGTGAATCAATATTTTTCTACAGGCATGATGTAAAAAAAGAAGTCAAGTTAGTGGGAGAAAATGAAAAAAAAATCATCTGAGATTCAAATGGAATAAATAGAATTTTTTTAAAATTATCACAAATTTTTGATTGATGGGACAGGTACCTATCTAAAACATAATAACTTTCCTGGAAATTCGAAGTGAATGGGATAACTATTGAAAAGAGTATAGATTCCATGTGGGATATTTTAGAAACCAATTTGATCTTGGCTCAAAAAATTATTACTCAATTCATTGATTTCTATTTCTTAGAGAGAATATTCAGAAAAAATGATTTATTTTGATCTGTGTGCCGTTTGAAAACATAAAAATAGTGTAATTTAAATTGAATAGGTGCAATTAATCGAACATTCAATTAATAATAGTGTTCATCATTTTTTTAAAAATATTGAAACTATTAATTGATCTATATGTTGATAAATTGAAGCAGTTAAAAAAAAAATCTAAAATAATATTGATCGAATTATTTTCCAATGAGAGAAATAAATAAGTATTGAATTTAAAGGAAAAACTGAAATTATTATTTCCCTAATGTAATTGTTGATTAATCAATGGAAAGGTAGGTATTCAAAATAATTGGTTAATTAATAAGAGAGAGTATCTAAAAAAAATTGAAATTGAATATGGGTATTGTGAGGGAACCTCTAAAGATTTTTAAAAATTGTGAAAATATTGGAGCTGTGTGGTGATTTCAAAAATTATAAAAGTGACGTCACCACCAGATAATTTGAGATGTATTATTAAAAAAAAAAGTGTTTATTTCTAAAAAATCCTGGAAAGAAGTACCCGTCCGAAGGACGGGTAGAAAGTCTAGTCTATTATATAAAGCAAAGTGGTGTTTTCGTTGTCACAGATAGGCTCCGAAGAACCAGGGAGATGAAGGTGGAGGCCGGTACCATTAGATAGCCCTCGATGAGAGGAAGGTTTATGGCGCAAACGGAATTGAAAAAGCTGCCTTTAAAGTTGAGAAAAGTCGCGCCAAAGTTTGGCAATTTTCGGCTTCTGTTTGGCCAATCAGAAAGTGGTCGGCTGAAAACGCGGTTTTTCGCGATTATCTCGAAACCGGTTGGTCGAATCGAAAATCTAACGACACATTGACGATTGCAAATTTTACGAGCTACAATTTAGGTTCTCTTCGATTTTTGCTCAAACGGCTTCGTTTTTGAGTTATTGCTCAAAATGTGTAGAGTCGAAGTTTCAAAAATTTAGGCCAATCAGGCGTTAACGTGCGAAATTTTACACCATTCAACAACAACAACAGCATAGCCGCGTGGTGTGGCGCGTGGATTCTCACCCCGAAGGGAGGTGGTTCGAGTCCCGGGTCAGGAGGAAATTTTTTTCAACGTAATAAAGTTGATTATTTTAAATCAATTTTTTTTTCAAGATTTAGTACAGTTTTCTTTTGAAAGAAAAGCTTAAGAAAACCTTTTTCCAAGATGAAAACACTTCTTTTTAAAATTGATGAATTTTTTTCAAAACTAAATGATTTTTTTTATTTATTTAAAAAGTGGCACAGGTTGAATTTGATTTTTAAAATATCTTGAATAATTTTTCATCAATTGAAGCAATTTTAATTCGTTTTGATAATTGTTTTAATCATAAAAAATTGAAAACATTTAAACATTTTTGGATCAGAGGGTAGGTACCTGAATAGTTTTTTATTTTTAAACATCTTGAATAATTTTTCAACAATTGAAGCAATTTTAATTTGTTTTACTTAATAATTTTTTTAATCATAAAAAATTGACATTTAAAAACTTTTGAATCAGAGGGTAAATAATTTTTTATGTTTAAACATCCCAGGCAGATTTGAATCTTTTAAGATTAATATTTTTTTAATTATCCTTCTTCGTTAATTAAAACTTAGTTCAAAAAAGGATATTTTGGGAATGAATTGAATCCACTAAGCTTTTTTGAAAAATTGATTCAACTGGTAGTATTTTTTAATGTATAATCTATGGTTCAATTAGTTCTAAAGTTCAAAATGAATAGAGGTTTTATGAAGAATGTATCCGGATCGGAATTTATAGTAGTCTGCACAGCGAGAGGGTTTAAAAAATAAGATGTCATTTTGCATAAGTTGATCATTTTTACAATAAAAAAAAAATACTTAATTGAAAAAAAGTTTTTAAAAAAAATCAGAAAAATTATTTAAAAACTATTTAGCCAGAGAAATTAAAAAAATAACTGAAATATTTTCATCAACTTTTTCAGTTGTGAAAAATTGGGCATTGAAAAATTTTAAAAATATACCTATTCATTCAATATTTTTCTTCAATTGTAAAAATTACAAAAATTTCAAATTTTTCAACTAAGATTTTTTATGTGAATAATAATTTTTGAATGAGTATTGTAATTTAAAATAATCAGAAGCAAAGATTTTCCTGAGCTACAGGGTGTTTTTATGAAATTGATCACGCGTGTGAAATGTAACAAAACTTTAAATTATCAATAATTGATCAATTGATCATACACTGATCAAAATTAAAGAATTATGGAAATATGTTGTCAAATTAATTTTTTTGGATACTCTGTATATTAAATGACAATTCCACAGATCAATTAAAATTAGTAATTGGGGGAAAATTTTTTTGTTTGAAAATCATGGGTAACATCCACCTACCTTTGTAACTTTCAGCAAGAATTGAAACAGATCAAGATATTTTTTACATGGTTTGAAAAAAAATGAAAAAATAATGTAGCCAAACAAATTTGAAAAATTACTAAAACATTTTCTTCAATTTTTTTCAATTAAAAAAAATTTTTTTCAACCAAAATTGTTTATGCGGATAATATTTTTTGCATTTTGAAAATACCTAACTAAAAAAAAAAAAGTACTTGAAAGATATTAGTGAACTTTTACAAAGTTTGATAAATGGATATCATCCACTATCTCAAGAATTCCTCAATAATATTATTCAATACAAACCTGTTTGGGTGGGAATGTAGATGTTATAGCGATGTTTTTTATTTTTGGCATATAAATTAGATTTTTTTCAGAAAATTGCAATGATTAAAATTAAATTGCCAAAATATTTTGTCGGATCATTTTTTTTGAATTGTAAAGAATTATTACAAACACTTCAAATTTTCTCAACTTCAATGGGTCATGGTAAGGGTTGAATCCTACAAGTGGCTAAATTTTATAAAAAATTTTCAATTTTTTTCAAAAAAATTAATTTTTAACAATTGGAGCAATTTTTATTTGTTTCAATCATTTTTTCAATCATGAAACATTAAAATATTTAAAAAAATTTGAATCGGAGAGTGAATCAATTTTTCTTCCCAGGAGGATTTGAATTGAGAAGATGTATTTTGCTTATTTTTCCAACATCGACCTGTGTAGTTTTGAGCAAAAAATGAAACGAATCAAAACATAAAGTTTTCTTTTGTTCAAAAAATCGAAAAAAAAACTGAAATAAATGTAGCCAGACCATAATGAAAAATTACTAAAATTATTATTTTTTCAATTGTAAAAAATTACAAATATTTCAAATTTTTTCAACCAAGTTTTTTTATGTGAATAATAATTTTTGAATGGACATTGAAATTTAAAATAATTAGAAAGGAAGAAATAGCCAAATTTATTTTAAAAAATCTTAAGAGAAAAAATGTTGTTATTTTCTTTCCTTTTGATGATATAAAATTTTTTAAATCAGAGGATTAATTGCTTTTTTTAAAAAAATACCATATCCCTGGCAGATTCGATTTATTTTTTGAATATGCTTCATTAATTAAAAATAAATTTGAATAATTTAATTTAATTTGAATCCCAGGTAAAAATCTAAAAAAATGGGTTGGATTTGTATGACTTGAAAAATTATGATTTAATTAACTTTTTAATTAGGTAGTGGAATAAGATGAAAAAAATTGTCCTGGGGAAAAATTGAATATAAATTTAAACAAATAGTTTCGACCTCCAAAATAGGTAAATTTTTTCAATTACCAATAAATAAATAGGTAATCAAAATGTTTATGGGAGGAAGTAACTGGAAAACAAATTGAAAACTTTTGAGCAATTTTTCAAAAAAATTATGCCTAATTATGATTGAAAACAAAGGAAAATCATGTAGGTACATGTGCAATTAGTAGAACAAAAATTTTCAGAGAAAGTGGGTTCTTAGGTAGATAGTTTTGAATCACATAAGAACATAAGAAATCATTTTTTCTTTTTGAATATTCGCTCCATTAACAATTTGATCAATTGTGATCAATTAGAATTACTTTACTTAGGTACTCAATTTTTTTCAAGCAACATGGGTCAAATTAATTTTTTAAAAAAAGTGTATATCCCACTGAATCGGTTTTTTAAAAACCCTTTCCATCAATTGACAATTTGATCAATTTGTAAGTTATGGAGTTGGAATTAATTGCCTTAGGCCCTGGTCCATGATTGGTTAATAGGAGGAGGTAGGTATAAGAAAATTGAGTCAACTTGGAAATAATAGGCGGGGTTATATGAAAAAAAGTCAAATTGAATACAACTGATTGAATTTTAAATTGATATGGGAGAGGCATTCACAAATATGGATTCGATCCTTATGATACTTAGAGATGGTGATTTTTGAAAATTGTGATGCTACCTGTATCATTATTTTAAAAAATTGAAAGTATGAAGCTCTATAGCTATTTCTGAAAATTATGAAAGTTTCTTTGAAAATACCTCTATGATGATTATCAAAAAGATGATTCGACCTTGAGATGTAAAATATGAAGGGAAACTCTTTAGCGATTTTTGAAAGTTGTAAAGATAAGAGGGTTTAGTGAAGGTACCTCAATGACAATTTTAGAAAATTGTGATGGGAATGTCAGAGTACCTAACTGTGGAATTATTAAAGATTGTAAGGAGATGTTGAGGGCACCTCTACAATGATTTTTTGAAAATTCAGGGTACCTCCACGGAGTTTTTTTTTCTTTAAATCATAGCTTAGACTGGATATTCTCAGCATTAAAAAGTGATATCACCAGATGATTTGAGATATATTATTTAAAAAAATCGTGTTTATTTATAAAATTTTGGAAAGAAATACCCGTCCGAAGGACGGGTAGAAAGTCTAGTCTATTATATAAAAGAAAGTGGTGTTTTCGTTGTAACGGATAGTCTCCGAAGAACCAGGGAGATGAAGGTGGAGGCCGGTACCATTAGATAGCCCTTGACGAGAGGAAGGTTTATGGCGCAAACAGAATTGAAAAAGCTGCCTTTAAAGTTGAGAAAAGTCGCGCCAAAGTTTGGTAAATTTCGGCTTCTGTTTGGCCAATCAGGAAGTGGTCAGCTGAAAGCGCGGTTTTTCGCGATTATCTCGAAACCGGTTGGTCGAATCGAAAATCTAACGACACATTGACGATTGCAAATTTTACGAGCTACAATTTTGGTTCTCTTCGATTTTTGCTCAAACGGCTTCGTTTTTGAGTTATTGCTCAAAATGTGTCGAGTCGAAGTTTCAGAAATTTGGGCCAATCAGGCGTTAACGTGTGAAATTTTACACTTCTCAGCAACAACAACAACATAGCCGCGTGGTGTGGCGCATGGATTCCCACCCCGAAGGGAGGTGGTTCGAGTCCCGGGTTAGGAGGAAATTTTTTTCAACGTAATAAAGTTGATTATTTTAAATCAAAGTTTTTTGAAACATTTAGTACAGTTTTCTTTTGAAAGAAAAGCTTAAGAAAAGCTTTTTTAAACTTTATGAATTTTTTTCAAAACAATTTTTCTTGGTAAAATTGACCTGTTTTTAACATGAAATGAATTTTTTTAAAAATTGAACAATTTATTTAAAAAATAGAATGTTTTTGAAAGAAAAATGTTTTCTTTTGAAAGAAAAGCTTATTCTTTTGAAAGCAAAGCTTAAGAAAAGCTGTTTTAAAATTGATGAATTTTTTCAAAACAATTTTTCTTGGTAAAATTAACCTGTTTTTAACATGAAATGAATGTTTTTAAAAATTGAACATTTATTTAAAAATAGAATGTTTTTTGAAAGAAAAACTTTTTTATTTCACTTTGAGTTCAAATTGGCTATTGTTTAATCATAGAAAACGAGCTGTAGTTTTTAAAAAAATGATGCCATTTGTAGGTAAGTATAAGGTTAGATATTATTGAAACGTAACTTAATTCATCTTGGAAAATTCAAAAAAAATGTGAAAAAATAATTTAACCAGATGAATTTTAATACCACCAGTTTAGGCGGGAATGTAGATGTTATAGCAATGTTTTTTTTTTTTTTAAATTGTTCAAGTTGAAATTATGATTTTTTCCAAGACAGGCACATAAATTAGAATTTTAATTTTTTCAAAAAAAATTGCAATGATTGAAACTAAATCACCAAAATATTTTGTCTGATCATTTTTTTTTTTTTTTGTAAAAAATTATAAACCTTCAAATTTTCTCAACTTTAATGGGTCATGAAAAAATCTAAATTGAACCAATTTGGTTCATTATTTATTAATGTGAGAGCTATTCAAAAAAAAAATTGAATTGATCTTGGCTACCTGTGGTGTTTATAAAATTGATTGCAGCAGTGTAAATTTTTTTCAAAAATTAAAAATCATTAATAATTGATCCTATACCCTGATTCAAATTAAGAAATTGTGAAAATATTTTGTTGAATTGATATAGGTACCACTTTTTTAAGTTTAAAAAATAATTTAGTGATTGAATTTTTATGGTACTGAAAAAAATTGATTAAACCTGGAGGATTCAATTCTTTTTTTGAATACCCTTCCCATAAAAATTTTTTGAAGAATTTGATTCGATTTAAACACCAGAAAATGGATTCGATATATAGGACATTTTTGAGATATGATTTGATCTAAAATTTTTTCATTAGAATGTTTTTCAAAAAAAAAAAAATGAAATGAGATTGAAAACAAGTGAAAATCATCAAAGTTTTAAGTAATTTACATGAGAAATATTCAGTGAAATGGAAATTATTTTGAATCATAAAGAACTTCTTTCTTCTTTTTGAATAAGAACTTCTTTCTTCTTTTTGAATATTCACTTCCAGTAACTTAAAATTTGAACAATGTTGTTAAATTTGAATTATTTTACTTAAAGAAATATTTTTCAAACAACATTGTAGAAGATAATTACTATCAGACGAAGGAACGAACTCTTAAGACAAATAACCAACACATCTCGAATTTTTCAAAAAAATACATATTTCATTGAATTAGGTACTTTTTAAAAAAAACCTTTAGTAAATTATGGATATAGAATCAATTTATCAATTGGAACTTTAGGTCTCAGGTAATTGATCAAATTATTGGGTAATGGGAGGGGGTTTAAGAAAATTGATTCATTTTGGGATATAAACTAAATAAAATTATTCTGATTTTCAATTAATGGAAAGGAGTGTGGAAAAAATTGATATTGACTGGGTCATCTGAAAAATTGATTGGTCAAATTTTTAATTAATGGGAAAGAGCATTAAAAAACACTATTTGTTCTTGGTAAACTAATAAATAGGGGTTTGTTATTTAAAAAAAAACAAAAACAAAAACAAACAAACAAATTGAATACAACTGATTAAATTTTTACTTAATATGGGAGAGGTATTCAAAAATGTTGGTTTGCCCCTTATAATTGAAATTAATGCGAGGGCACCTCTATAGTGGTTTTCAAAAATTGTCATAGAAATACCTTCATAATTTTGTAAAATGCCATAGACTCATTGACACTTTTGAAAACTGTGATGCTATAACCTGTACAATTATTTTTGAAAATTTTGAGTGTATGAAGCTCTATGGCTGTTTTTGAAAATATGTGGTTTTGTGTGGGTGTGACAATTTATGGAAATTATGGTAAGGTATTCTGAAAAAATTAAACTGGGATTGAAATTGAAAGCATTTATTCCAAATGGGAGGATTTTTTCCATTTTTTTTTTCAAAGAATAAATTTGGAAAAATTAAACAATTTTTCCACAAACAAAAAAAAATTGAGACGAAAGCGTTTTCTAAGATGAAGAACTTCTTCAAAGAAAAGAAATATCATTCTGAAAACAATTTTTTTATAAAAAAAAACTTCTTTTGAAAATTGATCAGTTTTTTTTCAAGTTAATTTTTCTTAGTGAATCATCAAAAAAAAAAAGAATTATCATTCCAAAAATCTTTTTTTTTTTTTTAAATGATGTTGTTTTGAAAATTGATCAATTTTTTGATGAATTTTTTTCGAAACAATTTTTCTTGGTAAAATTAACCTGTTTTTAACATGAAATGAATTTTTTTATAAATTGAGCAATTTAAATTGAAAATTCAATGGGATTCAAAATGACTGGGTAAATTGATTGGAGTTCTTTTTTTCATTTGGAGGGGTATTCAAAATGACTGGATGAAATTGATGGGAGGATTTTTTCCATTTTTTTTTTCAAAGAATAAATTTGAAAAAATTGAACAATTTTTCAAAAAACAAAAAAATCGAGACGAAAGCGTTTTCCAAGATGAAGAACTTTTGCAAAGAAAATGAATATCATTCCAAAAACAATTTTTTTATAAAAAAACTTCTTTTGAAAATTGATCAGTTTTTTTAAGTTAATTTTTCTTAGTGAATCTTCAAAAAAATAGAATTATCATTCTAAAAATCTTTTTTTTTTTCAAATGATGTTGTTTTGAAAATTGATCAATTTTTTAAAATCATTTTTCTTACTGAATAATGAAAAGAGTAATTTGACCTTGGGTAATTACGTAAATACATTTCAATAATTTTTTCAATTGTAAAAAATTGAAAACATTTTTAATTTTTTAAATAAGAGAGTGAATTAGGTTTTTTATTCAGATTTGAATCATTAATTGGATATGGGTCATATGGTAAGGGTTGAATCCTACAAGCGGCCAAATTTTTAAAATTTTTTTGATTTTTTCAAAAAAATTAATTTTTAAAAAAACTTGAACAATTTTTAACAATAGGAGCAATTTTTATTTGTTTCGGTCATTTTTTAAATCATGAAACATTAAAATATTTAAAAAATTTTGAATCGGAGGGGGAATCAATTTTTCATCCCAGGAGGATTTGAATTGAGAAGATGTATTTTGCTTATTTTTTCAACATCGACCTATGTAGTTTTGAGCAAAAAATGAAACAAATCAAAACATAAAATTTTCTTTTGTTCAAAAAAATCGAAAAAAACTGAAATAAATGTAGCCAGACGAATATGAAAAATTACTCAAAATATTCTTTTTTCAATTGTAAAAAATTGCAAACATTTCAAATTTTTTCAACCAAGTTTTTTTAGCCTTAATGACAATTTTTGAAAATTGTGATGGGAATGTTAGAGTACCTAACTATGAAATTATTACACTTTGTGAGGATATATTGAGGGCACCTCTATTTTTTAATCATATAGGAGGAGTATTTGGGAAAAAATCAAGCTGGGATTTTAAATTGAAAACCATTTGGGATTGATGTACAGAAAAAATTGATTAGACTGGATATTCTCAGCATTAAAAAGTGATATCGTCAGATGATTGAGATATATTATTTAAAAAAATTGTGTTCATTTCTAAAATTATGGAAAGAAATACCCGTCCGAAGGACGGGTAGAAAGTCTAGTCTATTATATAAAGTAAAGTGGTGTTTTCGTTGTAACGGATAGGCTCCGCAGATCCGACGAGTCGAGGGTGGAGGCCGGTACCATTGGATAGCCCTCGACGAGAGGAAGGTTTAGCGCTAATAAAATTCCGAAAAAGTTGCCCCCAAAGTTGAGAAAATTTACGCCAAAGTTTGGTAATTTTCGGCTTCTGTTTGGCCAATCAGAAAGTGGTCGGCTGAAAACGCGGTTTTTCGCGATTATCTTGAAACCGGTTGGTCGAATCGAAAATCTAACGACACATTGACGATTGCAAATTTTACGAGCTACAATTTTGGTTCTCTTCGATTTTTGCTCAAACGGCTTCGTTTTTGAGTTATTGCTCAAAATGTGTGGTTTCAAAGTTTCAAAAATTTGGGCCAATTAGGCAGTAACATGCGAAATTTTACACCATTCAACAACAACAACAGCATAGCCGTGTGGTGTGGCGCATGGATTCCCACCCCGAAAGGAGGTGGATCGAGCCCCGGATCAGGAGGAAATTTTTTTCAAAGTATTAAAGTTGATTATTTTAAATCAAAGTTTTTTGAAACATTTAGTACAGTTTTCTTTTGAAAGAAAAGCTTAAGAAAAGCTTTTTTAAACTTTATGAATTTTTTTCAAAACAATTTTTCTTGGTAAAATTGACCTGTTTTTAACATGAAATGAAATTTTTTAAAAATTGAACAATTTATTTAAAAAATAGAATGTTTTTTTGAAAGAAAAATGTTTTCTTTTGAAAGAAAAGCTTATTCTTTTGAAAGCAAAGCTTAAGAAAAGCTGTTTTAAAATTGATGAATTTTTTTCAAAACAATTTTTCTTGGTAAAATTAACCTGTTTTTAACATGAAATGAATTTTTTAAAAAATTGAACATTTATTTAAAAAATAGAATGTTTTTTTGAAAGAAAAACTTTTTTATTTCAATTTGAGTTCAAATTGGCTATTGTTTAATCATAGAAAACGAGCTGTAGTTTTTAAAAAAATGATGCCATTTGTAGGTAAGTATAAGGTTAGATATTATTGAAACGTAACTTAATTCATCTTGGAAAATTGAAAAAAAATGTGAAAAAATAATTTAACCAGATGAATTTTAATACCACCAGTTTAGGCGGGAATGTAGATGTTATAGCAATGTTTTTTTTTTTAAATTGTTCAAGTTGAAATTATGATTTTTTCCAAGACAGGCACATAAATTAGAATTTTAATTTTTTCAAAAAAAATTGCAATGATTGAAATTAAAGTACCAAAATATTTTGTCAGATCATTTTTTTCAAAAAAATTGCAATGATTGAAACTAAATCACCAAAATATTTTGTCTGATCATTTTTTTTCAATTGTAAAAAATTATAAACCTTCAAATTTTCTCAACTTTAATGGGTCATGAAAAAATTTAAATTGAACCAATTTGGTTCATTTTTTATTAATGTGAGAGCTATTCAAAAAAAAAATTGAATTGATCTTGGCTACCTGTGGTGTTTATAAAATTGATTGCATCAGTGTAAATTTTAAAAAAAAATTAAAAATCATCAATAATTGATCCTATACCCTGATTCAAATTAAGAAATTGTGAAAATATTTTGTCGAATTGATATAGGTACCACTTTTTTAAGTTTAAAAAATAATTTAGTGATTGAATTTTTATGGTACTGAAAAAAATTGATTAAACCTGGAGGATTCAATTCTTTTTTTGAATACCCTTCCCATAAAAAAATTTTGAAGAATTTGATTCGATTTAAACACCAGAAAATGGATTCGATATATAGGACATTTTTGAGATATGATTTGATCTAAAAATTTTTCATTAGAATGTTTTTCAAAAAAAAAAAGAAATGAGATTGAAAACAAGGGAAAATCATCAAAGTTTTAAGTAATTTACATGAGAAATATTCAGTGAAATGGAAATTATTTTGAATCATTAAGAACTTCTTTCTTCTTTTTGAATATTCACTTCCAGTAACTTAAAATTTGAACAATGTTGTTTAATTTGAATTATTTTACTTAAAGAAATATTTTTCAAACAACATTGTAGAAGATAATTACTATCAGAAGAAGGAACGAACTCATAAGACAAATAACCAACACATCTCGAATTTTTCAAAAAAATACACATTTCATTGAATTAGGTACTTTTAAAAAAAAACCTTCCATTAAGTAATCAATAATTGGATCAATTAGTAAATTATGGATATAGAATCAATTTATCAATTGGAACTTTAGGTCTCAGGTCTTAGGTATTGTGTAATTTAATTTATACTAAAGACAATTGGTCAAATTATTGGGTAATGGGAGGGGGTTTAAGAAAATTGATTCATTTTGGGATATAAACTAAATAAAATTATTCTGATTTTCAATTAATGGAAAAGAGTGTGGAAAAAATTGATATTGACTGGGTCATCTGAAAAATTGATTGGTCAAATTTTTAATTAATGGGAAAGAGCATTAAAAAACACTATTTGTTCTTGGTAAACTAATAAATAGGGGTTTGTTATTTAAAAAAAAAAAAACCAAAAACAAACAAACAAACAAACAAATTGAATACAACTGATTAAATTTTTACTTAATATGGGAGAGGTATTCAAAAATGTTGGTTTGCCCCTTAATGCGAGGGCACCTCTATAGTGGTTTTCAAAAATTGTCATAGAAATACCTTCATAATTTTGTAAAATGCCATAGACTCATTGATACTTTTGAAAACTGTGATGCTATAACCTGTACAATTATTTTTGAAAATTTTGAGTGTATGAAGCTCTATGGCTGTTTTTGAAAATATGTGGTTTTGTGTGGGTGTGACAATTTATGGAAATTATGGTAGGGTATTCAGAAAAAATTAAACTGGGATTGAAATTGAAAGCATTTATTCCAAATGGGAGGATTTCTTCCATTTTTTTTTTTCAAAGAATAAATTTGGGAAAATTAAACAATTTTTCCAAAAACGAAAAAAAATTGAGACGAAAACGTTTTCTAAGATGAAGAACTTCTTCAAAGAAAAGAAATATCATTCTGAAAACAATTTTTTTTATAAAAAAAAAACTTCTTTTGAAAATTGATCAGTTTTTTTTCAAGTTAATTTTTCTTAAATGTGATAATTTTTTTTCGAAACGGGTTTGATAATTTGCAACCGGTTGTCAGAAAAACCCCAAAAATCGAGATTAGAAAAAAATTTCAAATGAAATTTGTAGAGCTTTGTAAGCCAAACATGGTCAGTGAACTCATTTTTTGAATCTGTTTACTCTCAGCAACTTGACAATTTCACCAACAAAAAAATATATGAAAATTTTTTTCAAATGAATGTTGAACACCCCACCGTTAAAAATCTAAAGAAATTTCATATCTTTTTTTGTTGTTGAAATTTCAAAAAATGAGTTCACTGACAATGTGTGGCTTACAAAGCTCTACAAATTTCATTTGGAAATTTTTTTCCAATTTCCATTTTTGGAGTATTTTTGACAACTGGTTGCAAATTTTCGAACTGGTTTCGAAAAAAAATTATCACATTTCAATCGTCTCAGTGTGTAGACTTCAAATCCATAAAAAACCCAGACCCCCATTTTTTAACCAAAACCGGTTTCTCAATTTGTGGACACCCTCTAGGTAAAACTGAAAATTTGACTATCAATCTTCAATGTCCTTGTCTCCAGGAACATATTGCCGTTTGAATCATCCTGATATCTCTTTTCAGTTTCGAGATATCATGAAGTGTTTTTCGTGGACAAGACTTTTGTGTCATCTATTATATAAAGAGAAGTGGTGTTTTCGTTGTAACGGATAGGCTCCGCGGATCCGACGAGTCGAGGGTGGAGGCCGGTACCATTGGATAGCCCTCGACGAGAGGAAGGTTTAGCGCTAATAAAATTCCGAAAAAGCTGCCCGCAAAGTTGAGAAAATTTACGCCAAAGTTTGGTAATTTTCGGCTTCTGTTTGGCCAATCAGAAAGTGGTCGGCTGAAAACGCGGTTTTTCGCGATTATCTTGAAACCGGTTGGTCGAATCGAAAATCTAACGACACATTGACGATTGCAAATTTTACGAGCTACAATTTTGGTTCTCTTCGATTTTTGCTCAAACGGCTTCGTTTTTGAGTTATTGCTCAAAATGTGTCGAGTTGAAATTTCAAAAATTTGGGCCAATTAGGCAGTAACATGCGAAATTTTACACCATTCAACAACAACAACAGCATAGCCGCGTGGTGTGGCGCATGGATTCCCACCCCGGAGAGAGGTGGTTCGAGTCCCGGATCAGGAGGAAATTTTTTTCAACATAATGAAGTTGATTATTTTAAATCAAATTTTTTTTCAAGATTTAGTACAATTTTCTTTTGAAAGAAAAGCTTTTTCCATTTTTTTTTCAAAATTTAGTACAGTTTTCTTTTGAAAAAAAAGCTTAAGAAAACTGTTTTCCAAGATGAAAACACTTCTTTTTTAAAAAATTCTTTTTAAAATTGATGAATTTTTTTCAAAACAATTTTTCTTGGTGATTGAATAATTTTTCATCAATTAAAGCAATTCTAATTCGTTTTGATGATTGTTTCAATCGTAAAAAATTGAAAACATTTCAAACAATAATTTTTTTAATCATAAAAAATTGACAACATTTTAAAAATTTTGAATCAGTGGGTAAATAATTTTTTGTGTTTGAAAATCCCAGGAAGATTTGAATCTTTTAAGATTAAGATTTTGTTTATGATCCTTCTTTGCTAATTAAAACTTACTTCAAAAAAGGATATTTTGGAAACGAATTGAATCCACTCCGCTATGTTGAAAAATTTATTCAACCGGTAATTTTTTTAAATGTATAATCATGGTTCAATTAGTTCTAAAGTTCAAAATGAATAGAAGTTTGATGAAGGATTTTCGAAACAATTTTTCTTGGTAAAATTAACCTGTTTTTAATATGAAATAATTTTTTAAAAATTGAACAATTTAAATTTAGAATTCAATGGGAAGGGTGTTCAAAATGACTGGGTAAAGTGATGGGAGGGTTTTTTCCATTTGGAGGGGTATTTAAAATGACTGGATGAAATTGATGGGAGGATTTTCTCCACTTTTTTTTCAAAGAATAAATTTGAAAAAATTAAACAATTTTTCAAAAAACAAAAAAATTGAGAGGAAAGTGTTTTCCAAGATGAAGAACTTTTGCAAAGAAAATGAATATCATTCCAAAAACAATTTTTTATAAAAAAAACTTCTTTTGAAAATTAATCAGTTTTTTTTTCAAGTTAATTTTTCTTAGTGACTCTTCAAAAAAAATGACTTATCATTCTAAAAATCTTTTTTTTAAACTATGTTGTTTTGAAACTTGATCAATTTTTTAAAACCATTTTTCTTAGTGAATAAAGAAAAGAATAATTTGACCTTGGGTAATTACGTAAATATATTTTAATAATTTTTTCAATTGTAAAAAATTGAAAACATTTTTAATTTTTTGAATCAGAGGGTGAATTAATTTTTTTATTAGCATTTGAATCATTTATTGAATATTTATTGAATACCTATCTATTGAAAAAAAATTAAGGATATGGTAGACTGGCAAATAACGAAAAATTTGAAAAAAATGTTTTAATCATAAAAAATTGAAAACATTTAAACATTTTTGAATCAGAATTTTTTAATCGTAAAAAACAGATTTTCCTGAGCTACAGGGTGTTTTTATGAAATTGATCACGCCTGTGTAATGTAACAAAACTTAAAATTATCAATAATTGAAATTGAACACAGTTGGTCCAATTTTTTAATTAATGCGAGAGGCTGTTTTTTTTAATTAATTACGCCTGTGTAGAAAAACTCTTGAAAATCTGCAAATATTGGAAAATTTTATAAACTAAACTTTTTTAAATCGAAGAATTTATGAAATTGATGGGAGAATTTTTTCCCCATTTTTTTTCAAAGAATAAATTTGAAAAAATTGAACAATTTTTCAAAAACAAAAAAATTGAGATGAAAGCTTTCTCCAAGATGAGGAATTTTTCAAAAAAAAAGAATATAATTCTAAAAACAAATTTTTCATTAAAAAATAAACTTCCTTTGAAAAATGAGTGGTCTTTTTTTTCGAATTGATTTTTCTAAAAAAAAAATGAATAATTATTCTAAAAAACATTTTTTTCAAATGAAGTTGTTTTAAAAATTGATGAATTTTTTCAACATTATTTTTCTTAATGAATGAAGAAATGAAAAATTCGACTTTTAGTACATATATATTTCAATAATTTTTTAATTTTTTGAATCAGAAGGTGAATCAATTTTTTTGGATTTGAATCATTTATTGAATATCTTTCTTCAATAATTGAATTCAAGACGAATTAATTTTTTAAAAGTCCCAGTCGGATTCAATTAATTTTTTTGCATTTTTCAACCTGAAAAACATTATGGTAGACTGAAAAATAATGAAAAATTTGAAAAAACTGTTGAGTTTGAAGAAGTGTCAAGTAAAATGAAATTCTCGGAGTTTGAAACAGTTCTAGGGCATGACAGGGGTTCAAGTCTGCCCACTGGCTAAATGATTTTTTCAATTTGTTTTTTTGAGAAAATCATTCTTAAAGAAATGAACAATTTTCTTTTGAAATAAAAGCTTATTCATTTAACGTTGCGTTCATTTGGAATAGAATTGTTCAAAAATTTATTAATCCGTGAAAATTGTTGACCTTTTAAATTTTTTTTTTGAAATATGAAGTTGAAATTACAATTTTAGTATAAATTACTCATGTTTGAAATGAAAAAAATTTCCAGGATATAAACTTCTTTTAAAGAAATAACGTACTAAAAAATCACCACGATTTCAACATAGGCACAGAAATCAAATCAATTTTTGAAAAAGGATTTTCAAGTAATAATTCGCCAAAAGTGGAAATTTACAAAAAATGTTTATTTCAATAATTTCTTCTAAACAATTTTCAAAAACAAAAAAATTGAGACAAAAGCGTTTTCCAAAATGAAGAACTTTTTCAAAGAAAATGAATATCATTCTGAAAACAATTTTTTTTATAAAAAAAAACTTCTTTTGAAAATTGATCAGTTTTTTTCAAGTTAATTTTCTTTGGTGAATCTTCGAAAAAAAAATGAACTATCATTCTAAAACTCATTTTTTTTTCAAATGATGTTGTTTTGAAAATTGATCAATTTTTTAAAATTATTTTGCTTAGTGAATAAAGAAGAGAATAATCCGACTTTGGGTAATTACATATATTTCGATAATTTTTTCAATTGGTAAAAATTGATAACATTTTTAATTTTTTGAATCAGAAGGTGAATTAATTTTTTTATTCGGATTTGAATCATTTATTGATTCAAATGATGTTGTTTTGAAAATTGATCAATTTTTTAAAATTATTTTTCTTATTTTAAAATTATTTTTCTTAGTGAATATAGAAAAGAATAATTTGGCTTTGGGTAATTACTTACATATGTTTCGATAATTTTTTCAATTGTAAAAAATTGAAAACATTTTTAATTTTTTGAATCAGAGGATGAATCAATTTTTTATTCGGATTTGAATCATTTATTGAATATTTATTGAATATCATTCTTCAATGAGCTGTAGTTTTTTAAAAAAATGATGGGTTAGATATTATTAGAACGTAACTTGATCCATCTGGGAAAATTCAAAAAAAATGTGAAAAAATAATTTAACCAGATGAATTTTAATACCACCAGTTTAGGCGGGAATGTAGATGTTATAGCAATGTTTTTTTTTTTTTTTAAATTATTGAAGTTGAAATTATGACTTTTTTCAAGACAGGCACATAAATTAGAATTTTCATATTTTTCAAAAAAATTGCAATGATTGAAATTAAATTATCAAATTACCAAAATATTTTGTCTGCTCATGTTTTTACAAACCTTCAAATTTTCTCAACTTTAATGTGTCATGATAAAATCTAAATTGAACCAATTGGTTTATTTTTTATTAATATGAGAGCAATTCAAAAAAAAATTGAATTGATCCTGGCTACCTGTGGTGTTTATAAAATTGATTACATCAGTGTAAATTTAAAAAAAAAATTGAAAATCATCAATAATTGAACCTATACACTGATTAAAATTAGGGAATTGTGAACTTTTTTTTAGTTTAAAAAATAATTTATTGATTGAATTTTTATGGTACTGAAAAAAATGATTAAACCTGGAAGATTTAATTCTTTTTTTTGAATACCCTTCCCATAAAAAAATTTTGAAGAATTTTATTTGATTTAAACACCAGGTCAAATTCTCTGCAAATATTGAAACATTTTATCAACTAAAATTTTTAAATCAATGGGTGAATAAATTTTTTTTAAACATATCACAGAATGAGATTACGTTTTTCTCAAGACAGACATATTTTTCGAAAATTAGAATAATTTTTTTAAAATCAAAACAGTTTCCAAGATCTGGGCTTCAGGTTGAATATTTTTTTTGGGGCATTGGGGTATCCAAAAATAATATATTGATCAGAACTAGGTAGGTATATACGTTGAAAAAATTCAGATCAAATTTTCAGTCAAGGGAGAGGTTATAAAAAAATTGATCCAACCTGAAGTAAGTACAAACTGGATATAATTGATTTAATTTTCGCCAAAAAAAGAGAAGGACATTCTAAAAAGAAACTGACCTGGGTTGGAATTGATTTAGGTACTTACTTTCACAATTTTAAAAAATGTTTAAACATATTTTTTTTTTTCAAAATCATCAATTACCAATCAAAATGTAAATAAATGGGAGGAATTATTCAATAAAAGAATACCTACGTAATTGAATCCATCAGGGGTATTCTTCAAAAAAATTAATTTGACCCTGTGTAATCTTTTTTTGCGGGGCAGGGGGTCACCAGAGTACTAGGTCTATCAGCCCATGAAACAAGTTAAGATAGATTAGAAAATTAAAAAAAAATGATTTATCAATTGAATTTTTGATTAACAGGATGATACTGAAAAAGAATGATTGTATTTAAAACAAATAAATTTGACATGTGACATTTTTTTAAAAAAATAACTGAATGATCAAATTTTCGTAAATTATAGGAGGTAACATTCAGATTGAAAATAGAATTGATTGGATCTCTCCAATTTGAATTTTTTGAAAACCCAAATGCACCAAATACTGAACAAATTAGGTAATGGAAGGTAGGGTCCAAAAGGATGATTTCAACTGTATATGTGGGTTCAAATTGAAAAGAATTGAACAGTGAGGGTTACTCTGTGGCATTTTGAAAGTTTTGAGGGTATTGTGATAGTGCTTCCATGGCGATTTTGTTAACTATACAGGAGGGGTATTCAGAAAAAAATTGATCTGAAATTACATATTGAAATTGAAAACAACTGTTCAAATTTTTAGCTGATGAGGGATACCTATTCAAAAAAATGATAATTTAATCGGGATACTCTACAATAAAAATTGATTCAACTTATTGATTTCGCCTGGATTATTAGGAAAAAAGTTTTAATTTTTGTGAGTTTGAAAAGAAATACCCGTCCGAAGGACGGGTAGAAAGTCTAGTACTGTATAAAGAGAAGTGGTGTTTTCGTTGTACCGGGTAATCTTTGGAGATCGGACGAGTTGAGTTTGGAGGGCGGTATCGTCGGATAGCCCTCATCGAGAGGAAGGTTTAGCGCGCATGAAGTTCCGAGAAAGTCGTCTCCAAAGTTGAGAAAAGTTACCTCGAAGTTTGGCAAATTTCGGCTTCTGTTTGGCCAATCAGAAAGTGGTTAGCTGAAAACGCGGTTTTTCGCGATTATCTTGAAACCGGTTGGTCGAATCGAAAATCTAACGACACATTGACGATTGCAAATTTTACGAGCTACAACTTTGGTTCTCTTCGATTTTTGCTCAAACGGCTTCGTTTTTGAGTTATTGCTCAAAATGTGTGGCTTCAAAGTTTCAAAAATTTGGGCCAATTAGGCAGTAACATGCGAAATTTTACACCATTCAACAACAACAACAGCATAGCCGCGTGGTGTGGCGCATGGATTCCCACCCCGGAGAGAGGTGGTTCGAGTCCCGGATCAGGAGGAAATTTTTTTCAACATAATGAAGTTGATTATTTTAAATCAAATTTTTTTTCAAGATTTAGTACAATTTTCTTTTGAAAGAAAAGCTTTTTCCATTTTTTTTTTCAAAATTTAGTACAGTTTTCTTTTGAAAAAAAAGCTTAAGAAAACTGTTTTCCAAGATGAAAACACTTCTTTTTTAAAAAATTCTTTTTAAAATTGATGAATTTTTTTCAAAACAATTTTTCTTGGTGATTGAATAATTTTTCATCCATTAAAGCAATTCTAATTCGTTTTGATGATTGTTTTAATCGTAAAAAATTGAAAACATTTCAAACAATAATTTTTTTAATCATAAAAAATTGACAACATTTTAAAAATTTTGAATCAGAGGGTAAATAATTTTTTGTGTTTGAAAATCCCAGGAAGATTTGAATCTTTTAAGATTAATATTTTTTTTATTATCCTTCTTTGCTAATTAAAACTTAGTTCAGAAAAGGATATTTTGGAAACGAATTGAATCCACTAAGCTATGTTGAAAAATTTATTCAACCGGTAATTTTTTTTTAAATGTATAATCATGGTTTAATTAGTTCTAAAGTTCAAAATGAATAGAAGTTTGATGAAGGATTTTCAAAATAATTTTTCTTGGTAAAATTAACCTGTTTTTAATATGAAATAATTTTTTTTAAAAATTGAACAATTTAAATTTAGAATTCAATGGGAAGGGTGTTCAAAATGACTGGGTAAAGTGATGGGAGGGTTTTTTCCATTTGGAGGGGTATTTAAAATGACTGGATGAAATTGATGGGAGGATTTTTTCCACTTTTTTTTTCAAAGAATAAATTTGAAAAAATTGAACAATTTTTCAAAAAACAAAAAAAAATGAGAGGAAAGTGTTTTCCAAGATGAAGAACTTTTGCAAAGAAAATGAATATCATTCCAAAAACAATTTTTTTTATTAAAAAAACTTCTTTTGAAAATTAATCAATTTTTTTTCAAGTTAATTTTTCTTAGTGACTCTTCAAAAAAAATGAATTATCATTCTAAAAATCTTTTTTTTTTTTTAAAACGATGTTGTTTTGAAAATTGATCAATTTTTTAAAACCATTTTTCTTAGTGAATAAAGAAAAGAATAAGTTGACCTTGGGTAATTACGTAAATATAATAATTTTTTCAATTGTAAAAAATTGAAAACATTTTTAATTTTTTGAATCAGAGGGTGAATTAATTTTTTTATTAGGATTTGAATCATTTATTGAATATTTATTGAATACCTATCTATTGAAAAAAAATTAAGGATATGGTAGACTGGAAAATAACGAAAAATTTGAAAAAACTGCTGAGTTTGGAAAAGTGTCGAGTAAAATGAAATTCTCGGAGTTTGACACAGTTATAGAGGGCATGACAAGGGTTCAAGTCTGCCCACTGGCTAAATGATTTTTTCAATTTTTTTTTTTTTGAAAAAATGATTCTTAAAAAAATAAACAATTTTCTTTTGAAATGAAAGCTTATTCATTCAACTGTACAGTTTTCTTTTGAAAGAAAAACTTTTTCCAAGATGAAAACACTTCTTTTTTAAAATTGATGAATTTTTTTCGAAACAATTTTTCTTAACCTATTTTTAACATGAAATGATTTTTTTTTATAAATTGAAAATTCAATGGGATTCAAAATGACTGGGTAAATTGATTGGAGTTCTTTTTTTCATTTCGAGGGGTATTCAAAATGACTGGATAAAATTGATGGGAAGATTTTTTCCATTTTTTTTAAAGAATAAATTTGAAAAAATTAAACAATTTTTCAAAAAAAAAAAAAAATTGAGAGGAAAGCGTTTTCCAAGATGAAGAACTTTTGCAAAGAAAATGAATATCATTCCAAAAACAATTTTTTTATAAAAAAAACTTCTTTTGAAAATTAATCAGTTTTTTTTTCAAGTTAATTTTTCTTAGTGACTCTTCAAAAAAAATGAATTATCATTCTAAAAATCTTTTTTTTAAACGATGTTGTTTTGAAAATTGATCAATTTTTTAAAACCATTTTTCTTAGTGAATACCTAAAGCATAGGCGCACCCAAGAGGGGGCCAGGGGGCCCGCCCCCCCTTAAGCCCGGAAAAAATAATTTTTTGCTTCAAAAATGAGAAAAAAATCAATTTTTTTGCTCTTCAAAGCACATTTTTTCAAAAAATTTTCGCCCTCGCTTCGCTCGGGCACTATTTTAATTCTTTTATTTCAAAACTTGACAATTTTTGATTGATTTTTCAGTCAAAAATCACCAAATTCTCAATAAATTCTCTGTTTGTCAGAAAAAATTGATGATTTTTGATTAAAATATCAGTGAAAAATGACTCAATTTGAAATTTGACCCCCTCCCCATTTTTTCTCAAATTCTGAGCCCCCCCTTAACAAATTTCTGGGTGCGCCTATGACCTAAAGAAAAGAATAATTTGACCTTGGGTAATTACGTAAATATATTTCAATAATTTTTTTTAATTTTTTAAATCAGTGAGCGAATTAATTTTTTTTATTCGGATTTAAATCATTTATTGAATATGGGTCATGGTAAGGGTTGAATCCTACAAGCGACCAAATTTTTAAAAAATTTTCTGATTTTTTCAAAAAAATTAATTTTTAAAAACACTTGAACAATTTTTAACAATAGGAGCACTTTTTATTTATTTCGGTCATTTTTTAAATCATGAAACATTAACATATTTAAAAAAATTTGAATCGGAGGTTGAATCAATTTTTCTTCCCAGGAGGATTTGAATTGAGGAGATGTATTTTGCTTATTTTTCCAACATCGACCTATGTAGTTTTGAGCAAAAAATGAAACAAATCAGAACATAAAATTTTCTTTTGTTCAAAAAAATCGAAAAAAACTGAAATAAATGTAGCCAGATGAATATGAAAAATTACTAAAAATATTCTTTTTTCAATTGTAAAAAATTACAAACATTTCAAATTTTTTCAACCAAGTTTTTTTATGTGAATAATAATTTTTGAATGGACATTGGAATTTAAAATAATTAGAAAGGAAGAAATGGCCACATAAAAAAAATCTTAGGAGCAAAAATTTTGTTATTTTCTTTCTTTTTGATGATATAAATTTTTTTGAAGCAGAGGATTAATTTTTTTTTTTAAATACCATATCCCTGGTGGATTCGATTTATTTTTTGAATATGCTTCATTAATTAAAAATAAATTTGAATCCCAGGTAAAAATCTAAAAAATGGGTCGAATTTGTATGACATGAAAAATTATTATTTAATCAACTTTTTAATTAGGTAGTGGATGAAGATGGAAAAAAATTGTCCTGGGTAAAAATTGAATAAATATGTAAATTTAAAAAAATAGTTTCAACCTCCGAAATAGGTAAATTTTTTCAATTACCAATAAATAGGTAATCAAAATGTTTATGGGAAGAAGTAACTGGAAAATAAATTGAAAACTTTTGAGCAATTTTTCAAAAAAATTAGGCCTAATTAGGATTGAAAACAGAGGAAAATCAAAATTTTTAGTCATATGTAAGTAATTACCAATAATGTACATGTGCAATTAGTAGAACAAAAATTTTCAGATAAAATGGGTTCTTGGGTAGATAGTTTCATTCATTAATTAACAATTAATTCGATCAATTAGTAATATGAATACCCAACCCACTACATATTTGACAAAAAAAAGTAATGGAAAGGGAAAAAAAGAGATATTAAAAAATAATAATTTTATTGAAATTTAAAAAAAAATGCCCATATGCGTAAATTGAAAAAACTATAATGAATAAAATTAATCAAACATTTGGGGAATGAAAGGAGGTATAGTAAAATTAGGTCATCATGGGTTTCAAATTTAATATTATTGTTTTGATTTTCAATTTATCCAAGAGGATGCTCCGAAAATTGTTTTAACCTGAGTTCTTTCAAAAATTAGTTGGTCAAATTTTCAATCAATCAGAAGAATTAAAAACAATGATTTACTCTTTGTAAATTAAAAAAATTATGCAAAGAGAAGAGTTACCTATTTAAAAATAAATAATCAAATTGAGTAGACACAACTGATCGAACTTTTAGGCAATGGGAGAGACATTAAAAATATTGATTCGACCTTAAGATATAAAATATGAAGGGTAACTCTTCAGTGATTTTTGAAAGTTGTAAGGATATGAGGGTTTAGTGAAGGTACCTCAATGACAATTTTTGAAAATTGTGATGGGATTATCAGAGTACCTAACCTAACTATGGAATTACTAAACATTGTAAGGATATATTGAGGGCACCTCTATACTGGTTTTTTGAAAATTCGGGGTACCTCCACGGAGGGTTTTTTTAAATCATAGGAGGAGTATTTGGGATAAAATCAATCTGGGATTTTAATTGAAAACCATTTTGGATTGATAGGGTGTACAAAACAAATTGATTAGACTGCATATCCTCAGCATTAAAAAGTGATATCATCAAATGATTTGAGATATATTATTTAAAAAAAATTGAGTTTATTTTTAAAAATTTGGAAAGAAATACCCGTCCGAAGGACGGGTAGAAAGTCTAGTCTATTATATAAAAGAAAGTGGTGTTTTCGTTGTAACGGATAGGCTCCGCGGAACCAACAAGTTGAAGGTGGAGGCCGGTACCATTAGATAGCCCTTGACGAGAGGAAGGTTTAGCGCGCATAAAATTCCAAAAAAGCTGCCCGCAAAGTTGAGAAAAGTCGCGCCAAAGTTTGGCAATTTTCGGCTTCTGTTTGGCCAATCAGAAAGTGGTTAGCTGAAAACTCGGTTTTTCGCGATTATCTCGAAACCGGTTGGTCGAATCGAAAATCTAACGACACATTGACGATTGCAAATTTTACGAGCTACAATTTTGGTTCTCTTCGATTTTTGCTCAAACGGCTTCGTTTTTGAGTTATTGCTCAAAATGTGTCGAGTTGAAGTTTCAAAAATTTGGGCCAATTAGGCAGTAACATGCGAAATTTTACACCATTCAACAACAACAACAGCATAGCCGCGTGGCGTGGCCCATGGATTCCCACCCCGAAGAAAGGTGGTTCGAGTCCCAGGTCAGGAGGAATTTTTTTTCAACATAATGAAGTTGATTATTTTAAATCAATTTTTTTTTCAAGATTTAGTAAAGTTTTCTTTTGAAAGAAAAGCTTAAGAAAACCTTTTTCCGAGACTTCTTTTCAAAATTGACGAATTTTGTTCAAAACAATTTTTCTTAGTAATGATTTCAATTTTTTCGAAGCTATATAATTTTTTTTTAATTATTTAAATTCTAATTGAATACAAATGGTCGAATTTTATTTTATTTTTTCAAGATTTAATATAGATTTCTTTTGAAAGGAAAGCCTTTGCCAAGATGAAGACAAACAATTCATAAATCAAAGGGTGAATCAATTTTCAATAAAAACTGTTTCCAAGATGGACAAATTCTCTCTCTAAAAAAAATGAGAAAATATAATTAAAAGGTAAATGAAGATGAAAAGCTTTTCCAAGGTCAAAAATCTTCTTTTGAAAATTTATGAATATTTTCAAAACAATTTTTCTTAGTGATGAAAAAAAATGATAATTCGACTTTGAAGTACATCCCACCCAATTAGGAAAAAATTTAAAAAATTGAGGGCTTTTAGGTCGAGGATTTCAAATTTGGGGTCATTTTTTTTCCTATGAAGTTGATTATTTTTCAAAGCTATAAATAATTTTTTTCAACTATTTAAATTCAAATTGAACACAATTGGTCCAATTTTTTAATTACTTAATGCGAGAGGCTGTTTTTTTAAATTAATTACGCCTGTGTAGAAAAACTGTTGAAAATCTGCAAATATTGGAAAGTTTTATTAACTAAACTTTTTTAAATCGAAGAATTTATGAAATTGATGGGAGAATTTTTTTCCATTTTTTTTCAAAGAATAAATTTGAAAAAATTGAACAATTTTTCAAAAAACAAAAAAATTGAGATGAAAGCTTTCTCCAAGATGAGGAATTTTTCAAAAAAAAAAAAAATGAATATAATTCTAAAAACAAATTTTTCATTAAAAAATAAACTTCTTTTGAAAAATGAGTGGTCTTTTTTTCGAATTGATTTTTCTAAAAAAAAAAAAAATGAATAATTAGGTATTCTAATAAACATTTTTTTCAAATGAAGTTGTTTTAAAAATTGATGAATTTTTCAACATTATTTTTCTTAGTGAATGAAGAAATGAAAAATTCGATTTTGAGTACATATATATTTCAATAACTTTTTCAATTTTTCGAATCAGAAGGTGAATCAATTTTTTTTTGGATTTGAATCATTTATTGAATATCTTTCTTTAATAATTGAATTCAAGACGAATTAATTTTTTTAAATGTCCCAGTCGGATTCAATTATTTTTTTTGCATTTTTCAACCTGAAAAAAATTATGGTAGACTGAAAAATAATGAAAAATTTGAAAAAACTGTTGAGTTTGAAGAAGTGTCAAGTAAAATGAAATTCTCGGAGTTTGAAACAGTTCTAGGGCATGACAGGGGTTCAAGTCTGCCCGCTGGCTAAATGATTTTTTCGATTTTTTTTTTGAGAAAATCATTCTTAAAGAAATGAACAATTTTCTTTTGAAATAAAAGCTTATTCATTTAAAGTTGCGTTCATTTGGAATAGAATTGTTCAAAAATTTATTAATCCGTGAAAATTGTTGACCTTTTAATTTTTTTTTTTTTGAAATATGAAGTTGAAATTACAATTTTAGTATAAATTACTCATGTTTGAAATGAAAAAAATTTCCAGGATATAAACTTCTTTTAAAGAAATAACGTACTAAAAAATCACCACCATTTCAACATAGGCACAGAAATCAAATCAATTTTAGAAAAAGGATTTTCAAGTAATAATTCGCCAAAAGTGGAAATTTACAAAAAATGTTTATTTCAATAATTTCTTCTAAACAATTTTCAAAAACAAAAAAATTGAGACAAAAGCGTTTTCCAAAATGAAGAACTTTTTCAAAGAAAATGAATATCATTCTGAAAACAATTTTTTTTATAAAAAAAAAAAACTTCTTTTGGAAATTGATCAGTTTTTTTCAAGTTAATTTTCTTTGGTGAATCTTCGAAAAAAAAATGAACTATCATTCTAAAACTCATTTTTTTTTTCAAATGATGTTGTTTTGAAATTTGATCAATTTTTTTAAAATATTTTGCTTAGTGAATAAAGAAGAGAATAAAATTACATATATTTCGATAATTTTTTCAATTATTAAAAATTGATAACATTTTTAATTTTTTGAATCAGAAGGTGAATTAATTTTTTTATTCGGATTTGAATCATTTATTGATTCAAATGATGTTGTTTTGAAAATTGATCAATTTTTTAAAATTATTTTTCTTTGGAAGATTTAATTCTTTTTTTTGAATACCCTTCCCATAAAAAAATTTTGAAGAATTTTATTTGATTTAAACACCAGGTCAAATTCTCTGCAAATATTGAAACATTTTATCAACTAAAATTTTTAAATCAAAGGGTGAATCAATTTTTTTTAAACATATCCCAGAATGAGATTACGTTTTTTCTCAAGACAGACATATTTTTCGAAAATTGGAATAATTTTTTTTAAATCAAAACAGTTTCCAAGATCTGGGCTTCAGGATGAATATTTTTTTGGGGCATTGGGGTATCCGGTAGGTATATACGTTGAAAAAATTCAGATCAAATTTTCAGTCAAGGGAGAGGTTATAAAAAAATTGATCCAACCTGAAGTAAGTACAAACTGGATATAATTGATTTAATTTTCGTCAAAAAAAGAGAAGGACATTCTAAAAAAAAAACTGACCTGGGTTGGAATTGACTTAGGTACTTACTTTCACGATTTTAAAAAATGTTTAAACATTTTTTTTTTTCAAAATCATCAATTACCAATCAAAATGTAAGTAAATGGGAGGAATTATTCAATAAAAGAATACCTACGTGATTGAATCCATCAGGGGTATTCTTCAAAAAAATTAATTTGACCCTGTGTAATCTTTTTTTGCGGGGCGGGGGGTCACCAGAGTACTAGGTCTATCAGCCCATGAAACAAGGTAGGATAGATTAGAAAATTTTAAAAAAATGATTTAACAATTGAATTTTTGATTAACAGGATGATACTGAAAAAGAATGATTGCATTTAAAACAAATAAATTTGACATGTGACATTTTTAAAAAAAAAATAATTGAATGATCAAATTTTCGTAAATTATAGGAGGTAACATTCAGATTGAAAATAGAATTGATTGGATCTCTACAATTTGAATTTTTTGAAAACCCAAATGCACCAAATACTGAACAAATTAGGTAATGGAAGGTAGGGTCCAAAAGGATGATTTCAACTGTATATGTGGGTTCAAATTGAAAAGAATTGAACAGTGAGGGTTACTCTGTGGCATTTTGAAAGTTTTGAGGGTATTGTGATGGTGCTTCCATGGCGATTTTGTTAACTATACGAGAGGGGTATTCAGAAAAAAATTGATCTGGAATTACAAATTAAAATTAAAAACAACTGTTCAAATTTTTAGCTGATGAGGGATACCTATTCAAAAAATGATAATTTAATCGGGATACTCTACAATAAAAATTGATTCAACATATTGATTTGGCCTGGATTATTAGGAAAAAAAGTTTTAATTTTTGTGAGTTTGAAAAGAAATACCCGTCCGAAGGACGGGTAGAAAGTCTAGTTAGTTACATAAAAGCAACCCAAATTTGAAAATGAGAACCCAGAAACAAAAATTGTGTCGACCGGTGTAATAAATTTTGTTTCTTTTTTCAATTTTCAATTTTCAATTTTTTCTTCGCTAGTTTTCATAATTTTTTGTTCGATTGTTTTTATAATATTTTTAAATTCAGAGTAATTCTAATCGAACTTTTCAAATGAGTGAAATATCACTGAAAAAAATCAGAATTTCAGCAAAAGAAAAATCAGTGAAATTCTTTTATTTTCAGCGGATTTCCACTGGTTTTTCATGAATTGCACCATTTTCATCGCAATTTTCGGATATTTACTAGATTTTCAGTGAAATTTTACTGATTTTCCAGAAATTTTTCTCACTTTTTGTTTTCAGGGAATTTTTTACTAATATCACTGAAAAAATTTAGAATTTCAGCACAAGAAAAATCAGTGAAATTCTTTCAGTTTCAGCAGATTTCTACTGATTTTTCAATGAATTGAACAATTTTCCTCACAATTTTCGGATATTTACTGGCTTTTCAGTGAAATTTCACTGATTTTCCAGAAATTTTTCCCACTTTTTGTTTTCAGGGATTTTTTTTTACGTTTTTCAGTGATTTTTGATAATTCTCACTGATTTGTAATTTATTAAACAAGCAAGTTTGGAAATTCTTTCCTTTTTTTTTTAAATTGTTGCTGAAATTTTCAATAATTTGTTTAATTTTTACATTTTTATGTTGTACTAACAATTTTCAATCAAGTTTAATTTCTAAAAATATTTTTCATTTGCCCAACTTTTTAAATTTTCATTAATATTTCTAAAATTTAGTCTCTTTCTATTTAAATTCCCGAAATGTGATGATTTTTTGGTTAATTTTGACTCACTTAGTTCCAATTTTTTCCAAGTTTTTGCTGACAATATTTTTTCAGATTCATTTTTCAATATGCTACATTATATTTTTCATTTTTTTTTTCCAACTCTTCTTTTGTTTAACTGTAACATCCATTTGTCTTCCCGATAAGAAAAAAACTTTTTCTCTCTGAGATTCTAAATACGTTTGGAAAATTGATTTTTTGCCTCTTTAAAAAAAAAAAAAAAAAGAAAGATAATGTAAAAATTTGGAATTAAGTAAGTTTTCAACCTTATTATTAAACATTTCAATCCTGTCCGTAGCTCCAAAACTTACAATAAATGAATTTTCGACGAAGGAATTGCTTTACTACAATTCCCCCTTCATCGAATAAGTATACCTTACGAAGAAACAAAATTATTTTCCAAAGTAAAAGGTTTGCGCTCTCATTCGAAAAGAAATCAATCTTTCTGCGTCAACTACTTGATTTTTAATTAATTTTTGAAAATTGACAATCCCCCTTACCCTTATGGTACTAGAACGCATGCAAATTGAAATCGTTATCTTTTTTTTGTTTTTTTTTTCACTAGTTCACTGAACTGTCACGAGATGGCAGTCGTTCGAAATACGCAATTTATCAAACAAGTTGAGAATTTGTCATCGATGACAATTTAATGAGACGAAAATTAATACTTACCCTAAGGCTAATTGATGCCAATGTCCGTCGGCGATAGCAGCAGGTATGGCGACACTTTGGGTGCCATTTGGTGTTGATTGTATCAGTCTGATGACGTCAGGCCCGTCTAAATTCAACGATAAATACGTACTGGGCTGACTTCTAGATCTTAAGCTAAAAATGGTACCTTCGGTTCGCACCTGTAAAAACAAAAATTACCAATTTTTGAGTCGAAAAAATTCAAATTCAAACGAACCCGAGTTATTTCTACTTATACGAATGAAGGCAGGCGTGCGTTCATTAAAAAAACCTTGTTGGGGAGTTTCTCATCGAGAAACGCTCTAACGAAAGTAAAATTCTACTCGACGAAGTAAAAAAACTTTTCGCAGAGTTTAAATTTGTTGCAGAAGTTTGTTTTTGCGCGAGTTCTTTAATTGCCTGCTTTTATTTTTTTTCATCTCGGTTGTTTCGGAAACACACGGATGAAAGACAACCGATGTAATTTCGAATCAGGTTAGACGATGAATGATCGGATACAATTAATAGCGTAAGTTAAATTGGATAAGATGCGGAGTTTTGGGCCAAATACACGAGTCCGTTGGTTCGGTTCATTCTGCGCATTATGAGAAATAAATTCGCCGAGAAATGGAATTCCTACGGAATAGCTCGAATGATTGGGAATTCACTTTGGTATGTTGAAAGTTTTGCGAATCGGTCGTTTTGCATGTACTTACACCGTGTGTAGGGTAAGAGATACTCGTATTATACGAGGCGAGTTATCGTTTAAAAATTCATTGCTTGGGTATCAAGTAGTTCGATGTAAGTGGTACTTGCTCATTTATGATGCGGTTTTTACCATTTAAAATTCGCGCCAATCGTGCATAATTAGCTGATTCGGATTAAAATTTAGATAAAGCTGTTGCAAACACGACGAATAGCAAAATGCTCCAGTTCACAGGTTTCTGAAATTTTCATAGGAGATCTGTAGACATTCCTAAGAGAAAATTTTCGATGCTGATTCACTTCTCACCTTTCTCGTTGGTATTTACTTTGAAAAAAATAGTATATTATACAACTAGAATAAGAAGTGCACGATTATTGACGAGCGCGAAGTTTACCGGAACGAGCCGAAGGCGAGTGGAGGTAATAGCGCGAGGCAATAATCGCGCACTCATTATTCAAGTTTTATACTATATTTTTTCCCATTCACACTTGAAAATTGATTCATTATTTACTAGTTTAGCGTGCTAAAAATTGGAGTAAAATTGATAAAAAAAAAATTTGAAAATTCTGAAATTCAAACTTCTTTAAAAGTTGCCACAAATTGCTGGCTACGTAAACAACTGTCAACATTAGTGTATTAATTCGAAATTCATTCAATTTCGTTAGTTCGTATATTTATCTGTAAATATTTTGAATATTTTATATAAATTCTCTATCAAAAAGTCTTATCGTTAACAAAAATGATTTCGTTTGATATTGATGGTGCATTCGCAGCTTTAGACGATCTTTTGCCGTTCAATCGCGTCAGATTATATCAAAACTCCTACGATGCTTTCCAAAAATGGATAAGGTTGATGAGAGTTCCCAAAAAAGCTTTTGCGGAAAAAACATTTCTTGTTTGCTTGAAAGATAGTTCGGAAACAATAAAAGCATCTACATTGGGGAGTAAGTATTCATTTTACGCCAGTTTAACGTGTGAGAAGTGGAATTTTATGGATGAGTATGTAAGGTGTGCAATAATGAAAATCAGCGTGCAATAATTTTCATTATTGCACACCTTGCATACTTGTCCATAAAGTTCCACTTCTCGCACGCTAAACTGGTGAATAATGAATCACTTTTCGAGTGGGTATGGGAAAAAAAATGTTTTTCAGCAGTAAAATTCTGTTTGATCTATTTTTTGGCGTGAAAGAAAATTTTGTGAATTTTTCTCCCACACGAAAAGTTGTTTCAATGAATTTTTAAAAATGATTTTTGATAATTATTGTTCTACCTAAAAAATACATGCAATGAGGTGATAATTCCAATTAATTAAATTTTTTCTAAGCTGAAACAAAAAAATATCGAAAGTTCATCCACTATTTCAGAAGATCGAGTTCATTTCTGAAATTTTGAACAATTTTTGAAAACAGAAAAAATATTTACTCTACAGCCATGCAAAAGTGCAAAATAAAAGCATTTGATCTAACTGAGGTAAAAAGCTGAAATTTGATACTATGCACTGTATTTTCGATCTCATAAATTAATTAGAAGAAATTTTTGAGACCTTTTGGAGCTCCCCAGGAAATTTTGGAATTTTCTTGCGTTGAAAAAAAACCATAAAATTGGTCTACATATGAACTTTGGTACTTGAAAATGCGGATAACCATAGGTACTGGTAGACAATTGGATTAATTAAAAGATAATTTCTTAATTTTTTTCTGGATCAAATTGTTCTCTTTCAAACACATTTAAGGTGACAATTTAAATCACAATAACAGTAAATTTTGAAATTTTGACTTTCAACAGTATAGATGTTTAAAATTCAATTATTTCCGAAAAAATTGGCTAATTCTTGTAGTTCTAATGTTTTTTTTGCTAATAAACTGAAATACGAGTAAGAGGTCGAACTATACCAGCTTTAAGTCAATTTTCATCGTCTGACTTTTTGATGAATAGACATCAAGTTAATTTTGGAATTATAAACATGACTTTTTTAGTCACGCAAAATTAGGTGTCGCAAAGTAGGGTCTTAAAAATTTTTGGAATAACCACCACCTAAGAGGAACTTGAGCTTCTGACATTCTGTAGTATAATAAGTTGATTTTAAAAATATAGAAATGTGCAATTTTTCAAAAGTCAGCTTCTGACTTTCTGACATTAAGTTAATTTTGAAAATATAAAAATTTATAAGTTTTTGACTCCTGGTGACGCAAAATAGCGTCTTAAAAATTTTGGAATGACCAGAGGAAAAAACATATCCATGTTAATTTTCCATCCAAACGCTCTAAATTGAATAACAAAAAATTTCATTCGATTGTTCATGACGAGAGGATTCCAAAAAATGTATGTGACGCGCCATGAGAAACCGACCCTTAAGGTGAAAAATGAAATTTGTAGAAAAACGCAAAAATAGGTTAAAAAGTTGATAGTTTTGCGTTTTTCTCGAAATTTTATTTTTCACCTTAAGGGTCGGTTTCTCATGGCGCGTCACGTATAAATTTTTGCATTCTGAGCAATTTTTGGCCGAGTTATGGGCGTTTTTCTTCATTAACTCTCCACGTATCGAAAAAGTCATCTCTCGTCCAAATGCTCGAAATTGAATGATGAAAAAACCAATCGATTGTTCATGACGAGAGGATTCCAAAAATGCATAAGTTTTTGCATTTTAAGCAGTTTTTGGCCGAGTTACGGGCGTTTTCCTCCTCTCAACTTCCGACTTCCGGGCAAAAAGTCATTTTCCATCCAAGTGCTCGAAATTAAATAACAAATTATGTAATTACAAAAAAATATAACTTTTTTTTTTAAATTTAAAAATTGGCTTTGAGCTCTCTTATATTTTTTTGTTGTTCGCACTTTCTAATATCAACTTAATTTTCAGCTTTTGACTTTTTGATAATATAGACAATAAGTTATAATTTTTTGACTGTTAGTCACTCAAAATTTGGTGTCACAAAATAGGGTCTTGGAAATTTTTGAAAAACCCCTAACCTAAGAAGAATTTCACCTTCTGACTTTCTGATACATAATCACCCGGCGTGCAAGAAAAGCAGAATTATTCTGCCTTTTTCTGCTCGAGTCTGCTGATAATTTCTGCCCCGTTTAGCCGTTTTTTCTGCCCAATTCTGCCTTTTTCTGAGAAATCCCAGAAGAACAATGCGTGACGCACAACGGAGTATCGAAAAAGGTGCGTCCAACCCGCAGCAGGGGCCGAAATCAGCAAAATGTGAGAATGCCTGCTCTTTTCTGCTAATTTTTCTGCCTTTTTCTGCTTTTTTTGCACACCGGGAAGTTAAATTTAAAAATATAAAAATTTAAGTATAATTTTTCAAGTCAGCTTCTGACTTTCTGACATTAGGTTAAATTCGAATATAAGAAAATTGGAAATTGATAAGTTTTTGACTTTTGGTGACGAAAATTAGCGTCACGCAAAATAGTGTCTTAAAAATTTTGGAATGACCCCCCCCCCCCCCCCCCAAGGAAAAAACATATCCATGTTAAAATTTGCCAAAATTCGAAAAATGAACTTAAGCTCCTCAAATTTTGGGTTGTAGTTTCGTTCTTTTTGTATAAGTATTTTAATTTGGGTCCAAAATTTTGCTATCGGCTGAGACGTTTTCTGACCTAAATGTACTTCAATACAGATTAAGTACCTAAATTTGAAAAAAAAAATCTCGATAATTATTTTTCCTAAAAAATATTACTTTACACGAAATAAAATTTTCTTTCTTTCCATTTTGTTCCCATTCAATTTTATATGCCTAGACTTACCTACTCAAATCTTTTTGTTTGTTAAAGAAATCGATTTTCTATGATTCTTTCATATTTTTAGATAAATCTTGATTCAGTCTACTGAAAAAATGAAATCAAGGTTCTTTATCGACTAAATTTCTAAAACACACCCAACCATATCCATTTTAAAAATTCGCCACTTGAAATCTGCCTTTTATACGTAACTTCAACACCGCAGAACCTTTTTCTTCGTAAACCTTTTTATGCGGCCAATTTAAACTAATCACCGAGTATAATGGCAAATTACGGAACAATTTTCAAAATACAATTCAAATAACCCCCATTACACTGTCGAGTGTTTCAATTTACCCTCTTGGCATTCGCATATCGTGAACTCGGCAGGAAAAAAATAATATAAGACCGAATGCATAGCTAAAAAATCCGCTTATCTAGTGCAGCTCGCAGCGCAGCTCTCTTCAGAATTCTTAATGAAGCTAATCTGCTGAACAAGGAAACATTGCAGAAGTGAAAAAACGCTGCTCTCATTTCCACCTTATCCGAATCTAATTAACGACTAAACCTTGAGAATGCGGCTATACGGATCGATTTATAAAACGCACGCAAATGAAACGTCTACGTCTCACTCAATTATATCGAAATACGACTACCTATGGATAAATTTTTCCAGCCAAGGCGAATTTTGATCCGCATCAATGAAAATGGCTATTTCCAACCAATTGGCAAATAAATTACGTAAACGTGAGTACGTATAAGAATCTCTTAGACGAGACGGAAAACGCCAACCCGAAGACGGCGAAGAAATAACATACAAGGTAGCTGCGCCAGATCTAAGCCATTCGTTTTAATATTCAGAACATTGTCCGAGATAAGAAGAAGCTCCCTTAGATAATAGTTACGATTTATTCGAGAATACTCGTAAGGAAAACATATAGAGCACTTCGTATCGTATATAGGGGGACTTTTTTCTCCAAAAACCACGCCGCCTTGTAATAGAGAAAAAACAGATGACTGCGAGACGAGAAGAGGGAGAAACCGAAAGTAACCTCCTCTCTAGCCCCTGCATGTATGGTCAAAACGTATAAAAAAAATAACCTAAACTACCAGCTAAAATGTGTATATTATTCGGTGACACAGAATACACCCCTTATCAACACCTTTATTCGCCATAAATTCAACTTTAGCGAGAGAATTTTCCGCAGCCAAAATATTCTTAAATAACATTTCGCTCGTATGCATAAAAAAAAGCGAAGCGATTCGCGTCTATATACATATAGAAACCCGGGACGATAAACTTTTTATTTATTTATTTATTTATTTTATCTGCTTGTTACTCGACGCGTTCTTGGTACGTATATTTATTTGTAGCTCGAGTATTTCTACTATTTGCCCTTATGTTTTCCTGTATCCGTTTAGTTTTTCCATCGTATCTATTTCCAGCACATATTAACACTCTTCGACGGGTACACAATCTTACATATGTGTTTTGATTGGAATATTTCGTTAGAAGATGATGTCCCCCGAATAAGAATCATGAATTATCTACGTATCTTCAATTTATTTAATTTCTATGAAACATTGGACGACTTTTGGGAGAAAAAATTCATTGGAATTTTGTTATATCCCGATTTTACTCCATAATAACGAAATAACATGTTTGTAAATTGTATATCAGAAAGAAAATTGTCGTACGATCAAAAATCGAGTATTTAATATTGTTAATCCACGTGTCCGAATTTTTCCAAAATTCTTACCAAAAAATTGAAATTGGCCGATTACCGAATTGTATGTGTGTGGAGGGGGGAGGGGAGGTTTACAAAATTTCCTTTTTGACAAAATGTAGGTTGACATTTATTATGCACGTACTTTTTGAATATACATCTTTATAGATTTTTTTCGAAAAATTATGATATGCAGTTTATTCCAAACATTAAACATTGAATGATACAAGAAAATTGAACAAAAACTTGAAAATTTTTCTACCTCTTTTTTGGTTCCGCAGATACTCCCACAGAAAAGAAACAAATTTAAGCAAATTTTTGTCAATTTTTTTAAAATTTTAAGGTATGGATTAGTGTTGGACTGGAAATTCAAGATTAGGTAGGCTTACTAATTTTAGATTGAAAAGTTAGCACTGAAAATCTAAGAATAAAGTTTTGAAACCTTAAATGAAGCGGAAAATTACGGAAATTCACTTTGAAAATATGATAATTTGAGATGAAAAATTTGAAAATGATAAATCATAACTCGTATATTACAATATTTTGACATCATACTAATGAGTCGACTGTTTCGCATTTACTTATATCCAATTAACTTTTTGACATGATATCAATAAATTCACCTTTTTTCGTGAAATAAATGCATTGAGATTTTGTCACAATCACAATGTCAATACACTAATCTTTTTGTCATAAAAAGGTACATACCTACATATAAATTCACTTTTTCATCACAATTTGGATAAATGGTACCATGCATTGAACTTTTTGTCACAGAATGTTGATGAATTGTTTTTTTTTTTTTTTTTGTAAAAATGTCAATAAATTGACCATTGATCTTTGTGTTAAAAAGTCAATACATTGACTTTTTTTGTTACAATATCAATAAATCGAATTTTTCATCGAATGTCAATGAATCGAACTTTGTCATAAAAAGGTCAATGGGAGAATTCACCTTTTTATCACCATTTTAATAAACTGACCATGCATTGAACTTTTTGTCACCATGTCAATTAATTGATGAGTTCGTCATCATGATGTCAATAGATAAATTCATTTTTTGTCAAAATGTCAATAAATTGATTTTTTGTCAAAAGTCAATAAATTGTTTTTTTTTTGTCAAAATGTCAATAAATTGATTTTTTGTCAAAATGTCAATAAATTGATTTTTTGTCAAAATGTCAATAAATTGATTTTTTGTCAAAATGTCAATAAATTGATTTTTTGTCAAAATGTCAATAAATTGATTTTTTGTCAAAATGTCAATAAATTGATTTTTTGTCAAAAGTCAATAAATTGATTTTTTTGTCAAAATGTCAATAAATTGGTTTTTTTGTCAAAATGTCAATAAATTGATTTTTTGTCAAAAGTCAATAAATTGGTTTTTTTGTTAAAATGTCAATAAATTGGTTTTTTTTTTTGGTTAAAATGTCAATGAATGGATTTTTTGTCAAAGTCAAAAGTCAATAAATTGTTTTTTTTGTCAAAATGTCAATGAATATTGATTTTTTGTCAAAATGTTAATAAATATTGATTTTTTTTTCAAAATGTCAATAAATTGATTTTTTGTCAAAATGTCAATAAATTGTTTTTTTGTCAAAGTCAAAAGTCAATAAATTGATTTTTTGTCAAAAATGTCAATAAATTGTTTTTTTGTCAAAGTCAAAATGTCAATAAATTGATTTTTTTGTCAAAATGTCAATAAACTGATTGAACAAATTGGCTCATAAATCAAATTTTTTGACTTTTATGTCACGATGCCGTTGAATAAAATTTTTAATCAGAATGTAAATGTATCGATTTTTTATCAGATTATCAATTAATTAACAACTGGCCTTTTCATATAATCAATAAATTAACCTCTTTGTCAGTAAATTGAATTTGTCTGCAGAATGTGAATAAATTGGCTCTTTTGTCAGAATGCCAATAAATTGACCGTCGATCTTTTTGTCAAAATGTCAATAAATTGACCATTGACCTTTTTGTCAAAATTTCAATAAATTGGATTCTTAGTAACAATGTAAATACAATATATGTTCATTGACTTTCTAACACTGACAATAAATCGACAGTTTTGTCACAATGTTGATGTGTAAATTGACTTTTTTTTTGGTCATGATGTCAATAAATTTTATTTTTTTGTTAGAATGCGAATAAAAAAACTATTTTATCACAAAATGACAATAAATCGACCTTTTTTGTCATGATGTCATTCAATTATTGACCATTAACCTTTTTATCGAAATATTGATAAATTGACCATTGATCTTTCTGCCTTAATGCTAATTGATTAATTTTTCGTAATAATGGATTGAATTCTTTCTGTTACTGTACAACGTCAAGGAATCAGTTTTTTTTTTTGTCAAATAATTCGATTTTATTTTTCTGACAAATTACCTATTGTATTGACTTTTTTTTTCTGTGAAATGATTTTTTCACTAAAAAAGCTGTATAGGTAGAGATCTTCCTTGTTTTTTTCATAAAATTTTTGCCAAGATGGATTTTATGAAGGAGGTGTGAGGGTGTTAAATTGTTTCAGAAAATTTATAAAAAGTATTTTTTAAATGTTGGTTTTAAATTTAAAGAACGAGAAAAATTAAACTAGGTACCACTTTAATTTTTATTAGGTAGGTAATTAGTTTTTGTTTCGGAATAAATTTTCAATTTCTATCAATTTTTTGTCATTTCAGTAAATATATACCTATTTAGGTATCTATTTTGTTAAATATTGGTCAATAAGTAATTATATTGAAACGTAGATTTTTTTTAAATGGAATTTTTTAGACATAGTGGAATTTTAATTGTATTCACGTAGCCGATCCAAAGCATATAATAATTTCCAAAATCGTACGCAGAGAAAGGCTCAAAAAATCTAGATAATTCACCCATCTTCTGCACATAACTTTTACGAAAACTCGCATTCAATTTGTCGACAGTTAAATGATGTGTAAAAATGTACTCGTATTTCGGCGTGATTCTTCTCAAACACGTAGCAAGCCTACGTTCACATCTCTGTAGAAAGAAATTCCTCGCGACAGGCGTTATTTCGCGAAGGTGCGAGAAAAAGAAATATTAGGAAGTGCGCACTGCGATAGAAATTCAACGTTCGCACGTTACCTTGCCATAGTCGCGAAAATTAATTTATTCGACATTAATAAACGACGAAAACATTAGCGTAGAACAACGTGCGACTTATTTTTCGTGCCTTAAGCGTGCGCCATCGCCGGTGCCACGCCAACGACAAAAGAAAAGCCTATTATCTGTTATGAAAGGATTTAAATTGTCATTGACTTCTTTAGTTTCTCGAAATGAATTACAAGCAAATTTATTAAATATAAAAGCGGTCTTCAACTACTTATCTTTTTTTCCTCCTTATGAATTTTTTTTCTTCTTTTTCTCCTTATATAAGGAGAAGATTTATTAAGACGCCAGAGAAGAGCGTAGGTATTCGCAACGTAGGTAAATTTTTTACTCCTTGTGAAGTACGATATTTGCTCGATTAACTGTAGAATTTGGATTTAGAGAGGATACGAGTCTACGAAAGTATTATTTGTAAGCCGTTTCATTGGAATTAATTTAAAAAGGTTTTACGTCTATTTATAAATCATTTGTTAGATGGTAGGTAATTTTACCTTTTCGGGTAACGAGAATTTTCGCATTTTACTACGAAATTGACTTCTGCGTGTATAAAGCCGGGTAATTTTTATAATTTACCGTACCTCGCAGTCTCAGAATCGAGTTAACAAACTAGATATATAGCCAAAGGTATCCAAAACTGGCTGTTAAATTTTATCGAAATTCTAGAATTGCTCGTCGTTTAGTCGTTTTTTTCTCTTTTTTTAATAACCGAAATGCGAATTTAATAAAACTATTATCGTTTTATTCGCTCTCACGAATAAATGAGGCATCAGGTGTACGATAGTGTTAAAATTATCTTTTTTAAAAGCTTCACTTGTACCACGATGTTTTTTTTTTCAACTACGAACATTTTTCTTTATCGTGTTGCAAAACTGCGTATGTTTTTACGAGGATAACGCGATTGTAAAAATTTAACCATTTTAATGGGTCATGTACATAAGTGAGCCCGGTTAAAGGATAGTTTCGAAATGGTGCACTTAAACGGTCCGGTTAAATTCTAAATTCACCGGCCGTCCTTTAAAACGTAATGAGAAGTCGACAAAAATAAGTTTTAATAAAAGCCACACCGCGTGTACTAAAAAATAACAACCGACGAAAACTCGGCCAGATTTTCGCGTAATAATTTGGAAAATATTTTGGCGAAATTTGCTAATGCGGATTTCATTATACGAAGGCCTGAAAGTGATACGCCGACGAGGTGAGAATTATCACGTAACCGAGGTGTTTTTTGCCAACCGCGTGTTATCTAAAATGGTGTAATTTTGTGATAAAATATTAATTAGCATTCCCGACGTGAAATTCTACTCGTGTTGATTATAAATAATCGTGTACAAGTTCAACTGTGTTTATGTTTTTCTGTTGGCCTTTGCGAGCTAGTTTTTTTTTTCAAATAGGGTATCGTGAGGTGTTTTGAAATTATGCCGTTGGTTTCGAATATTCAATGATGAATTCATTAGAGAAAGTGAAAAGCATCGATTTTTCAACGGAGAAAAGTTTTGAATATTGATCATTACGAACTGAGTTATAATTTCTTCGTTTATTTATTTTTGTTGGAATTTTAAAAGAGGAAAATGAAAAATTAAGTAGAAAATCTGTGGTAACTGAAATTCGTGAAAATATTACAAAAATCGTTCAATTATTTGAAAAAAAAAGTTTTTTAAAGACAAAACTATCGTATAAGATAAAATTGGTTAAAAATTCATTAAAATCTTGAAAAAATTACCAAAATGATGCCATAATTGTGGAAAATTTTAGTTGAGGAGTCGAATAGGTTCAATTTTTTCACAAAGTGGTTTGCTGATAGACGTAATGAAATTTAATCTTGAAGTGGTCCATCCAGATCCCCTCCCCCAGAAAGCTGATTCCGTTCAAAAAAAAAATCTAAAAAATCATCAGGGCTATTCGGCTTCCCACTGACAACAAACAAGACAATTTTTTGCCCCATATAAAAATTAGACCAATCTGACGACCAAAAATGATTCTGTCAGATCTCAAATCAAATGGTCACATTTTTTCAGTCGAAAACGCTGAAAAATTGGTTGAAATTAAGCACCTAGCGGAAATAAATTGATATTGAGATGGATTTTTTTTTATTAATTTATTGATCATCGATTGATTGATTGATATATGAGCCGGATCTAGCTATCGTGAGGCCTTACAGACCAAAAAATAGAATTTTCTAAACCTTAAAAATGGAAAAAATCGTCGTAGAACGATTCTTTTTCAGCAAGCAGTTTCAAGTTATTCCGGAGACTCCAGAAAATTTTGAAATTTTTTCCAATTTTTTAAAGCAAATTACCTAAAGGGGTGATCGGTTTGCAATTTTTTTCCAACATTTAAATGGACAAGAAGAGCACAAAAGTTGTGTTTAAACAGCTAAACAACTGGTTAAATTTTTTTTGTCCTCCAACTACACATTTACTTCTTCCACCAATTTGTAACATATCATGTTTGAAAAATTCTGAAAAATTGGGGGAAAAATCCTAAAATCATTTCAGCCTATGGTTAAAAGTCCAACAATATTGTTTGTGATGGTTTTTAGCCTCGTTCCCTTTTTGGCAGAGTGAGTTGAAGAAAATCGTGTTTTTATAGTTTTTCAATTCAACTCAAAAAAATATTTGAAAATTTTTTAGAGCGAATTTTCCTTATGAAAATGATCATAGCTATGTTTTTAACCTGATTTTTGATATTTTTGACATGAATTTTTGCGGTTTTTTCATGAGCTTGCCCAAAGAAATACACCTAGTGTGCAAAAACTGCTCCCCTTTTTTTTGTGTGTAGACTCAAAATATACCATTTCTAGGTATAAATTGAGAGATGGAATGAGTATAATATAAATTAATTTTGCTACTTTGGTACATGAAAAATAGTCTTGAGCGATTTCACAAATTTCCTCCTCAAAGAAAGATTGGGTCGGATATTCTGCTTTATACAGGTCCCTGGAATAATGTTTATATTTTCTAAAATCCGCCAAGTTTTGAGAAATGAATTTCAGCATTTAAAATTTTGGATAGAGGATTTTTTTCATTGATTTCCGTATTGGTCCAAAATTCAACTGTGGGATTAAAAATATTGAGAATCTCAAAATTTTGCAAGTACGTATTTTGATAAAAAGTCCAACTACATTTTTTCTTTCCTGTTCCCAGATTTTTTCATTAAAATTAAAATTTGACTTAAACCCAAAAAAAATCCACAGCTAAAAAACCCGTATCATTTATTTCGCTAATTTTGAAACGCGTTTCAATTTGGAATAAAACCAGTCGTTATTCTCGCGCTTCAAAAATTTCACTTATACCCATGCACGTTTATCTTTCGTTTTTCGAGCATTTTAAAGAGTAATTGCGCAATAATGAGATAATTTACGTTAACAAATGTACAAGTAATAGCATCAAATTACCTCTCTAAATGACACGATAGCGAATAGAAACGTGTACTTGGCAATATTAAAAATTTTAAACCCATTAAAAGGTTACAATGGTAAAATGTCGTTTTATAAGGCAATAAATTAGTACCTGTACTTTTTTCAGTGTTTTTCCATCCAACTAACGTTCCTAGTGAAATCCTAATTGAATGCATCAAAGTTTTTTTTGTGCCATGAAAACTCGATCCTCGTGATGATTGTTTTTGAAACTTGGATTTTTTTTCTGGGTATATCCTTTTACCCAGCGAAATTCTTTCGACAATGAAATCGCTGTCATTCGTCGATAAATGATATTTAAAAAGCAGGTAATTTATTTTCTCGTTGAAAAAAAAATTAATAACTTTTTACGACGGTAAATTGAATTATTTTGCGATTCTAGAAGGAAAACAAAGGCAGGCTGTTGATTTTAAAATATGTTAGGTCAAGAAAGTTTTCGTGAAGCAGATTGTTTCGTCGCGAATTTCGAAGATTATAATTAAGTATCGTTGATGTAATTAAAATGGATAGAAAACGTGTAGAATGTTTTAAGCGTCGCGTTGCGATTACAGAAGAACGTTTTTAATTTACTTTTTTATTTAATCTTTTTAAATACAATAAAATTACGCGTTAATTTGAAAAACTGAGATTACCTTTTTTTTCCAAAGCGTAGTTTTCCATTCGGTTGAAATTTTCGTCAAATGCGACAAAAGTTTGCATAATTTTTTTAAACAATTTCCCGCTGTGACGAGATTTTTATACCGAAACGTTCAATTTATCGTGAATTTTCGTCTACAAAAGTGAAATTAATTGTTTTACATGGCCGTTTATTTTTAATAAAAAGTGAGCTTTTGTTGACCGGTGTAACGAATACTTTTCCACAATGTTCTAAACGTTTACAAAAGACCCGACTCGTTTAATGAGCAATTTGATCCGTTCGCCGATGATACCGCGAAAAGGGTAGAAAGTACTTTAATAAATTCTTATTGTAGGCTGTTTCGCAATACAATGAAATTCTATTGGCGAAATATCGCTGTTGTTTCCCATTTTACATGATGGCAATTTTTTTAAATATAGAAAATTCGTCGAGTGGAAAATGTATCGGTAATGTTAGCCGAATTACGAAGGTCGTATTTGTTTTAATTTTCAGTGTCCTTTGCAGTGGCAAAACTTCTTCGCTTTGTGAAGTTGACCAAGTTGATATTGTTCTTTATGTATGTAGGAGGCTGGGTTTGATTTTGTTCTATGCTGAGAAAGTTGTTCACTGTTCAGTTGTTCGGCTGGTGATCTATCTGCCTTTCCTGCTGTAAAATTGAATAACCTTTTACGGTGAATTATCTTTTGGCACGTGTAGGGTATTTATGCCGAGTGTTTCGATACAAAATAAATGTGATCTTGGTGTATTTTGAATTACACGCGCGAAGACATTGAAAAGGTCCGCGAAACACCCATTTCAAGTTACGAAATCTGTGAATATTGGGTTGAAAATTTTCAATGTTTCTTTTTCCTATGTTTGCCAGCTCTTTTATCTATTTTAAATGGAAAAAGGAGTTTGGTGCTCAGAAATTGATAACTTCCATTCGTGATCTTTATGATTTTAAAATGATCCCACTAGTCAATTTTAATTTTTTTTTCAAAATTAATTTCTTAAGCATATTTTCGAGAAGTGTTAAATCAAGTTCAATAAATATTTGAAACTTCTGTCAACTAATGAACATTCCTTTTGTTTGTTTCAGGTGAGTTACGACTTTTTATCGTTGGAATAAGAAATAATAATACCTGAGTGAGTATAATTTTAAATAATTCTCAGGAAAATTCTATTTTAATATATATCTGTCCATTTTCTGAATAATTGGTCGATAAGATATCAAAGAAAATTGCGTCGAATCGAATCCTTATTTTTTTCATTTAATTTTGAAATACTTTAATTTTTCAGAAACAGTAAGGGTAAGGTGCCCTATCTCCGACCCCCTTCTGAAAAACTGTCTCTATCTCCGAACTGTTTGGGTCAAAAATTTTCGAAATAGGCTTAAAAGATACCTTGATGTGTCTACTACAAGTAGGTACCCAAAAAATTTGGGGCTTAAAAATAATTTTAAATATTTTTTACGATTTTTTCCCCCAAATAAAGTCAGAAATCGATTTTCAAAATTTGTGTTCCTAATTCCGACCCCCTTCCCTATTTTGGCAGTTAATGATGCAATTGGTCAAAATTTCTTTTTTTTTTTGGTTTCTTTCTCTCAGATGAACAAAATGAGTAGAAAATGACAACTCTGCAGTCAAAACTCGCCGAGAAAATAGGAAAAAACAAAATCGTGTTCAAAACAACAGATTATATAGGGGGTCGGAGTTAGGACACCATGAAACGAAAATTTGAGTCAAAAAATTTTGGTACTTGCTGCGATCAATCTCCAAAACCAATTGCACCAATCGATTGGCAATTAATTCAACTTTCAAAAAATATTTTCAAAAATTTTTTTTGATAAAAACTTTTCTCACGAGCGCGTAGCATGTATAGTGCGCGACAGTTTGACGACTTCAATTTTCAACTTTCTCGATTTTCTCAAAAAATTTTGGCTTCCGAGACGTCGAGTTTGTCTCATTATGTTTATCTGTGATAAAGGAATACAAAAAAATTTTTCCCCGGTAGATTGAATCATAAACGGACGAAATCGAGAGGGGGTCGGACTTAGGACAGGGGTCAGAGATAGGGCACCTTACCCTTAAACTGATTTTTTTTGAAATTTCATTACGTTTGGGGCTTAAAAATTTTAAAGTTGATGTATCAATATATAAAAACAGTCCTGTGAATAAATAAATTTAAACCATATCTACGAGTCTCCATTTTATGACAGAAAAATCAAAATTCTACATGAACAAAATTTCTTTAAAATATCCATTTTTATCTTCATTTATCCAGAGAATGGATTACAATTTCAAAATTTATAAACTATTCACTTTTTTTAAAAATTTTATTTACCTCCTAAGAGAACTGGATCTCACTCCCCCCCCCCCCCCATAAAAAATTATTGATTGAACTAAGTACATAGAAAACTGGCATTCGTGCAAGTAAGTAAATAAAAATTATTGTCAATAAGAGAAAAGCAGAGTCGAGATTTTCATGATTTTTAAAAATAAATTTGATTCTTGACAAGATCGTTAATCAGGGTATCTAACGGGTAGTGAAAGTAGTGAAAGTAGTGAAAAAGTAGTGAATTTAGAAGAAAACGTGTAAAAAAGTAGTGAAAAAATGAAAATAATCGCGCGATTCAGATTTTGGTCGCAAAAGTATAAAAGAAATCACAAATTTGTCTCAAATTGCTTACTTTGTTTCATTTTTTTAAAAAAAAATTTCGCCCTCGCTATGCTCGGGCAAGACATTTCTTTCCTTTTCCAAATCACATCAGAAAAAATTTTCCTTCGCTGCGCTCGGACTCGACCTTTGCACAATTAATTTTCAAAATGATGGCATGAAGCTCCTTTCTTTTTTAACCTAGATAATTGTCATTCTCAATGAATATGATTCTGTGAGACAATAATTATGAATAGAACTGTTTTACTTGTAAATTTTTTTGAAAGATGAACTCATTGCAATTTTTTTGAAGTCAAAAAAGTAGCACGAAAAAAGCATAAATTTAAATGAACAATTTCAGCTTCTGGATACTTTTTTCTTCAAAAATTTTCGCCCTCGCTTCGCTCGGGCTCTGTTACATTTATGCAAATAATTATCAAAATTATGGTATGACCTCTCCCTTTTCATTACAGACAATTGAGTATTCAAAAATGGAAAAATAGTCCTTAAAAAATTTTTTTGAACATTATAATGTTTTTTTCGTAAGTGTTGAATAAATATTTGATGAAAAATCCATTAAATCCTTAAAAATCTCCTATAAAAAAGAAGAGTATTTGCGAGAGAGGAGCAAAAAAAATTTACTTTGAAACGAGTATATGCTAGGGGGAGGGGGGGGGGGGGTTGAGCAAATTTGGAGCATGCTTTGAAAAGTCTAGGAAATGTTGAATGTCGCGAATTCAGATTTTTTTCTGTAATAAATTTTGATTTTTTTGGTACTGGAAAAATTCGTTTTTTTTTTGGGGGGGGGGATTCCGAGTTGAAAATATATTTGGAAAAAAGTAGTGAGATAAGTAGTGAAAAAGTAGTGATTTTTCCCCCAAAAAAAAATCAGTTAGATACCATGTTAATAAATATTTATTGGGTTTAGATCAATAATTCAGAACATTGTCTTGGATTTAAGAATAGGGGTAGGTCCTTGGAGATCTTTGACCCTCCAAAATGAAATTAGTCCCCCACCACCTAAAAACCAAGCTTATACATATTCAACATTATTTTCATTGATATTTTCAATTCACCGAACATTTTTTTTTCAAATTGTTTTTACTCAAAATAGCATGAATCATAATTCATTTTTTCATTTAAAAGGTAGTTTTCAGTTGAAATTTCAGACAATTTTCAACTTCGATTTTCTATACTGGCTCAAAATTAGCGTAAGAGATTTCGTAGGTGTTTTGAGCTCTCTTCAACCTCATATTCGCCAATCCCTCAAATCGCTTCGAATAAAATAAAATCATCACTTTTAAATAATCATTGAACTATACTCAACAATCCGAATTCAACCAACTCTAGAACAATACCAATACATCAACCACCTTCTCCACCAAAATCCTCTCCTTCATGACCAATCCTTCATCCTCGTAAAAAAAACCACCAATCGTGTAAAAAAATTAACATAAAACTTATCTCGATCTTCCCGCACCCGTTTATTTTTCGCGATCCATCTTCCCGGCCGAAATCTTTCCAACGCCAAAGTGATTCGCTCCTTTATCGCGTTCGTTTAATCAAACGACGCTTTTTAACCGTCTGCGTTTCAAAAACAATGAAAAATCGTCACCGAGTGGACGATAAATTGGCGTTAAACGCGCGTTCATGCTTCGTAAGCAGTCGCACGCCATCAACGTCGGAAAACTGCACAGCGAAAGATTTCCAATTCTGATAATGTTTTTTTTTTCGCAAAAAATAGGAAGAGGGCCATTCCCCGAGGAATGCTGATTATCGGCGAAGGGACAGTATCTCTTCCGTCCGCGATAACGGAAGCATTCGTTCATCACTTACTGCGGAAATGTCACCACCTCGATGCTCACATAAATTACTATGTGTAAAAGACAATACACCCTTTCGTCATTAATCTCTATTCAACGACGCGACGTCGGGGACCTCGTCTTAATTCGCAATAGTGAATTCCCCTTTGAAATAGAAACACTTCATCATCACCAGCGTGTGTATACTTTATATGTAGAAATGTATAATACCTACGAGTATAAAGTACCAGCGGTACAGCTACCACATTCCCTTTTAATTTGTGTCCACCCTGAAGAGATTTTTTACTTAATTACCCTTTCTATGACATTTTATCAAGAGCGTTAACCCTTGAACCATTTGTAAAATACGTAAACACAATCTGAAGGTATGATTCGTACCTTAAATTAACCTAATTTTCTTTGGCAAAATATTCGACTTTATTTTCAAACCTACATTGAAAGTTTTGAAAACATCGACTAAATAAACACAACTGCTAAAACAACGGATAAAAAATTTCTGCTGTGTAAATCTGTTTTAGAAATGAACTCTCTAAATACACCGTCAACCGCTTCTTAAGCTTCATTATTCCATTCTACGATTTTCATTTTTCCTATATACGCGTAAACTTGTAAATACAACATCAATTATTCAATCGTTTCAGGCTGACTCATTACGTTCATTCTTTCGCGATAACTTTACTATGGAAATGTTTAATATTTCATTAGTTTGTGTTTTGTTCGCGAAAACGAGGCGAAAAAAACACTCTGGTAATTACTCTCGATTGAAATTTCACGTAAGATGAAATTTTACCAGAGTTTTGTTCGAAAATACACATCGGTGTGTGGGTAAGGTAAAATATCATCGTGAAAATATGAAATTCAACATTGATAAATGTTACCATACTCGAGGGAATTAAATAGCTCGGCAATTTGCAACACGTTCGCTAACCGCATTTTCATTAGATTACCTACGAAAGGGATATGTTATTGTGGTATACATGTAGTTAAACCAGCATCGTCTATTTGGGAAACAATACAACCTGTTTCCATCAACGTTCGCCAGTGCTGTGTATGAGTATGAGTGGTTAATTTCGTATTCCTAACCCTTCAATAATAGGTACTTTTGTATGCTGGAAAATATGGGTTTCTCGAACTTCTGCTGGAGGGTTCGCTGGCAGAAGGCTTATGAATCAATTTCGGTATTCATCAAGTATAGGTAAAGAGTGTTCTGGTATGGAATATTTTCAACAGAATTGATATGTAATCCAAGTTTACACAAGCGAAAAATCTAAGTTGAAATTTTGAAAACAAACAAAAAAAAAATCAAAGAAAAATATAATTAGGTTTTTGGCTCTCTAAATTCACGAGTGAAAAATACGATTTTAGAGGGAGAAAGTCGGTCGGAGGGAATTGTTAGGCAAGGGAGTCAAATCAAAAAATAAGTTGATATTCGAATTCTACGTCCACCTCCCTCATTTATAAATCAGTGAAAATTATCGAATATCACTGAAAAACAGTCAGAATTGCAGCACAGGAGAAAATCAGTGAATAAATTTTCACTGGAAACGAATTAGTGAGAAAAATCACTGAAAAATCAATAAAAAAATAAATTTTGCTGAAAAATCAGTGAAAATCTTTGAATTCCATCTTCCATCTTCTATCTATTTCAAAATAGAATAGCGAGAGACCTGAAATTTTTTCCTCGGTTTTTTGACGTCATATCATCGATTTTTTTCAAATCCCCCATCCCATAATTATCCAGAAAGAGGAAAAAATTTCTTGTTTTTGGTCAACGAATGCAGCCTCTTTTTCTTGAAATTATCGAAATTGAGTTTAAAAAGTTACAAAAATGAGAAAAATTCAGAAAAAAAAATCAAAAATATGAGTATTAAAAAAAATTAATGAATTAAAGCGTTCGTGAGGTGAAACGTTCTTTATCATTTGTATGTTTGAAGTAATTTTTTTCTCGTTGAAAACATTTCTTGAATTATCATTCGTTTACCTGATCATTTATTTTGGAAATCTTACTTTCAAAAAAAAAAAAAATTGAAAAAATGACTCCCTCAGTTATCAACTTTGTATAATAGTCAAAATTGTAGCACAGTAACAAATCAGTAAAAAAAATGCTGAAAGGCAAACAGTGAAAAAAATTGCAAAAAAAACAGTGAAAATTTTCTAAAAAGCCAGTAAAATACCTGAAATTTGCTGAATAATTCGAAAAAAAAAACTTACAAGACAGTCAACACTGGAACTCAAATACCTTCATAACGTCACTAGGTACTCATACAGCTGAATGTCGTTTCGACTTTTTTTCTCAAGTCCAGAATATTCCCGTCATTTTAAAATTTTTTGAAGCAGTTTTCCAAATTTTTTCCTCGTAATTTTTTTTCAAACATTTCAAACATTCTATTTTTTTTCTCCGAATTTTTTCAACTGAATTTTTTTTCTGATGCCATTTTTCCACAACCAAATTTTTTCCTCGTAATTTTTTTTCAAACATTCTATTTTTTTCTCCGAATTTTTTCAACTGAATTTTTTTTCTGATGCCATTTTTCCACAACCAAATTTTTTCCTCGTAATTTTTTTTCAAACATTTCAAACATTCTATTTTTTTCTTCGAATTTTTTCAACTGAATTTTTTTTCCTGATGCCATTTTTCCACAACCAAATTTTTTCCTCGTAATTTTTTTTCAAACATTCTATTTTTTCCTCGTAATTTTTTTTCAAACATTCTATTTTTTTCTCCGAATTTTTTCAACTGAATTTTTTTTCTGATGTTATTTTTCCACAACCAAATTTTTTCCTCGTAATTTTTTTTCAAACATTCTATTTTTTCTTCGAATTTTTTCAACTGAAATTTTTTTCTGATGTTATTTTTCTACAACCAAATTTTTTTCTCATATTTTTTCAACAGCAAATTTTCTGACGCAGTTTTTTCCATTGTATTTTTTTTTTTGAAGAATTTTTCCATTATTGAACTTTCTTCTTTTTTAAAAATAATAATTTCTGTTTGATTGACGTCATAAACAATTCTCAAAATTTTCACATCTGAATTTCTTTCCAAGAATTTCTCCACGTCTTTTTTCCTCAGTATTTTTACAACTCGATTTTTTTCCTTCAAAATTTTTATGACGTCAAAATCAAACAGAAATCATTGAACAAATTCTTCAGGAAAAATTTCAGTGAAGAAAAATTACGTCAGAAAAATTTCTAGTGAGAAAATTATAAGAAAAAAAATTGATCGTGGAAGAATATGCATAAGAAAAAAATCATTTAAGAAACTTACGAGGAAGAAAATTGAAAAACTTTTTCAGAAAATTTTAAATTGTCCAAAAATGACGTAAATATTTTGGTCTTTGAAAAAAAAATTCGAAACGATATTCAATGATATGAATAGTGACGTCATGAGGTCATGAAGGTATTCGAGTTCCAGGATTGACTATCTCGTAAAAAAACTTCTGAAAATCAAAGCATTTTGCTGATTTTTCTCGTGCTGCAATTCTAACTTTTTTTCAATGACTTCTCACTGATTCGAAGTCTGTTTAGAATTTTTATGAAATTTAAGTCGTCTAATTTCGAATTTTTCATGCGAAATAAATGCTTTAGATTTTGAATTCCAGGAAAATTAAATTTATGTAGATGTAAAATTTTAATTTCAGCGCTCAAATTTAACTTGAAAATGGCATAAATTGGCTAAATCCAGCCCAATCTTCTCTTCCTGATTACCAATGATGCTCAAACGTACCTTTTTTTCTATAAAGAATGATTACGTCATCCATATCATTCAATCATTTATAGTTGACTTTCGACAATGCCGGACACTTGTTGAAATATAAACGAGATCAACACATAAATAAAAACCGACGACGAAAAAAATATAAAGAAGAGTCTAACTCGAAAGTCGGTATCAAACTGTTGAAACTTGAAAAGTCTCGAATTCGCTATTCTTTTAAAATTCACACCATTTCTAAAACCGACTCTAGAGACCATAAAATCATGTTTGTAAAATTCAAAGCCAATTTTCTCCGCAATAAGCGGTCGTATATAGTAAAATAGAACGAAAAGATTCTCCGCTAGAATTGTAAGTTAAAACTTCAAACGTTTAAACTTTTTTCCTCTTTTAAAAACTTCCAACAAACCGTCTAGAATTTTAAATAAGATAGTACAGCTGGAACAATAGTTTAAAAACTCGACTTTCCGTCGTTTGCCTTGCTACAACATCGAATACCCCTTCACATCGCCGGTTTTTCCTCTTCAGTCGACGTCGAATATGAAAATTAATTAACCGTAGCGTTTTCATTGCATTTCGTATTGTCATCCCGACTAATTTAATCAACGCCAGATTAAGAAAGTAACACGTAAATACTCCAAACTTGGGCGAAATTCCCTTCTCGCCGAATTCTGTGCGGTTCTTCTCGACAAACAAGGCACGGATGAACGATTAATTTAAACGAGAAAAATATTACCGCCCGGGAATCTCTCCTTCGAGGATGTCCCGACGTTTTTATTAAAATCTAAACATAAACACGCAAAAAGCACCTAGATAACGTTCTCAAGACGGTATTTACATCCATCGTCGAAGTTCACTCGGCTCGCTAATCCGGCCAAATACCCAAACAAGCCTCTCCGATTCACCATCTCTGTTGAAATTGTACTCCGAAGTCGGTGCCTCGCGAAATAACATAAGTCCTCGTCAAAAGCCAAACTAGGCAATTACCTAAATATTTTGACACTAATTTGTACCGAACTGGTTACTGCGCTTTAAACTTCGCCAACGATAACGTTATACTTGCTACAAGTTCACTTTTGCCCGAGTTCTTAATTATAACGTTTGTTGTTAATTACACTCGAAGCGGTAGCTGCAATAAAATGCAAATACTGGAAAATTAAATAAAAACCGCCATTAATACGCTGCGCACGTCTCGTCCAATCTAATTTGAAAATTATCTACCGAATATATTTTCTTTTTTATTTTAAATTAGCCGAAAGATACTTTTTTGCGAGAAAAAAATAAACAGTCGTAACTGTTGATTTTTCGTTGGCAACTTTTTCTTTACTTTTTGTTTCGCAGAAAAAGCACATCAAAAAGTTATCATCGAAACGTCGCCTGAATTTAAACACGTCCAAATATAAAATTACTAGGTTATCTCGATTTCGCAAATTTAAAATTACTTTGTCGCGAGACCGTTCCGTATTCAATGAGCTGAATATTACCAGGTGGCAAAGTCAACTTATCGAGGTCGATTGTAAATGAGTAATGAAAAGCTTCAGCTAAGGTAAGAATTACCCATACCATTGTTATCTTTCCTCCTCGTCTTCGTTCAATTTACAGCTTTCGATGATGAAATATAAGGTATCGAAGTAGACGTGTAGGTAGTAAATAGCCAGCTCGAGTTATGAACTTGCATCGTCGTATCCAGTGTATCAGAATTATATGGATCGTATATTTTGATACCATATCGGATACGCGAATTAACGTACAACCCGAGTGAAAAAGTATTATAGAGAAAATGAAAAACAGAAAAATTTACCAGATGATATATCATTATAGCAAAGTATCGTATTTTCTATAAGAAAAGTTAAATCAACTAAAGTAATACTATCCGCATATAGTGGAAAATGAAAATCATGCGGTCTCGAGGATATTAGATACAGCTTCATCGAAATGGTTATTACGCCGGTATATCGAACGTGTGATAAAATGGTCACATAAAATACTCGTTTTTTCATTTCGTTATATTCGTATTCGCTTTTTTCACCCGAGCGAGATGAGGGATTCAATTTTTCATTTTTTCCCCCATCTTCGAATTCATATCGAACTACATATAATTTCTAGATTGTCGAAATTGCAGGTACCTGTGTGACTCTCAGACAGTCGTTGAGAATATTCCAACAGATGTTTTTTCGTCGCAATTTGCTGAAAGAAATTTGCTAAGGTGAAAAATTCGATTCGATGGGTTGAGTTGAAAGAACCCATGGAAATGTCGATGACTGAAGATTTACATCGGGGAAATATGCGTATGGGGTAATCTCGTGAAATTTATACCGCTGCGTTGGTGATATTTTTGATTAATATGTTGGAATCGTACGATATGGAGTACTTTTTTTTCGTTTAGTGGACGCCTGATGGTTCAATGTTTTTTGCACCAAATTGTCAAGACTGAATTCTTGTATTATTTTTAGAAATTTTATTCTAATTTAAGGTACTTCTAAATTTTTTTTCCAAGTTTTCATTTATTAAAAAAAATTCAGCTTTGAGTCCAATTATTTTTCAACTTGAATTTTTTTCAGCTTCATGTTGTCAGAGTGAATATGGCCCGACCCAAGAGAAACGACTATAGTTCCGTGGTGGTGGCAACCCTGCTAGCAAGTTGATTCGAATCCTTATATAAACTCTGCGTTAGCGGAGTAAAACCAGTTCCGATTCTGTCGTTTGAGTTGGTTGATGCGTTGCTGGATCGAGTTTAGGCTCGATCTGGTGCGTTTTCAACCCTCGAACGAGTTCTAAAAACATACTCGTTTAGGCTAAGTTTCGAAGTTTCGATTCTACCCCTAATTCGAATATACGTGTCGTCTTAACATCTCTCGCTTCGGCTTGTACGACGCCCGGCTAAGTCACCGGAATCGGACCTAGCCGGGGACGCGTAAATATCGAATCCGGCTCGATTTATTTACACGTCATCGGAATTCACCCGCGATTCCATCTCGGCCCCTCATTTCGATGGGGGACCAATGGGGATCCTTCAAGGTACCAGTGCACCTAGGCCTGGATAGAGACCCTGGGACCCCGGTGGAATTCGCCACTCGCGAGATCGGTTCCCTCCGCAGAGATATCCATCCGGAGATATCCTCCGCAGCGTCGTTCCCATTCCCGCCGCGCGAATTCTTCCACACGTTCAGAATAATACGATCCATCGACCCCCTTGCAACTCCGGCGAAGTAGGGGACGATGGAGTTCAGCAAAATACGATGGCACCGATCGGGGAGGTCTATAGCTCCTTTCGCCGCCGCCTCCGCAGCCAGCGGCGTGGCGTCGAATTGAGTGTAAAATCATCCCGGTCATCGCCAATTTAGATCCATCCGTAACCGTAGGTCGCGGCCGTCACTCACACACACATACAGGTACGATTAAATACGTCGTGCAAATATACGCTTGTATCTGTCAACCGTGTTTTTATTCGTTCCAACGTGCGAGACCCCAGACGGGCCCCGCAGACCCTCGGCGAAGGGACTTCCTCCCAAATACCCTCCGGGAGGTAAGTCCGTAGAGCAAGATCGGGAACCTGGTGCGCACCAGTGTAATGGGGAAGAAGGACCAACGGCCAGAGGACTCGTGAGGAAGGGGACAACCCTACCGACCCCACACTCCCTCCAACGTCCTCCATAAACAGTCCATTTCCTTACCACCCCGTCCGGCTGAATCTTCTCTACATAATGGCGCCCGAAATAACGTGACTCTCCAGACTACGACTCCCACAGATGGCCACCTGTGCATAGGATAAAGAGGCTGGAAGCACATCGGACAAAATCCTGTATGTATATCTTCCGATTTTCCACCAATCCGCAAGTCGGAAGTATACCATATGTTCGTAAAAAATCTGAAACAAGGTAAAAAATTATCTATTTAGGCGTCCTAAACGCAAAATTAGGTACAAATCGCATATGGTAACGTCTATATTTATTATATCATTATTCAAAATTTTGTCCCCAAGCTCTAGGCCTCCGGACTACAAAATTTTTCGCACCTTAAGTGCATAAAAAATTAAATTTAGGCGTAACTGACACCGTAAATAGTGAAAAAATGTAACAAAAATGTTTTCCTTAACTCCATATCACGAATTACTAGTAATAATTACAGTTAAATTTCCGTGACGCGGAAATCTAGTAAATACGATATTGTAATTCCTATCAAATATCCTTAAAACGTCTTCCCCACTGTAACAGTTCGTGACGGAAACGTGCGACGTACACGGCAACCTCAGTGTATCCTTAACCCATTTCCTCAGTCAAACCACAAATTCCTTCATTTTTTCTCTCCCTTTATGGCGAAATACAGCCACAAAATTTTTTACATCGTAAAAACAACACCAAAATTCCAGGGATGGCGACATGATAGATGAAGGGAACGCGGCATTTCCCCCGTTATGGTACCGGATATTGGGCCCCCCGAACGATGTGGAATCATGTGATTAGGATGTCACCTTTTCGCACCATATCACAATCACTGGCTGTAAGCATCATAAATGCAAAAATGTCAAAAATTGCGAAATTTCAGGCCATAAAATTCGCATAAGCACGTCACCCAAAAATCAAACTTTTTCTATAAAAAATCCTTGACAATTATCAAAAATTGTGACGTCAATTCGGAACTAGGCACCTTAAGTGCAAAATAGAAATTCCTCATTTCGAAAATTTCGGACTATGTACCTTAAGTACAACATAAAACATTAATTTCGGCCAAAAATGTGTGAAAAATCAAGGTCATAAAAAATTCACACCAAAATACGAGTCAAAAAGTAGAAAACTCCGGGGCCCCCCCGCCTGGCCATTAACGTAACGTAATTAACGTAAACGACATCTAATGCACCCGAAGTGCATAATAATAATAACTTACGTCATCAGAAATGATGAAAATTTCCGGATATGTAAATCTATGTATATATTACCATATCAAATTATCAATCATACGATCTGATAATCTGATATTTCACATTGTATGTGAAAACTAATTATAAGCCAATAGTCTCACTTTCTATAGAGTGAAAAAACCAAAAATGCACCACTTTTCATCTGCCAAATGAAAATATCGGTACATTTCCGTTATAACGTAAAATCATGGCAATTTATTAATTCGCCAGTTGAAAATGCGACGATCACAATAATTAGGTATTTTTTGTTGGCAGCAAGAAATCCTTTTATTATGCTCTACGCATTCATTATCTACTCTTTTTATACCCAAAATTTACGAACCCATTTGTGGCGAAATGAATTTATTTTTTCCACACCCTAAAAATTCAAAATGGACTGTCCCACCCTAAAATCCGAAAATTTCAGGCCCTTTTCGTCAAAAATTAAATAACCACTCATTTCGAACATTTCAATCCACAAAAATTAATTTCCACAACCTAGAAAATCGAAATTCAAAATTATTACTCAAAATTCATAATTCCAAAACTCATTACAAAATTCACTAACTACTTTGGATAAACGAAAATCTTTTTTCATGACATCGAAAATCAGAATTTTCAAACCTACATCAAAAAATTCAAAAACTCGATCCTTTGGCTATCACATCTCATTTTAAACATCAGAAAATATCAAAATTCTTAACTTCCTTTCAAAAATTCAATAAACCCCTTTTGATCATCAAAATTCACATTAAAAAATTCCAATAATCAATTTTGATCAAAGAAATCTCTTTGTCCATGACATAAAAATATCAAAATTTCGAAATCAATATTCAAAAATCAATTTAACGTTTCGATCGACTAAATTCACTTTCCCCTTCGGAAAATATCAAAAAACCACAATTTCATTCAAGAATTCAATAATTTCTTTCGATCATCATTTTCAATCAACGTAATTACTATTCTCATGACCTATAAAATCAAAATTCTCCGAAAAATCTCCAAAAATTCATTTATTTAATCAAGTCAAAACCCACTGATTCGATCTATATTTCGATTCGATTTTCAAAATTATATTTTTCGCCGAAAATAATGGCAACCCTGTTTCCATTTTCAACCGAAAAATAAATCGTTGGCGCCAATACGATTTCCGGCCCTACATATCCATTCAGACCAAAAATCCATCGCGATCCAAATTCTCAGTTTAGATCTTCTTTTTCCCCTTCACTAGTCCAATGCGCAAATGGTTTAGTCAATATTCACATTCAGAACAATAGGCACGATAAAGACAAATCAATTCTTTTCAAAATATTTTTCTTAGAATCGTAAATCAATTCTTTACAACAAAGAATCAATTACTTTAAAATCCGTAGAAATGACAGCAACCTGTCAAATTAATTCAATTCTATTGTAAATAAAAATATTGGCGACTTTATGTGCAAAAGCCGCCATGTATATCCGCTTCATTATTTAAGCTTAAGGCATACTTTTTGGTACAAACGCTTTCACCCCTTTGAAATTCAAAGGACGCTTCTTTCTATTTTTAACGGTGGCGGTAAACCATTGTTTATACAAATGTATGTACATCGATGCACCTTTTTTCACTCAAAAATACATCCGTTTACGATTTTCAAACAATACTTTTAACTCATTAAAATTCAATCTATTGAAATTACATTTCTTGGCAAAATCAAGATTTCCTACATTTTGGCACAGTTATCTTCACCCCATTATTTTCAAAAAATCGAAAAATCAATTAATCAACGACCGTTTCCCACATAATATCACGGCTTTGACAGCTCCGGAAATCAAGATTTTCACATTTTGGTACACTTACGTTCACCCCATTATATTCCAAAATTTAAAAATCGATTAATCTATATAAACGTCATCTTGAACTTGACAGCTTCTATTGATTTCGGCAAACTTCCTTTTACCTTTTCTATTTATTAAATGACACAATCAATTGACTTAATCAATTCTATTATCTTCACTTGTACTACAAAATTTCCTGAAACCTTTACAATAAACTGACTTTCGAAATCTATGTACGTACATCGGTATATTTAGATCTAAGAATTTCCTTGTAAAAACGGAAACGACCGTATAGAAACGAAACAACAACATCGTGCGATTTCTCGAACCTAAACCAACCCAAACAATAAAAGGATCGCGTCCGCTATTCATAAAAAAGAACAATCCATTGAAATCTCAACAATAGAACTGGTCATCCCAAAATATACGACCTCAACAACCGGACTAATTCTCAGCAAATCAAGCTACCTAAAACTCAAATAAATAAAACCCCGTTTTCAAATTCGAAATCATTTAACGTCTTTCTTTTCTGCCATTTGGTTATCAGCAAAGATTGCCGTTTTCAACGTTTACCAAGTACACCTAGCTATCTGGTACACTCTTTCTCTACTTTTAAACGCTGCTTTTAAAACTCGCGTTTGACTAGATCTACCTTTCCAAGGTTAACTTAGTCAATCTCGTATTTCTTTTTCTTCTGCTTTTAATTATTTTGTGAACTTAGATACCGCAACAGTACGTGTACAACGACGACCGCAGTAAATACTTTCACATTTTTACGCTTTCCAAATTAGTTAATTAATTCCGCGATTTACAATTTCGACTTTTTCATCCAAAATTTAAATTTTGAAATTGTGGACTGCAACAGTACGTGTACAACGACGACCGCAGTACACAATTCTATATTCTGAAATTCCGCGACCTATACATCGCGACCTACCATTTTTATTAATTTTCTTTTGAGCTTATAAAAGCTGCGGAAGTAAGCGCGCAACGACTGCAGTAAATAATCTCACCCTCAAAATTTTTGCGAATTAATTAACGTACGACCTATTATTTCGACGATTTCCGTCTAGCGTCATAAAAAATCAAAATTCGAAATTACAAGCTGCAACAGTACGTGGACAACGACGATCGTAGCAAATAATTTCATACCACAAAATTCTCGCGAATTAAATACAGCGTCACTTTCGATCTAATAATTTTCTGAATCAAAATTTAAATTCATTTCGCAAAATTTAACTAAATTTTTGGCCAAAACTCAACAATTTTCTGAAAATTGCGACAGTACGTGTACAACGACGACTGCAATTAAAGAGAATTACAAAAATTTAACAGGAAATTTTCGGCCAATTCCTACAATTTTCTGAAAAATTGCGACAGTACGTGGACAACGACGACTGCAATTCACGAAAATTGCATTTTCCAGATAATCTGAGAAATTAATTATCCGTTTACGTTCTCCAAAATAAAATAGGCATCAGACACGACTGGGAAACAGCGGACTTGATACCTATACCTTTCTCTTCCTGATTTTTTGAGAGATCCTACAAATTTTTCCACATACCATCCTAAAAATTTACCTAGCCTGAAACGAGAAGTTTATTGCCAATCGGATTAAAGGCTCTCTAAATTCTTTTCCCCCTTTCAAAGTCACACAAAAAACCCCTCTCTGCTTGCAGAGTCGGTAAGGCCCAGTTGGTCAGCGTGGGATTACGAATCCGACTTAGCTGATCTCTGGAATTCATCAGTTTTCCTACACCACTCCTGGCAGTGGACCCAAAAAAAAAAAAAAAAAAAAACACCTTTCTACCTCTCAAAAAATTCACACGTCATCATCCAAAATTTTATTAATTGAAAATTTCTCAATTATCGCAAAGTAAAATTCTGAAAAACCCCTCCTTCTAAATTCTACGACTCATTAATTCCTCATTTCCCTCAAAACCATTCAATATCCTTTTTTAGCCGAACAATTTAAAAATCTTTCACCCTTTGATTTTTACCAAAATTTCATTAAAAATATTTTTTCGATCAAATTTACGCCTCTGCATACCACTCGCATAATTTACGTCGTAAAAACTCGCTTAAATCGCCAAATACCACTGGCACTGATTCTAACTCGCTATCAATCCGCTCAACACATCTGAGCCACGAAAAATTCTAGAAACATTTCTTATTTCGCTACTTGAATAAAACCCATATCGTCATCTTAAAACCCACAATTTTCAAGGCAATCTTATTTTAGACATCGTATAGAAATCCTCTAAATTCAAAAATTTCAAAAAGCTTCGATTTTCTACCCAAATCAAAAATGTCTGACGTACCTCCCAATACACCAACCCCTCAAGGCTCCCCCTCTCTAGATCAAAATACTGACGACTCACAAATTGTACCACAATCATTCCCAGATTCCCCATTCTTTGATACAACTCCTGAACGAATTTCTCCGCAACCTTCCACATCCAAAACCCCTCCAAAATCTCCGATTCTTGAACCAAAATCTAAAAAACGATGCAAAGGCATAGCTTCCTACATTCATGATATCACAAACCCCTCTGAAAAAACGGAAAATCCCCCTACAGAACAAACTAAAAACGAAATTTCGGATAAAACACCCTCTCCGCAAGGCCCCCTTAACCCCCTCGAAATCTCAAAAACATCACAAAGAGAAACAGCATTCTGGAACGCTAAATTGACCCTAAATGTACTTTCAGTACCGGAAGGAAAACAAAAAGATATAAACCGAATTTTGGACATCGGGGCTCAAAACGTAGACTCAAAACTTCAAATTATCGAAAAGAATCTCGCGAATGTAATCACAAAAAATTATTCCCCCTCCCAATTTCGAAAATTAAGACAGAACGAAGCAGCCCTCAAGGCTTTCCCAAATCTAAATTCAAAAACCTGCTATGTAGACGACGTCCTCTTAAACGAAAAACAAGCAGAATCCATAATCTTTGAAGCTGAAAAATTACTAAGGAAAAAACATCACGCGTACCTAGACACCATGGTGACCGGAGACACCATGCAGTCAGTCCTTTACCAACTCATTAGGGGCTCCGAAAACGTTATTATGCGCGTCTCCTACCAGTTCTTACCCCATCAACGAAACTACTCGATAGCGAATAAAGAAATGCTAAGCTTATTCCTTCATCTGCAGAGCCTTCCATCCTGGCTCAACGGACAATATATTCACGTCCGAACAGAACTAAAATCAATCGTAAATAAATACCGCTATCTTTCAAGAAACAAAACATCGAAATGGTGCGATGAAATCGCAAAATACAACCTAATTTTCGACCTAGAAACTAAAAAAGAATTATACGAAACCTCATCTCAAGATGATGAAATCGATGAGAACATAAATCGCCTCTCAAACCTTTTGGACACCCATCAAGAAAGCATGAACAAATTTGATTTTATGACAGAAAAATTAATTTCATCAGCGGAAAAATACGAAAATGAAATAGATGAAGTGAAAGGAAAAATCACTGAACATCAAGAGGCAATAACGGAAACGGATTCCATTTTATATAATCACGACTACGAAATTCAAGGATTAGCGGAAGGGTTAGGAGACTTGGCGCACGAACTCGCAGACTTTAAATCAGCCACATCAAATGAAAAAACCAAAACTACCTCCGATCTGAAAGAAATCCGCGAATTAATCGATTCAAAATTCAACACCCTAAAAACTGAAATAGATAACGTAAATTCTGAAATAAAATCCATCCAGAATAAAACACAAAATCAGGATAGTATTGACGTCGACCTAAACCTGATACACTCAAATTTTTCAACCCCTGCGCCAACCCTCAACCCTAAAGCCTCCTCATCACCTTTTGAAATTCCAGAAATTAATGATAAAATTGAAAAATGCGAGCTAGAAAATGAAAACGATTACGATATAGACTCGGATAAAGAAAACTACGACGATGAAATATTCGAGCACACAGAGGTTCCCGACCTACCAGTCAAGATTCATCAAAAATATGCTGTAGAAGACAGCGATGTACCAGAATGGCTAAAAGCCATAAAATCCAGAACCTTTTTCACATTTTGGGACCCAGTAAAACAAATGGGCAAACCAAAATCATTTTTACTGAATATATCTTCCGACTCAACCTTAACTATCGAATTAAACTCCGACGCCAACGCAAATACCATATCAAGAGGCACTTTAAATAGCATTCGCGCAATTGTTCCTGTAAAATACCACGCATCTTCAGATATAGGACTCCCATTTTCTCCATTCATACCCAGCCCTCTCTCCGAAATCGCAATAGTACAGGGAATGATAGGTACCTACAATATAAAAATCCCTTTCAAAATAATCGAATCAAAAGAGCCGACGTGCTATATAAGTAAAAATGCAATAAGACAACTTCGTTTGGACCACCTAAATATCACGAATTTCGAAACCCTAAAAAATCAAAATTTTTCCCAAACCCAAAATTCGGATAATAAAAATTCTCACGGCACTGAAAATAACTCTGAAAAAATTAACAAAGATCAAACAAAAACAATCTCGGACCAATTAAAAACAGAGTTACAAAATCACGATTTTGACAAAACCGACTCCGAAATTGAGGATACTTTCTCCAATAATACTAAAACATATCACAGAAATGAGAAAATCGCCTCACCTAAAACGACAACTGATGACAGCGAACATAATCACGGCCTAGTACCCTTTACCTACCAAAACAAAATTCAAACTAAATACCTACCTCACGATCAAATTACCCTAAAAATAAATGAAATAGAAATAGAAACAATCCTAAATCCCTCAAAAAATGAAAACATCATAAGTAAACACCAATCAGACGAAATTTTGAATAAATACCCACAAAAAATTCTTACGACGTACATAAACGACAAACCAACCGCTATCATCAATTGTACCTTTGGCATATCCCAACAAAAAATTCAATTCACGATTCAAAATACCTGTCTCAAATCATTCTGCACTATCGGTGACACTACAATAAAAAACTTTGGAATAATAATTGAAACTCCCGAAGAGATACCTATCATTTCCCCAAAACCGAAAACAATACCAAATATCCTATCAAAATCTTCAAAATCCTCACCATCTTCAACCGAAAGCATTCACGACACATGCGATGAAATGCCAGACTTAAATGAAATGAGAAAATCAATACGCATTTCCGAATGCCCAATAGACAAGTGGAATGAAATCCAAAAACATGTAAACAACTTAAAAATCTTCTCGACCGACGTTGCCGACTGCCCAACAAATCTACAGACAACAGAAAAAATATTGTCACCACAAAATGACAATATAAACAACGATAATAAAAATACTACGACGCCAGAAACCACAGAAATAGCGGATTCGATCCTATTAACAATTTCCAACAAAACGACTCTCATCCTGAAAACAAAACCTGAACAAACTAGAAATATCATATCCGAACACTCGCTGCAAGATATAATGCAGAATACGCCACATGCGGTGGAGATAAATGTGAGGAATATCCACAAAATTATTCTACTCGAAGACCACCCAACACCTTTTCTCTCGACTCGTAAAGCTTTCATAAAAGGCACCGTAAAAGGCTACAAAATAAAAATCCCGTTTTCGATCATCCCTCTCCACCAACCGTTGTGCTATATTGGTAAAAAATCGATAAAAATACTCCAAACCGAAAATCTAAAAAAAGAAGCTCTAGAAAATCCCAAAATTATCTCTTCTGGCGCATACCCCCCTGATACGAATACAAAATCTATAAAAATTCAAACCGATTTGACTTATCTAGATACGGACGACGTAACAAAAAATCCCACCCTTAAACCAAAACCAAAAATCAAAACCTATCGCCCATTTGACAAAATTTATTTCAAACTTGACAACACTCTCACGATACCACTGATCATAAACCCATATACCAATCAGAACACCATCTCAAGATCAATAATCCGAACCATAGAATTACTCTTCCCCTCTGCAATATTACGTAACGACTTTATCAAAGAAATAGAATTCACCTACGAAAATCGACCAGTTTCAATAAAATTTACGCCCTCCGATCTACAAGATATTATCGGTCATATCTCAACCCATACTCTCGAAAAATTACAAATTCCATACATATTTCGAAGACAATTTGACTTGCAAAACGCCTCTGATTTGGAAACCCCCACAAGGCCAAAATCCCAACCCGAATTTATACGACCTCCACTTCGCGAATTAAAATCCCGCCATGACCAAAAAATTGCATACTCGACCAAATATTACCCCAAAGATTCTGATTCATCAAATTAAAATTTTTCCGTATCAAAAAACACAACGCAAAATTAAAAATCCCGGACAAAACCCTTCAGGAACTCAAAATTAAAAAAAAAAAAAAAAAAAAAAAACATTCAAACTACAAAAATTCTTCTTTGGCAACACTGCAAAAAAGATAGGACAAAACCCACCTATCACAAAAATTATGCAAGTAGCACACTCTGAAAAGCCAAAAACAATATAATTTTTATTCCAAAACTACAAAGCCGATAAAAATTTCAAAATCAATTTCGAGAAAATAAAAATACGTGCGACACCGGCTTTTAAACTTGCAATATTTTTTCGTCACTTTCGCCATTTGTAAAACCTTTTTATTATTTTCGTTTTTACAATACCTCTTCGTATAAATAATCATGTCTGACACGCCCCACGATTTAGAGGTATGTAATCACTACTTATCCACTAGATTAACTAGCATAAAACTTAAATAAAACCTCCCTTCCAAAAAAGGCTCCCAGCAACCAAAACGCATACCTTTTCACAATCTCACGACCTCAAAATTACAAAACGTTACCTTCTCGGCCAAGAAATAACATTAATAATCACCATCAGTAGTTCAACTCGTCATTTTCAACCCTAAAAGTGTAGTACAAAATTCCACTTACCAAAAAACCCTTCAAATACATTCGATCACCCCTTTCTGATTACAACCAAAAATAAAGTACAAAAATACATCGATATAGCACAACTTACCAAAATTATTACGGTGTATCCAACCAACACAATCCTGATCACATCACGTTTCAAAAAATTTCTAACATCCTATACAGAATCATCAAGAAATCAAGATACAAAGAACATGGAGATAGAGCGAATGAGAAGAAAACCAACACCTCAAAATTTAATTCAACATCTTCAAAATTCAAACGAAGTACAAATGGGGCAAAAAATTCCAATCAAAATTTGAAAAACTTTCTGACTACATACAAAAAATTTCCAAAAATTATGAACATTTGATTTACCACGACACCAGAAATAAAATGGTAAAATGATATGCTCGAAAACATCAAGAATGGGAACCAAAATTAGAAAATTTTAGTCCACACGAACATCAAGTTCATATGGGGCAGAATTTTCATAATACAATTCACAAAACCAAAAATTTTCTTTTTTTTATTTTTTTTTACTATTCGGCAAAATAAATGAACTATCATTTATCCAAAAAATTTTTTCCTCTTCTTGGTATTTTCGACGTAATCAAGAATCAAAAATATTTCTGATACAGAAAATCGCCCATTACCATCCCAAAATTTAAACGTTAGAAAAATTCACGCGATTTCACTTTTCGAAAAACTCACAATCAAAATTAAAACATACATGCGCCGTAAAAAAGTCAAGACAGGCAACCATTTCAACCTAAAATCATCCCTACGCGCATATGGGGCACGCCATAGGCGATTTTATATTCTAAAATTCGAGAAATATTATCAAAATTGATTCTTACCTTTTCAAAATTCGAAATAGCCCAAACGACGCTGGCATATGGGGCACTTGGACTCCAAATTTGATTATCGACACCGTCCAAATTCTGAAACAAAAAATTCACAAAATTATTACACCAAAATTTCAACAATCAAAATTCACTTGTTTATATTTTTTTTTAACCAGAAAATTTCTATTCATTTATTGACACCAAAATACACACGACGCGTAAAAAACCTCACCTTTCGCAAACTAATCAAAATTTTTACAGCAATTCATCAATTTGGAACCAATCAACCGGAGCCATGGAAACCTGGAACCAATAAAAAGTAACTGTATCTCAGCACAGCTGAAAAATAATTATTCATGATTCTATATGATAAAAATTCTTTCATCTTTTGCACGTCATGCTTTTCCTATTAATAGGTTAAATATTACAAAATTACTAATTACCTTTCGATTTTTTAATAGTCTTTCGACACCATGTTCTGAGTAACCCATATCAACGTCGCAGAAACCACCATGAATCGGCGTGCTGAATCAACCTGTAACAAAAAGTGGACATTATAACACCACTATCATCACCACGTCGATACTCACCATTCGATACCATTTTACCCTCGACCATCAAAAATTCCATCGTCGGCACCTGCAAGAACAAAAAATTTAAATTAGTATCTGATCACATGTCGTATCATATATTTAGTTTCAATGTACATACCTATACGATCGTTTCTTGTGCTGATGTCAGCAAATATGTTATTTTTACGTCTTCCTATACACTCGACGGCTGCGACAAATTAATCATAAGTTTCCCTCGCTTATATTTTTTTATGGTTCTGTACCAAAAACCACGCATATACCCCACCCACCTAGCTTTAAAAATTTCCCTATTCAGAGCTCTACAAAATCAAAATTTTCTTATTTTTTACTGCAAATCTCACAAAAAAATAGAAAAATATGCAAAAAAAAAAAAAAAAAAAACAAAATGTAACAGAGCGCGTGAATAAAATACACAAAATGTAATAAAAATAGTAAAACAAAAAAATCAAAAAATATGAAATGTAACAGTGAGCGTGAGCATAATTATAAAAAGAGATTTGCAATTCTTTCCCCCCATCAAAATCAAAAAATCATTTGTAAATTTTCTTTTGGATATTTTTTACGTCTCATAAATTGTAAAACCCCACCTCAAGAACCACATTAACCCTCGAGACGACAATAATGTTACACAACCCCATTTTTCTGTGTTCTGAGCTCTGAATAATTACTTAGATATAATTGTACATAATTGTATATACGTAACCCCCTAAAAATCGTAAGCTGAACCCTGTACGTGCATGGAAGAATTCGCGTCCGAATTCCGCAAAATTTCTCCCCCTCCACACAGTGGTACCGTGACCACAAATCAAAATTTAACAAGGGTTCAAATAGATGACTTAGGGACCATTTTTTACCAAGTTTAAAACCATTTAATTGTCAAAAAACGAAAAACCATCAAATCAAAATTCAAAGTCTAACCAAAAATATCAATTTTCTTTTCACCATAGTTCTTACGCCGTAAATTTTATTGTCATTTCAAAATACGGCGTCAAAATTTCTGTTTAGCTTAACATTCTGTTTAGCACAATATCAAGTCATCTAGCTAGCAGCACTTTCGGCCCGTCGGCGATCCCTTTCGGCCGTTCCGAGGGTCAGCAGACCGCAAAATTTGTATCATTATTGAATTAAAATAAGCCGCACCGGAATTACCGGACCAAAATTTATTACTTAGGTTACCACCACCCACAGCAAAAGTCGAATGGGGCAGGGACCAATATCCTCTCTATGGAACTTAACTTTGACTACAGTACTAAAAGTTCGACCTTTACTATGGGAGGTCAGCTCCCCTAATACAGCTCGATGGGGCATATGTCAGAGTGAATATGGCCCGACCCAAGAGAAACGACTATAGTTCCGTGGTGGTGGCAACCCTGCTAGCAAGTTGATTCGAATCCTTATATAAACTCTGCGTTAGCGGAGTAAAACCAGTTCCGATTCTGTCGTTTGAGTTGGTTGATGCGTTGCTGGATCGAGTTTAGGCTCGATCTGGTGCGTTTTCAACCCTCGAACGAGTTCTAAAAACATACTCGTTTAGGCTAAGTTTCGAAGTTTCGATTCTACCCCTAATTCGAATATACGTGTCGTCTTAACATCTCTCGCTTCGGCTTGTACGACGCCCGGCTAAGTCACCGGAATCGGACCTAGCCGGGGACGCGTAAATATCGAATCCGGCTCGATTTATTTACACGTCATCGGAATTCACCCGCGATTCCATCTCGGCCCCTCATTTCGATGGGGGACCAATGGGGATCCTTCAAGGTACCAGTGCACCTAGGCCTGGATAGAGACCCTGGGACCCCGGTGGAATTCGCCACTCGCGAGATCGGTTCCCTCCGCAGAGATATCCATCCGGAGATATCCTCCGCAGCGTCGTTCCCATTCCCGCCGCGCGAATTCTTCCACACGTTCAGAATAATACGATCCATCGACCCCCTTGCAACTCCGGCGAAGTAGGGGACGATGGAGTTCAGCAAAATACGATGGCACCGATCGGGGAGGTCTATAGCTCCTTTCGCCGCCGCCTCCGCAGCCAGCGGCGTGGCGTCGAATTGAGTGTAAAATCATCCCGGTCATCGCCAATTTAGATCCATCCGTAACCGTAGGTCGCGGCCGTCACTCACACACACATACAGGTACGATTAAATACGTCGTGCAAATATACGCTTGTATCTGTCAACCGTGTTTTTATTCGTTCCAACGTGCGAGACCCCAGACGGGCCCCGCAGACCCTCGGCGAAGGGACTTCCTCCCAAATACCCTCCGGGAGGTAAGTCCGTAGAGCAAGATCGGGAACCTGGTGCGCACCAGTGTAATGGGGAAGAAGGACCAACGGCCAGAGGACTCGTGAGGAAGGGGACAACCCTACCGACCCCACACTCCCTCCAACGTCCTCCATAAACAGTCCATTTCCTTACCACCCCGTCCGGCAGAATCTTCTCTACAATGTCCTACATTTGTTTCCAAATTTCAAATTTTCTCAAAATTATTTTTATATCAATTCATCTCTGAAATTTTCCGAGTTTTTTTCTCTTAATTTTCTTTAGGTCCTAATTTTCTCAAAATTGTTTCTGTATTTTTTTCTTGTTGGAATTTTTTGTCATTTTTCAAACTTCTGACTTTTTAAAAAACCTACCTAAAAATTTCCATGTTTGTACCTATATTTTCGCAAACTTTTTTTCAATTTTTTCTGCTCTACTAGGCCAGAAAAAATTTGAAAATTTTTATTTAAAAATTCTAAAAAAATTTTTCCTGAAATTTTGAACATTCTGATTTAAAAATTGTTGACAATTTTGATTCTAAAATTTTTGAAAATTTTGATTTTAAAATTTTCAAGTTTGAATTTTCTTATTTTTAAACTTTGGCGGATTGAAAAAAAGTGAAAAATTTGTACAATTGATGAGTGATTTTCATTGGCTAATTCGTTGTAGCATATGTAACAAAATTCGAGTAATGAAAACTGTGGTTTTTTTCAGGCTGGTATATGTATCTAGAATGATAATAATAAATTTTCTTCTTCTTCTTCTTTTCAAATTAGTTTGAATCTTTCATGTCGTTATTTCTTAAAAATTGATCTAAGTTTGAACAAAAGATTGAAAAAATACTGGAAATAAATTGGACTTTAAGGAAAAAAAATTATTTTTTCTCAACTCAATTTTATGCGATATTACCTGGATATAGAGACCACCTTTCAATGTCAAGAATTTATTTTTGAATTGACACTGATTTTGTGCATTTCAGAATGAGTGAAATCAGGGCTCCAAGGGAGGAGGGGGGAATCTACTCATAAACTAATTTTTCACACACAATGGCGGTTTCTATAACCAGGTTTGCACATTTTTTTCAATTTTTTCCACTATACACGTTTAAAAAATTTTTCCAACTCAGAACTTCAAATTTTCTCAAAAATATTTTCAACTTTACGTCCAATCATTTTCAGATTTTATTAGGTATCTCCAAAAATTTCCCACTCTATGAGCTCATGTTCAAATGTGTTTTTCAACTTCAGCAAAGGGCATCCCCTCAGACATTTTTAAGGACTTTCAAAAAAAATTAGGGAAAATTTTCCACCACCCATCTCACTTTATTTCACCCCCCCCCCCATAAACAAGTTTTCGTCAAAAAAAATCTGAACCAAAAATTTAGAAATTTATGTGGTACTCGTATGAACGAGTATTAGTAACAAACTTTTGATAATTTTTTCAAATTTTTTTTCAACGCATTACAGTCGAAAACCCATCCCCAAAATTTAAAATTGCTCCAATTTCAAACTAAAAGATATGGATTCCTTCTTTTTGGAAGTTTAAGGATGGTTTTTTGGCTAGAACACGTTGCAAAAAAAATTGAAAAAATTTTCAAAAGTTGGTAACCACTCTCCGTATTTATCACATAAATTTCAAAACTTTTGGTTCAATTCATTATTAGGTACTAAAATGGGATTTTTGGAAAAAAAATTCAATATCGAGGGAGGTGGAAACGGAGATAGGTGGGAGGGGAAAATATACCTCAAAATTACTCTGGTAGTCCTGATTAGTTTCAAAAAATATCACTTAAAGCCAATTAATTCACCTATTTTAACCGAAGTATCTTTTCATAAAAATTGAAAAAATTTTCCACAGTTCAATTCAAATTGTCTTCAAAAGTTTCTCAAATTTTCTCAAAAGCTTCTCCGCTTTAAAATTTTTTCGTTTTTTTTTTAAATTTCAGAACCAGAATCAGTATTTTTTCCAAGTTGGTATTGTCTCCTCAGATTATACAGATTAAAAATTTTTTAATTCTTGAGTTGAAAAAAAATTGAAAAAATTCACTTCGGAAAAATTAAATAAAATGTTCACTGAAAAAAATAATAATACAGCTCCACCGGATCACGCAATATCCAGTTATCGTGCTAAACATCGAAATTCCTGTAATTTTCCATTCGTGTTAATAAAATTGCCTAACCAGTTCGCCGTAAATACGTAACTCATCGTTTAGCGATTATTTTGCATCGTAATTTGAGAATTTTCCAACGTAAAAAACACTCACCGTAGGATCAACCCTGACAGAAACTATCAGAGCGAAATGTTTTTGAAAGTCGGCAACAGGAAATGCGACTTCTTTAGCCGGAAGCCATAGGTAGTAACTAGGTTTGATCCTCCATGCGCTCCCTCTATCTGGTACTTTTTCCCATAGCGAACGCGACGGATGGAAATATTTCTGATTCTCCGTTGCTAAGGGTTCGATGGTGCCTAGGAAAAAAAAATGTTACTCCGAGATAAATTTAAAAAGTAAACGAACAGTCAAAGATATGTAGTACATATTTATTCAACAGTGTACGCCTTTGGGGTTTGGCGAAAAATGAAAACCGCTATTACCATTCTATGCAGAAGTTTGTAGTCTGGAATCATAATTCAGCGGTACGTTTGTTTGCATTGTTGCGTTTAAATTTCACGTATTACCAACTTTGAACACTTTGAGATAGGTATATAGATTAAATAAGATGGTTCTTTTAGGTTCATCGTTGTCGTTTTGTGAGCGATGGAGGAATAGAGAAGGACTCGTTTCGAAAATGATTGAAGTATTCAACGTAATAGGTTTTGTGTGTGGGTGTGTTTTTTCTTCAAAAATATAATTCGGAGATGCGTAGATTTTGAGATTTAACGAAGTTTGTAGATTTTAAAACCAAGATTATATGGTTTATTTTTGTAATTCTAAATATTTGGAAAATAAGTACCTTTGAAAACATTGTTGGGATGTTGAAATTTAATTTTCGTAATTTCTATTTTTTTTTTTTTTTAAAAATAAGAAAATCTAGAAAATTGGTTGAATGCTTTGAAATGATTGAAAATTCGTTTGTAAATTTTACAAAACTTGAAAACACCTAAATTTAGTTACTTCAACTCTTGAGAGATTATGTGAGAAAAGTTAAACTTTTTCAGAAATATATGTACAATCAGAAATTTATTTTGAATGAAAGGTGGAGAGGAGATTGAGCGTCCAAAAGCTCATTCTGAGTATTTTAGATTTCAGACAGAAAGGAATTGAAAGGACCAAAAGGGGTCCTTTTCTTTTTCGTTGATTTTGTGATACAAGAGTAATGGATCTAATTGTAAATTATACTACGTTCATCATTTGGGTCGAATGGGTTGCCTATCCTTACGCCTGTTAACTACACAGACATCAATTCCAAAGGTGTTAAATAAATTGCATAATCAGTTCGCCGTAAATAATACACGATATCCTAACATTTCTTTGGCTTGGGTTGAAGAGACGCGTTAATAAAATATCGTGTTTTTTTTTTGTCAAGTACAAACAATCATGACTGAGTCAAAAATAATTTTTGGTGTAAAGGTAATTTTTATTTTGAAAAATATGGGACAAAGTTGAGCAATGAATATCAATGCCAATGGTATTTTTGAGCATACAATTTGTAGATTAACTGATTAAGAGTGAATTGAAATAATAAGCATACCTTGAATTTCGTCTAAATGCAGAGAAGTTTTTTTTTTGGGGGGGGGGCGACTCACCGAAAAAATCTTCAGCTCTCAGCTGGGGTTCTTAAAAAATTGTCTTGTCGTGGCTAAATTCCCATTTAAAAATAGATGAAAAAAGGGGTAAAAGGTGCGATTTGAGTTTCTACAACACTTCCCCGAACCATTGAGAATGAAAGATGAACGATCTCTTGGTCACCAAAACTTGGCCAACATTCAAGCATTCATGTAAAAAAAAAACCTATTTTGATATAGTTTTATAGGTACCTAATAATTGAAAATTTTGTATTTTTGCAAAGTTGAACTTTCCATTTTGATAGAAATATTTTTTATTCTCCAAATTTTTTATTTTTCTATGCAAAAATGTTTTTGTTTTTGTTTTTTTTTTACCAAAAGTGGCACTAAAACCAAAACGTAAAATTTTTAATTTTTTGTACCAAAAGTATTCTTACATTATATTTTAAATGCGGGTTGAGTTTTGGAAAGCAAACGAATGCGAATGCTATTTGGTTTTTTAAAAACTCAAAAATTTCAATCAGAAAAAAATTTGTTATTGGTTTTTTTTGGAAATCCCCAAAATGAAATTGAAATAAAAATCGAAGAAGTGAGAACCATGTTATCAGGTTATCACCAATTCAATACTTTTTAAAAAATTCGAACTATTTTCTACGACAAAAGTAAACAAAAAAAATAGACTAGGATTTTTTGAGATTTTTCGAATTTTTTTCAACAGCTCCAGCACTTTAAAATTCAACCCAAACAGATAAAGTAGCGTAAAAATACCCAGGAAGGCTAAAACCAAATCCAAAACCAATTTCGATTTGATTTTGGTTTTGCTTTCGATTTTATTTTTCTCAAGGTATTGGTTTAGTTTTAGTTTTTCAAATATTCTGGGTTTAGTTTTAGTTTTTTTTTTTTTTTTTATTTTCCTTTCCTGTTTTAGTTTTGCTTCTGATACCTGATTCGTTACTTCTCAACGAGCCGCCATGGCCATTCTAAAAATCTAACAGTTGAAAAAAGTGTAGAAATGCATATCCCCCTTTTTTTTTTTAGCTCCTTTTCAATTTTTTCCACCATTTTTATTGGGGTTACCCATGAGACGTGGTATCGGAAAGTGAGGTACAAAAGGTGCATTGTATTCCCAAAACCCGGAAGGGGTACAAAGTATCATTTGCAACCCCCTCTCCCCCATCGAATCAGATGGACTTTTCAAAGTATTGAAACATGAAAAAAATACTTTTTTGGGCATTAAAAGCTCAATTTTTCAAAACTTCGCCCTCGATCGCTTCGCTCGGGCATGAACAAAATTACAATTATATTAATTTTTTGAGGAAACTGAGCCAAAAAATACTTCTTTTTGTCCTCCCTAAGGAATTTTTCTGGTATTCAAAGTCTTGGTACTCATTTTGTATACCTTCCGAGAAGAAACCTTCGGTGCCTCTGCCCATGAAAAACTGCAATTTCACAAAAATGACACTATTTTATAGATTCATTGTTCTAACACACTTTGAACTGCGGGACTGGAATTTTTATAGCAAGTTTTCAACTCAAAATGAACCAGTTTTGTGAATTTTGTGAAATTCCAAGGTATCCCATCTATCAAATCAAAAGGATTGCATTGAAAGATTGTTTTTAAATATTTAAAAGTTTCAAAAATTGAATAATTGGCATGCAATGTTTTTTTGGGGAGAAGATGGGGTGGGGAGGGGGAGGGGAGGTGAGGTAAATAAGAAATTTCCTCCAAGTAATTATTATTGTCCAAGCGCATCTTTTGTATTTTATACATCATCACTCCCTTTTTAAATCGACAATCAATAGAAAAGGTAAAAACTACATTAGCCAAAATTTTCAATTTCCTTAAAATGTTTGTCTCTTGTGTAGTCAAAATTCTTGTGAGAGCTGAATATCGAAACCTCCCTTTGGTGTCAAAAATTTGTTTTTGAATTGAATTGAAACTGATTTTGAGTTCTTCAGAAGAGGTAGAATTGGTGGGGGGGGGGGAGGGAACTACAACTTGAAAACCAATTTTTATACCTAAAGGTAGTTTCTATATTCTTGGTCGCCATCATTTTTCCAAAAGATATAAAATTTGGAAAAATTATTGCGTTTGGAAAATGAAAACCATCTACATTTCAATTTGAAAAATTTACGTTTATAACTGAATTTTTTAAATTAAATAATTTTTTTTTAAATTAAAATAATAAATTTATTTTAAAAATAAATTTATATTGAAAATTATTAACTAGGAGAATCAGAATTAATTTCAGGTTTAAATTTAGATTTTTTTTCGATTAATTTTTTAATTTTATTTCTTATTGAATATTTGGATATAATTTTTTTTAATATTCTAACTTCAATTTTTTTCAAATTTGAATTTAATAAATTTTTATTTGTATATAAATTTAATTTTAATAATAATAATATTATTTTTATTTTTTTCGAGGATTTTAGGAATTTTCATTTTCCACCTTGGAATTTTCTTCAAAACTAGACTCCGCCTACTGATACCTTTCTCTCTACTACGCTCCCTTATTTTCAACACCACCCTTCAAATAACACCTAATCTTTTCCTCCTCTCGTTAAAATTGATCTCGTCTAATGCACTACATCCTTTCCACCGTAAATATACCATATCTTCATCACCCTAACCCTAAAATTAAATCTAATACGTATTGATTGCCAGACTCACCTTCGCAAGGAAACATATTGCATCGTCGGCTTTCTTTATTATATCCGACGCAGGATGATTGCGAACAATACCTCGTCCTTTCTTGGGTACCTTCGCCGCAAGTAGCCGAGCAAGCCGCCCAATCTGACCAGTTATTCCAGCCTGAAACATACAAAAAAAAAGAAGCTTCGAATTATTCTCGAGAATTCCGCATTTCGCACCCGGAAACAGGCATCGCACAGCCCGTCGAAAAAATCTTTCCAGCGTTTTGTAAATGGAGCAGGGTAACTACGTATGAGAAAAATGCTTTACGTCAAAACACAATAACGAAATGTAAAAAAAAGTATGTGATTGGTGTGAACGTAATATGTGATATTTGAGCGTAAAATCTTACGCGGAATTCGTTGCGGAATGGCGCGTGTAAGAAAGTCGTGTTTTTTTCGTTTTTTTTTTTTTTTTTTTTTTTTTATGAAGTTGAATGCATCCGGAAGATGCTTGTATACTTTTTTCTCTATAAGAGATATTTCCTCGAAGGGAATGTAATTTCCAGCATTATCGAGGGTGTTGGCGCGATACGAAGGTAATTTGTCGGCTGGGTTTTGTTTTTGTTTTTTTTATTCTTATCGTAGACTTTCATCTTAGACTATTGGCATATCTGGAATTCCTAATTGCGTTTTAGGCTTTGCCTACGTACCGTAGGTACTTGATGTATTTGGCTTATCGGTACAGATGTGCGGTCGTTTTCGGTGCCTTCTTCGCATCAGCATAACTTCAGACGAAAGTTTACTTTGAAGTTGTAAACTTTGATTTACCTTCAGTTTCATGCGTACTGCGTGCTGTTTCCGCTATCTTGCGAAATGTTTAAAATAGCGATTTATTTCGGGTCATAAGCCGACACAAAAGATGAATCGTGAGCTAGGCGAAAAGTTGAGCATGGCTTTTTTTTTCTCCTCGTGTTTCTTCTTCTCACCTACTCGTCCCATGCACGAAATACGTTCGAAACACTCGAAAAGTGTTCGCTTACGAAAATATATCGTAATTTTGCTGGCAGTTTCGTAAAATGCAACAAACATCAGCATTTTAATTAATTGAATGAGTTATTTGAAAGTTTGAATAATGAGTTCGAAAAGTTTAAACGAACATTAATATGGGGAACGTTTTATCGTTACGTATTCAAAAATAGCGTATTCGTTGTGCCAAAACTTTGGCCCGAAACGCTTGTTATATTTTTTTTCCTGATTGGCGAGACTTTCGGAGAAAAAAATGGTTGTTCTTTTATTTTTAATGATGTCTCCGCACCCTCGGAATATCTTTCCTTTTTATATCTCGTATAAAGAATTATCACCGATGCGATGCAAAATTATTATACGGAAACGTTCGCCATCTCGTAGCAAACCCAAGTTATTTGTCTTGGCTGTGAAAAACCCCGGGTACAATAATCTTACATTTTTCAGATCCCACCTCGAGCGATAATTTATCAATTTTCAAATTGAATCATTGACGTAATTCAATTCGTTCGATGCTCTCTTAAGCGATAGGTAAAATATTAATTTTCACTTTATTACGCAACAACGATTCGGCAAATCAGGGATGTCTCGAGTCGGGGCGGGAAATCGATGGGGTAAAATAGCTCGCCGATTTGAATGTATAATTTGAATAATGACGAGGAAAGGCGTTAGAAAATTCATTATTTTTAAGGAATTTACCGCCGCGTAAACGTTTAGATAGTGAAAAATTTTATATATCGGTTATTTTTGTCGAATGAAACGTTTTTGCATAAAATTTTCATCTTTCTAGTACCCCCTCCCCCGGTACACCGACGAGTTATGCTAGCTACTTTTAATTTTTAATTTATATTCGACGACAGAGAAAAAAAAAATCGAACTTTTAATTTCACTATATTTTCAAATTCTGCTGCTTTTCTTATCCTCAAATTGAAAAGTTGACTAGCAGGAATCTCGTCGTATTGATTTTATTAAAAAAGGAACATATTCATCGGTGCTGGCGTAACTACGTGGATTATTTTTTTTTTGTTCATAGAAATTCTTACGTATTCGAGGTTTCGTATGGTTTGGTAATCGGTATAGGTGAAACGAAGCGTGAATTTAGCTAACCGAAGAAATAACAATAAGGACGTTGCTCTTTCTTGACGAATTCTTTTGGTCGCCGGATCACATATTGTGATTTGAAGGTTTACTGAGGTTTTTTGGTGTAGAACCACCAGCGTTGGATGATTCCAGTATTTTTTTATGGTGCTCAACGAGGTATTATTAAAGTGAACGGAGGTATGGGTTGGTTGAAAATTTTTTCAGACGAGAATTATTTGAGTATGGGAATTTGGAACAATTTTTGACAAATTTTTCGCTCGGATGGATTCTTAACACGTGTCATTTTTGAATTTAATGTGACTATTTGAGGAATACCATTTTTCAACTAGTGGTAGGTGATGATGCAGCATGAGAAAATTTTCAGTGCTTACTTTCAAATCACTCTAGGTCTTTGGTCTACTCCTCATTGGCTAAAAATTTTAGATTTTGTTTCATTAATCCAATCGAATTTCCAAAAAAATCAAAAAATTATGTACTCAACTATGAAAATTGGACAAAAGGTCGACGAAAATAATCTCTAACCATATTCAATTCATAAATTTTTTTCTTCAAAGAAAGAACCAAGTCCAAAATAACTGGCAAGATGATAATGTTAAGAGGAAGTCGAAATTTTTGAAGTAGGTGGAAAACTTTGTCCGGAAATTCTTTTAAAAAAAATAATTATAGAAGCAAATAAATGAAAAATATAATAGGATATTTGTGTAAACTTCAATAAAAAATGAAGAAACTTTTGTTTTATCTTTCAATTCAAAACAAAGAAAAAAATTGGGAAAAATTTGTAGATGGTTCGGTAAGTTTCCTCAAAGTGGAAACATGCAATGCTTTAAAAATCACTATTTTTCAATTCTATTTTCCTGTATTTTTTATGGGCATTGTTGGGAAATGTTTGAGAACAAAAAGTTTTCAACGAATATTTTGTGATCCATCCGATAAATATTTTTTCTTCTCGATGTTTTCAAATTCTAAATGTGTAGTACCAAATCTTGCTGGTTTTAATAGTCAAATATTCAATCTTATTCAATAAAATGTGGAAAATTTGAATAGAAACTGTTTAAAATAAGTACCTATCTAGAATAGTTTCGAAAATTATTTTTTAAAAAAAATGGCAATTAAGATTTTTTCAAATGGATAGGAAGAGGTCAAGAAAAACAAGAAAAAAATGTAAAAAAAAATTAAACGTTTAATCTTTGAATTGCGATAGATCTCCCCTTTGTAATTTATATTAGATATATGTACTTACTTCTTGTATTTATTATTTTCGTTGTTATTACTTAATGGGAGGGGAGAGAAGAGGGAGGATGAGTCGATAAGGCAAAAGTTCGTGAATTGATCTTTTTCAAAACGAAAAAAAAAAATTGATGAAAAAATAGCTCAACATGTTTTTTTTTTCAATTGGAATGAAAAATTGAGGAAAAGTTGAACACAAGTCCATAAAAATTGATTCAAGTTTCTCAAAAAAATTACTCAACTACGTCATTTTTTTGCTCATAACATTAAAGTATATTTTTATTTCAAAATGTCTTTTTTGCATAGTTTTTTTTTTTTTTTGATAAGTATGAGAAAAAAATCTTGATTTTGTTTTCGAAAATGAGATAGAAGTGGGAGAAGCTTGAAGTTTTCAAAAAAAAGGTCCGTTTGCTACTCTATATTAAAATATATACAGATGGAGAACTAGAAGGTAATTCTTGCAATGTTTAGAGAGGGGCATTGTCCTTTGGGATGGAGTTATAAATTTTCTGGACGAAGTTTTCATTTTCATTGCATGTGATTTTGATTTTCTTCCTTCTGGAAAGTTTTTATTTCATCAATTATATTGATTTCAAGAATTAAAAAAAAAAAAAAAAAAAAAAAAAGAGGGAGAGAATAAATAGTTATTTATTCAATACGAATCCTGATGTAAAAATTTTGTTGGTTTAAACTCGGACTTTAATTGGACAATTTGTTGAAAATTTCATCGAAACAGGTTTTATTCACAGTTGGTGATCAATTTTTTTTAAAAATTAAGAATTTGAAACAAGTAATCATAAGACATCTAACCTAATTGACAAAACTTTTTTTCGATCAAAACGAAAAAATATTAAATTAAAAATTTTAGGCACTAGAATCAATTTTTTGAAATTTGGAAAATTTTTGAAAGTTTAAAATTACCTTATGATCCTGCAAAAATACAAAATATAGATCAAATAAAGGTGAAATGCTGATATAATTCTCTATTTTCAACCCACCGAATCAATTGGAATCGGTTTTGAGACGTTCTGGAGCCTTGAAATTTTTTTTTGGCATTCTTCAATGAAAAAAAAAATTACGTACCTATAAAAAAGTTCAATGCAACAGACTTTTCCTCCTGCTTGAAAAATATTCTGAGTCACTGATCCCCTATTGGTGATTCTTTTCGATCAATTTAGAGAAATATTTTCCAAAATTTTGCTACCTTATTATATGTGAGCCGGAAAGAAGGGACCTTGTGTAAAAAAAAATCAATGTCTTTATTTTCATGTGTTTGGTCCAGATTTGGTTTCATTTCGACCAAAAACGTGAAAAATGAGACATCGAGTTTTTTTTTTTACACAATATCCCTTCTTTTTAGGCAGGGTCACATATATAATGCATAAGGACATCTGTGTTTTGCACTTTTGCAGAAAAATTCTATGAATTTCAAAGAATAAATCTCAGTCCTTGACATTTTGTAAACTTTTTTAAAAATGTATTTTCAAAATATGTTTCTTTCGGTTCAAAATTGTACTATTATGTGAAAGATCTCCCTTGTCAGTGTCCTGAAATCCTTAGAAAAAATGAGTAAACTAATTCAAGAAAAAATTTTCTATTCAGTTCTTGCCCTTGAATTTGAAGCAATTTTGACTCATAGAAATCATTGAATATTTCCACAAAAAATAATATGTATTTTACTACAATCATCTCAAATTTTTGCTGAAAAATAATTAATCCGACTAAAAAAATCGATTATACTGAATAATCAAACAAAATTTTCTGAAGTCTGTTAAAATTTTTCTCAATTACATTAATTCAAACCATACAGTGATTTTCACTCCTTTAATATTCTGAAATTTTTTCCAGTTTCGATTTTCTATTCCTTTTCACGAATAATTCTCCACCCCACCAGCCAAAATTTCTCTTCAAACATTACTTACCCAACTAAACAGTAAAATCTTTCTTTCTCAGGTCCGCTGTATTCTGGTGGAAAAAATTACCACCTCGGAGAATTAATAAAATTAAACTTTACCTAAAGAAACGAAAAAGACTATAAAATGCTCGTTTGCGAATTACGATTGAAACTGCGAACAACCTTCTTAGCTATCTCGTTGTCGGAGAAACTTTTCACTAAAATCCAATTCGTTTATTCGCTACAACGATTTCCAGGGCGTGATGAAAGCTTCAGGTTGAAATATGATTTTAATGAACATTTTGAAATATTCACGTTACGATACGGCCTGTGCTGCTGGAAAAGTTCATATACGCAATAAGTATTTAATATTTTAGCGAAACGACCTGCGCCACGTCGTTTTCTCAGTTCACAAGCCATAACATGAAAAATACTATTCCCAACGTCCTATATGTTATATGCTAAATGTTGCCGGAGCAAATTTTGCATGAGCTGAAAGTTTTCAAAGAAAGCGGAGTAGCGATTTACGAGCATTTTGTTGATCTAGAAAAAAAAAAGCCCAGTTTTCAGGAGTACATTTTCATGATAAACTCGACAACAAAACGTTCTATCGTTTACTTCTGGCTATACCTTCCATAAATAGACTACTTTTTGGGTAGAAAATTTTTAACTACTTTGCAAAACTTTTCGAGGTTGTTTGGTATAAAAGATTACTATGATAGTTTCGTATATTACAAAGTTGATCGATAAAATCTACATGTATGAGGTTGATTAATAGCCCAGTTCAAAGGCACCTATTAAGATATTAATTTTTCATCGTATTAAGCCGCAATCTGTTATTAATCGAATATAGCGAGTTCATTATTAAGACCATTGCATTTCACTACCCGCTGATAAATTGTAATCGTTAAGAAAGACCGCTGTAAGTATAGTAAATTGCTTTCAGATTGGTTTTACGATCAATTTCATTACGTTATTTTTCTCCGCCACAGCCACTCCTTCTGAAAAGAAAACTTTCAACGTTGTACGCAACAAGGTTACCAAAATTCGAAAGCTTTTTGCCAAACTTTTAATAAGTTTTAATGTGTATTTAAAACATTTAACGGCTTCATGGTTGTTTTGAAGTTTTAATTTCATAAACGTTTATTAATTTAACTTAGTTTCCAATATTGAATAGTCGTGTACTCGCCTGGCAGTAAAATTTAAGCGTATTGTCGAACGAGCCCGGCGAGCCTTTGTGAAAATTCAACGCTATAAAAAATTACACGCATTAAACGTCGCCAAAGAATACGGATTCCGTATTTATTTAAGTTTTAGGGAAACGTTGTTGAAAAATTTAGAACTAAATGTAGCGTAAACGTTTCCAGAATTGTTTCATCGGTCAACGAGTTACTCCGCGAGTGAGAGAAAAAAAAAGGTCACATGGTACTTTGAAACTATATAGGATCTGTTTTTTTTTCCGCCGTTTGTTCATACCACCATTTTAAATGGAATCGATGACGTTGCTTTGTTCACTTTCGACCTATCGAGAGCGCTGTGTAAAAAGATCGTCCTCATCGAGTTCTGGCGAAGAGGTTATCGCGCCAACGATACCTACGCCCGAAAAGATTGATTACGCGGAACATCTCATATATACGATAAAAGTACTTTTTATGCCTCGATTATTTAAGCCAGCAGGCATAATTTTACCTCGAGCTTATACGTAGAATCCTTTCAGCAACCCCATGAGGACGCGACAGTCTTATTAAGAAAACTTTGTTCGAGAGATGTTACGAAAACAAGTCTGCTAATGGGGTTACACCAGATAGACGAAGAGATGCTGGAAAGCAAGTTTTATACCGATGCTACGGAATATTTTTACACGGAATTGTGCGTGTGTTTGTGTGTACACGGTGGTATTGCGCTGTGTCGCAAATATTAAGTAATTGTAATGCGACTCCGTGACGAAAATTTACATAATATTAATTATCCAGCCGCTTGTAGGATTTTTTTCTGGGTCGGGATGTCGCTAGTGGTGCAGAAATTGTGGTATTGGTGCCGATTGTTTTTTTGAGGTGTGGTTTTGTATTGGTTTGAGGTTTGAGATGAATGTAAATTTTGAATTTTTTAAAAATTTTATTTAGTCATTTATTTTTTTATGGAAGTTATTTGATTCCAATGAGCAAATAAAAATTATTTTAGTTATGCATTTTCACAGCATCCGATTTCAAGGATCAATTTTTTCCATCAGAAATAATTATGATGCTGTCAAGAAATAATATATTACATTTGTATAATTTAAATTATTTGCGTGACATAGGAGGTTTTCGATTGGCAATTCACCATTGTCGGCATTCAATTTGGAGTAGGTGATGTGGCAGATAAGATGAGTACTTATTAAAAATAATTGTGATAACTGTTGGGTTTTCACTAAAAAATCTATACCTACTGTTTATTCGTTGAAAATCTGTACCTATCCATTTCTTATTAAAAACAGCATCGATTTTTCACCAAAAAACAATATTTTATGAAGAACCCAATTCCAAAGTAGGACTAAAAATCTGCTTTGATTTTTCATGAAAAATACCGTGATTTTTCACTAGAATATCTGCGTTAATTTTTCAACTACAAATGCGTGTTTTATTATTCTCTGAAAAATCGGCGTTGGTTTTTCACTGAAAACCAGAATGGATTTTCTCTGAAAGTCAGAACAGAAGTTCCATTCAAAATCAAAATAGGAGGTTCCACTGAAAAATTTAAATGGAGTTTTCACTAAAAAAAATCAACATAGTTTTTCACCAAACATTTAGATAATGGTTTTCACTAAAAACCAGAAAGGATTTTTCAGTAAAAATGAAAGCAGATTTTTTCACTATGAATCAGCGAATTTTTTCACTGAAAATCAGAAAAAATTTGTCACTAAATATCAAAGAGGATTTTTTCACTAATGAACACAGAAAATTTGTCACTAGAAATCAAAGAGAATTTATCCACTAAAAATTGGAAAGGATTTTTTTCACTAAAAAATCAAGGATTTTTCAGTAAAAATGAAAGCAGATTTTTTTACTATGATTCAGCGAATTTTTTCACTGAAAATCAGAAAAAATTTGTCACTAAAAATCAAAGAGGATTTTTTCACTAAAAAAACACAGAAAATTTGTCACTAGAATTCAAAGAGAATTTTCCACTAAAAATTAGGAAGGATTTTTCACTAAAAATCAGAAAGGATTATTAGAAAGGATTTTTTCGCTTAAAAATCAGAAAGGAGTTTTTCACTAAAAAATCAGAAAGGATTTTTTCACTATGAATCAGCGAATTTTTTCACTGAAAATCAGAAAAAATTTGTCACTAAAAATCGAAGAGGATTTTTTCACTAAAAAAACACAGAAAATTTGTCACTAGAATTCAAAGAGAATTTTCCACTAAAAATTAGAAAGGATTTTTCACTAAAAATCAGAAAGGATTTTTTCACTAAAAAATCAGGAAGGAGGTTTTCACTAAAAAATCTGAAAGGATTTTTTCACCATGAATCAGCGAATTTTTTCACTGAATATCAGAACAAATTTGTCACTAAAAATCAAAGAGGATTTTTCACTAAAAAACACAGAAAATTTGTCACTAGAAATCAAAGAGAGTTTTCCACTAAAAATTAGAAAGGATGTTTCACTAAAAATCAGAAAGGATTTTTTCACTAAAATAAAATCAGAAAGGATTTTTTTCAATAAAAAATCAGAAAGGATTTTTTTCAATAAAAAATCAGAAAGGATTTTTTTCAATAAAAAATCAGAAAGGATTTCTTCACTAAAGAATCAGAAAGGATTTTTTCACTACGAATCAGAAAGCACTTTTCACTAAAAATAAGAAAGTATTATTCACTTGTAATCAGAATAAGGGAACACGCTGAAAATCGGAACAGGATTTTCTCCAAATTCAGAATAGAGTTTTTCACTGAAAATCAGAAAATGCGGTTTTCACTAAAAATCAGAACGAATTTTTCAGTGAAAATCAAGATAGGGGTTTCACTAAAAATTAGAATGGACTTTTCACTAAAAATTAGCATTGTTTTTTTTCACCGAAATTAACATTTTTATTTTTTTTTTACTTAAAATCTATATTCATTTGCGCAAAAAATTTGTGAACATTTTTTCAAAAAATGAGTACCTTAGGTAACGTTTGTCAGAGAATTAATGTAGCAGTCAAATTTTCACTTAAAACAAAATAATTGACGATTTCCCGTAAAGATAAAAAATAATGTCAGCTCATCAGCTGTTGAGTTTTCACTAAAAGAAAGGAGCCTGTTTTCGAATTTCAACGAAGGAACCAATTACGAAAATCGTAATTTGCCATCTTCGTATCCATATTTTTATCTGCTTTTAAAAAATTGATTGAAAGTTAGTACCTATACTCATATTTTGTTGTTTTTAAAAAAGTTTTCTTGAAGGAAAATTAATGAACTAAAGAAGTCGATTTTGCAATTTTGGAGCCTCTAGATAGGTATAATTTTTTTTTCAATATTTTTGATTCCTCTTAAAAATGCAAGCTTCAACTTGGATCGCTAAATATAAGATTCCCATCCCATTTCCACTGATTTAATAACATCAAACCGCCATAGGTCACCAGAGAACAAATAATGTTCTCAAATTTTAGAATAGATATGATCCGAGGAAAAATCATGTTAATAAAATTGCCTAACCGATTCGCCGTAAATATGCAACGCATATTTCGTATTCGTATTAACGGCGAATTCGATAGGCAACTTCATTAACGCCTTGTTAATCAGTTATTCAGGAGTCTAAGCGCATGGAATCATTTTTGTTTCTCACTAGCGGAAATTTCAGAGACATTAAATTGCTGTAATAAGTGAATCATTTTTAATGTTTTTTTGAGTGCTCAATTAAAAATTTGTCCCAATATTTTTTGATCTGACTTTTTCAATTCTCCGTATTTTCAAATTTCTTGGGATTTGAAGAACACTGGGACAGAATTCCAACTCAAGTTTTGTGATTTGACCTCTCTTCCTCGCAATCTCCTGTCCCTCAAATTTCGATTTAATTTTTGAAAAAGTGGTAGACTGACAGGAATCAAATCATAGATTGAAGTTGAAATTCGAATCTATGGTGGTTTTGTCTCATAGCCAATTCAACTCATTTTTTTTTCATAATTGCTAATTTTTGAAAATGAATTTAATCAGTTTTAGTGTGATGTAATCATTACGTATTGCCAGATAGACTGTAAAATTTTCAGTTTTACTACCCTCACTTTGAGCTCCTTTTCGATGTTTTTGGTCCAACTTCAAACTTCTTTGATACTGATGTTTTCAAATTTTCTTGTGAAATTATTTCGAGCTACCCTTTCACTTGAAAATTGAAAAACATATGTGGCAAAAAATTCAATTCCATATAAAATAAGATAGCTCTATACTACATTACATCGCTATAAATTTTCTCATTTTTTTGAGTACCTTCAAACTCGAGTAAACTCCGAATGACCCATCTTACCCTTAAGAAAAAGGTCAAAACCCCATATTTCTGAAAAACAACACAAAAATGTCAACGACACAAGCAATATTACCTTTTGCACGCGTTACCGCAAAATTTGTTTACCAATTTTAATACGCCACGGTAATTTAAAAAATTTCAATTCTCGTCTCGAAATAAATTGAATTTTTTCTCAAACGAATTTCTTTGTTTTAGGCATTTCGCCAGTACGAGGGGGAAAACTTGACGCGAAAAAAAAGGTGTTCACGAGTTCTCCATTTATATTAACTTCATTGTAAATTTATTCTCTCAGCTGGCGCGAAGCTCGGGAGGGAAAAAAATTAAAATTGAAACACGGGCAACAAGTCACTCGGAAAGGTGAAAAAGGCGACTTTTATTCGCAGCACGGTTAATAACTCCTTGGGCTAAAGAACGAAAAAAAAAATTCCACCTTGGACGCCGCAGCAACGTCGCAGAAAGCAGAAAGTTTACCGAACAGACACTTCGGTCAAAAGGAGCAGTTCTGTTCTAATTGCAAATTAAAGTGGCAAATTGTTGACTGCGCTAGGGTCGTTGGTAGTTTGCATAGATTGTCTATTGCGACAAAAAAAAAGAACCTTTCCCAAACGAAATGAAAAATTTAAGCTGAAAAAAAAAAGCACCAATGGTATCGAAGAATTAAAGCAATCCTTGTAAGGATTTTCTCTCCTCTACTCAAGGTACGAGTATTATTCTTGGTATAGAATTTTGTTACGGCATTAAAATCCGCTCCATCGTGGATCGTTGAAAATACAATAGAGTTGGAACCCTAAGACTATAAGATGCTTGGTCTATCACGTGCGAGAAAAATGAAGTACGGTAACAAGTTAAAAGCTTGGTAAATGGCACATAAGGTATAGGATAAGTTCGATATACTGCAGAGTTGGGATGTAAGAGTGAAAAATCTTGACATGTGTTAAAAGTTAGAAACGAAGTTTTTGTTTGAACTTTGCTTGATTGAAAGGAAATAGTTTGTTCTTTCCGTTGATGGTACAAGACGGCCCGACGCGGCGACGCGCGGTGGTATCCCCAAAAGAATGCATTCATCAAAATGACTTGTTAGAATTTAATTTCGTCGTTTTCGCCAAACTTACCAAGTTTATATGTTTCAGCGTTAATTGGCGTCAGAGTTTTTTGATGTAATTAAAACTTTTAAAAAGGATTTCTACGCTTATAAAATTCGCGGTAGGATTTTTTTCGTCTTGTGCAATTTCAACGCCTCGGCGTCCAAGTGCGAAACGGAGGCGAGATGCGTAAAATTACGACGATGTGTAGGATGGCAACAGTGTTAATATTTCAGGTGTTCACGGTGCGAAAATTCCATCGTATTAATGTTAACATTTTGAGCCGGTAAAATGTGTAAATTGATGTCATACAGTCGGCTTGAAAACATATATTTATAGTCGAAAATGTATCTAAAAATGTGCGAAAATGGGTTTTCAATCCGTCTCGCACGTTCCCCCCTCCCCCCGAATGAAACAAAACCCCTAAACGCGCAAAAAGGTATCGGAGAGAAAAAAGCCCAAGTAAATACTATTTTCGTTGTTACTTTATACATATACACGAATCTCGTAATGCGTCAAATACATCATTTGAGATTTCGGTTTAATTGTACTAGGTGAAATATCGGACCTCAGAGGGTAGTTTTTCCGGTTCGAATGTTGCGCCTTCGGCATTATTTTATTGCTACATCGTGGGGGCATTTGTGGGAGGAGGTTCAGGCACATCCGTAAAGAGCAGACCTATTCCGTTTTATTGGACGATTCATGTTTATGCGATGCTTTTATTGCTCTACTAGTGGCTTCTTATTTCGCTATTACTAAATTTCTTCGCTCGGCCGAAAAATAGGTTCCAACTATTGAAATAAAATTTTACGGCGACGAGTCGTATGAATAAAATAGACGTCTTTAAACCGACCGAGGTAACCTTTTTTCCCCCTTTATTCTTAGGTGGCTTTTTACACGTTTGGTAAAGAAGAAGAAGGAAAAAAACAAAAGTTTTTAAAATATATTTGCCCAGCTCGGACCCAGCAGATATACGTAAATCTGATTGGTTTTTATTATGTATTTTTTTCGATAGCGTAGAAACAGATTGGATATCGAGATATTAAGAATTGAATATAAATTGCTGTTTTCTTACGAAGTGTTTGGATTTTTGGACTTGAAGGTACGTGTGCGGGAATCGAGGTTTCTGGGCAGTAGGTTCGAAGATGTGAAATTTATTGCTCGAGGTGATTCGGAGTGTAGATTTTGTTCGGCGATATGTTATCGCGGAAGATGGAATTTTGGTGTAGAACAGCGGGACGATGGTGGTGGGGAAGAATCGGTTTTTGGTTTCATTTTTTTTTTTTTTTCGTACGATTGTAGTTTTGTACTATATTATTTTGAATGGATAAGAATGAGTTGATTTTTTTGGAAGGTGGACGATGGAAAGTTACAAATTTTTAAATAGAAATTTTATAAATTAATCAAAACATCAGATTTGCGATTCGATTGATTTTTTGGTTGAAATTTTGGTGAATCTAAAAATTAAAATTTTCTAACCCATTTTTTGTTTCTCGAATTATAATTTTTTTTGAAATAAATGTGAATAAAAATCGCTTTGTGTATTTCTAGTAAAAGGTATGCGAGTAATGAATAGATTTACTTTTAAGATAATTCATGACAGACGAATATTTCTCAATATAGGTAATTTTTGGTCTGTATTAGGTGGTTTTTTTCATCATTTTGAAGAAAGATGAGAGAAAAATGTTGATTGGTTAAATTTTATTGAAATAGTGAAATGATCATTATTTTAAGATTTTTAATTAAAATAGGAATCAGATTTTAAGATGCTTATTCTTCAACAAATTTTTAAAAACAAGTTTCATAAATTAATCAAAACATCAGATTTTAAAACTTCATAAAAGTGTAATTCGATTGATTTTTTGGTTCAAATTTTGATGATTTTAAAAATTAGTATTTTCTAACCCATTTTTTGTTTCTCAAATTGTAAATTTCATTAATTTTCCCAAAATTTCAACAAAAAATTTTAAAATAAGTGGATGAAATCATAAAAAAAAACCACTTACTTACTTTTCAGTGGTCCTAATCAACTAACACGCTTTTTGAAGAAGTTTGAAAATTCTTGATAAAATAAAAATTTTCTAAAGCCTTCACAAAAATTAAAATGATGATGTTCTTCATGACGAACGATTATTTCAGCAGCTGAGTTGATTTCACAGATCGACAAAAAAATTGTTTTGCTCTGTTTCTAAGTTTTCATGCCGAAATTCTGATTCTAGTAAATCAAAATACATCACCTGGCTTGATCCTGGTTTCCAAAGTTTGCTTTGGAGGGGTAGGGGAAAAAATTGATTTTTCAAGAGCAATAAGCATGGATATTAAAAGAGAATTGAAATTTTTTTTTTGACTAATATTATAGAAAATTTCACGGCGAATCCAATGCCGCAAACCGAAAACCTTCATCTCTTTTAGAAAAAAAGTTACAGGTCATTCTTTTCAAAATTTTGTGAAAAAATCGCATTTTTCGCTTTTCTCTCAAATTTTACTTTTTTGCGAAAAAAACAAACAAATGCTATTTTTTCACAGAATTTTGGAATGAATGAGCTGTAACTGTATTTTTTTAAAAGAGATGAAGGTCTGCGGTTTGCGGCATTGGATTCGCCGTGAAATTTTCTATAAGATTGGTCCGAAACTTTTTTTTCAATTCTTTTTTAATATCCAGGCTTATTGCTCTTGAAAAATCAGGACTTTGCCCCCCTACCCTTCGAAAGCAAACTTTGGTAAAAAAAAATATATATTTTTCCCTTCATTAATTACATAAAAGCAACCTAAATTTGGCAATCGGAACCCAGACACAAAAAACGTGTCGACCTGTGTTATCAAACCTGAATAAATAACAAAACGTGTTTCATATTTACGGCGAATCGGTTAGGCAATTTTATCAACTTGAATTCTTTCTCGGTTGAAATCATTTTGCGTATTTACGGCAAATCGGTTAGGCAATTCTATTAACACGGATTTTTTAAATCTCGATTCAAAAATAAAGAAGTCAAGATCGTTTGGTTTACTTGATAAATATTTCAAAATCAGCTCGTCTTAGCTGAAAAATTAATTATTTCTATGTTCTATAAAATCTCTCTAAAGGTTCCAAATTTCTAGAAATGATTGCAATTCAGTTATGGGAATTGTTTTCCCTGAAAAATTACAATTTTATCATTTCTTCTTTAACCAGAATTGAAAAAATTGATTTGGGCAATTGAAAATTGGGATACGGTTAGTGGTTGTGAACTGTCATCTTTCTGAAAAATCTTAGCCTCGATCGAATTCAAAAACAGACATTTCGATTAGTTTTTGAAAAAATTTTCACTTTTTGCTCTTGAAAATTTCAGAAATTTTTATTTTTCGAAAATTTGTGACCCATTTGTTTTTATTTTTTCAAATGTTTGATTGGTTTCAAAACAATAATTGACATGAAAACGCTGCTCTGGATATGAAAATTACTGTACGTATCTATTTCAATTACAATTTTTTCCATTGATTTTTCCTTCGCGTTTGAATATGTTGGATGACTTCAATTATTATTATTATTTTTTTTTTAAATATACTTAATCATCGCTATATTTTTTGAATTCACTTCCGGTACCTACCATAACTTCATGACCACCGATCATTCAAATAAAAACCACCGCCATAATCCTGACATGATTTATCATCGCACCGAAATCACCAAGACTCTGGCGAATAATAAATCGAATAAATTTCCCCAAAACTTACCAACATTTTAATTTCATCTCATAACCGAATACGTATAGAATTAAGCGAGCCAGCTAATTAGAATGAATTTTATGACTTCAGACTGAAAACTTTCGGTAGTTAGTCTGTTATACGATGCTCATTCATGGTTCGGTATGCTACTCAGTTGGCACAAAAAATTTACCCGATAAATCTTAATCAGCCAAGTTAACGTTTTAGGATTAAAGTTGAAATGGTATCCGAGTGAAAATATTTTCGGAAGTCAGTTAAAATAGTTACGGTCGACAATGGTTACTCATATACGTAATTTCCAACGTGAGCCTGTTTTACGGATTCTCGTAGGTTGGTGAGCGATTTTTTTTTTCAAGTTCACACGTTTTTCCTATTCCGACCCCCTCCCCCCCCCCCCACTTCAAATTGTTTTGACGAGGTATAATTTTTTTTCTCAATTTTTTCCAACTTTGAATTTTTTTTGACGAGGTCTAAATTTTTTCCTCAATTTTTTTCCACCTTCAAAATTTATTTGGTGAGTTCTCAATTTTTTTCCCAACTTCAAAATTTTTTGACGAAGTTTAAATTTTTTCTTTAAATTTTTATTTTGTAAAAATTTGGTACATAAATTTTTAATTTTAAAAATGAAAAAAGTGTCACGGTGGGAATAGTCTGCTCCCCCAGGTGGTAACACTGGGCTGACGTGTTGAGAGCTCAGAGAAGCCCATGGCTAGAACCCATGGGCTATTCACTGTTCAGTCTAACTAGTTTAAGTTCGGTCGTTTCGCGACTCCCTGTAATATACAGAGAATATACGGTTAACTAATTCGTAATGTGTTAGTTTATTTGTGCCAAGCCTCCCACATGTAGTGGTAGAATTAGAATTACCTCTTAAGGTCAGCGCCAGGCACCCGGAGCCTTACTTACCGGAGAATCTGTCTATACCCCTTGGAGGGTTAGAACTTGCAGAATAACCATTCACCCATGAGGTGTGGTTAGTTCCAACCCCTTCAATTGGCGCCCAACGCCCTTTAAGTTGGAGAATTTGAAGATTTTTCCAGCTTGGGAAACTGTTTCGGAGCTTTCCAGACTCCAGAATTCTGCATTGGATCAGGTAAGTGAGGTTTTCCTCGAACCTTTTTCTTTGTGCTTGAGACCAAACGTGAGTCTCACTCTTGCTCTCTGAGCAAACCTGAGAATAGTAAATTCTCAAAAATTCAAAAGTAATTTTTTCTCTAAGAATTTCAAATGAAAAATTCGTAATTTTTTTATGTGCTTTTTACTTTTGCATTTCTATTCTTTTGCATTTTCATTTTTCTTTGTGCATTTTTCGATCTTGGTAGCCACCGTGCCAAGTGGTTTGATTGCATCGGTGCGTATTTTTTTCCATATTTCTTGCATTTTTATAAATTTCTTGTATGTGTTTATTACTGGTAAATTTATACAAAAGCATAAATTGCCAAAAAATCGAAAAATTCGTGTCAAAAGTAGCATTTGTACACTCGCATAACGTGTGGCTAGGCAAGTTTTTTCCCAAACGTGAAAAAATTGTGTTCAAAAGTTCAAACGTTACTTACGAACGTATAAGAGCGTCCCTATTTGTAATTCAAGCTCCGTTATCAGATAGTAACGGACCGAAAATTACATCGAGTGCTTATCGCAATAGCAATTAGCATTTTCAATTGTACTGCTTGTAAATCGGAGCAATACGATCGAAAACTCGTACCTACCTATTCTAAAGATAGAACAGATAGGTAATATTTTTCCTTCTCGATATCCAAACGTTTATCAGAAGGTAAAATCAATTGTATTTTTCTCAAATAAGAAAAATACGATTCGAATTCGTACCTACCTTTTAAAAATAAGATAGGTACCTATACCTGCTCTTCCCTTTACAATTCCCTTATCTCTTTTCGTTTACGTACACATACGTAAATAAAATTGCATATCTCACAAAGTTAGGTGTAATTTTAAGTCGTCATGTTTTCCCCTTTATTTTTAATCGCACACCTTATGGTTGCTAGTGGAGGTGAAACTGAAGAACAACGCAAAGCTAGGGAGAAGAAAGAAGAGGAGGAACGTTTGAAAAATCTTGTAGCAGCAGAAACTCAAAAGAATGCTGAGTTAGCTCAAAAGAAAGCTGAACTCGAACTACAAGCCAAACGAAAATATGAACAAGAGTGTGCTCGACTTCAAAGAGAACTCGAGATCGCTGAACAAAAAGCTGCAGAAGCTGAGGTGGAGAAACAAAGGCTTCTCCAATCTCAACAAGCTTTACAAGCGAAAATGCAGAGTTTTGGTTTAGCTCAACCAGAACCTTCTGCTGATGAAACGATGTTTCCTCACACCACACTCGATGACATAAATGGAGCAGGTCTCTCAGAAGAAGAGATCTTAGAAGCCCATAGATTGCAAGAAGAGGTGGATAGGCAACTGGAATTAAACAAACAGTACGAATGGACTAAAACCAAAGTACCCTTTGTACCAGATACCACCAGACCACCCCCTTGCACTCCTTTTCAAACGCCTGGTAGATCTCAAGAAAATGAGATGATAGATGAAAATATCATCGATATCACTCAAGATGTTGAGACCCAAAATGCTCTAGCACTGCCTGACAAACCTAAAAAGGTACTTAGACAAATACCTTTCTCTACAATCGAAAGCAGACCTATTAAAGAAATAGGTACCTACAAACCACCTATGTTACCCTCCTACCTACCTAAAAGAAGTTATGCACTACCTGCAACAACTTATGAATGTCCTCAATACTTAGGCGACGTTGCCAGACCTAGATTCCCGACAGAACGAGCGACAAATGCTGCTATGAGAGACGCAGATACTCGAAGTCACTCAATCAAAGGCTTTAAAAAATTGGCCACACTCAAAAAAGTTCCTGAAAAAGATGAGGAAGGGAACTATATTCAAAGCAACGAAGAGGAAGAACCTTTTGACGAATTCAAATATATTCTGGATCAATTGGATGAAATTCGTACTCAAGCCAATATTGAGGTAGAAAAGGTTAGCAATAGGGTAGGTGATGTTGAGCGATCATCAGCTAGAAATGCCAATGATTTTTCCTCATTGTCAAACAATGATGTACGATTTTGGGAACAAATCAACACTCAGAAAAATACCTTAAATCAAACGATTAAGGATGTAGATCTTCTCAGAAGAGAAAATTACGTAATTTCTAACTGTTTGAAAGAAGCTCATGGTGATATTAAAGATGCTTTCGAAAATTTACAGGAAGTGACTAGGCAAAATTTTTCAAATATGAACCAAAAAGTCGATGCGGTTCATAAACAGGCGTATGATAGGTCGAATGCTTTGGCATCTCATATTCTTAGACACGAATACGAGATGCGAGATTTAAAACAAACAGTCAGAGCCATACAAGAAGCTGGCCCTGCAACTATTGCTGGTTCTTCTCGATTAGCCCTCCCTACGACTTTGACAATAAAACCACAGATCGATATTTCTGCAGAAGCTTTTATTCGATCAGGTGCAGTTTTTGATAAAAAAACTCGTTACCACCCCCATGCTTTTATTACAAAATTCGAGAGATATGCTGACAGTGCAGATATGAATGAGACACAAAAGTGTACTACATTCCTCCAATGTATGACATTGGAAGGCATTGAATGTTGGAAAGAACAAAGGCAATACATAACTTCGTTCGAACAACTCAAAAAAGAATTTTTGGAAGAATTTTGGTCCAACTTTATTCAACAGCAAGCCAAAACGATGTTTGCCTCGATCAAAATTCATGCTATCTCAAATCGAATTTTTATTGGTGAACTTAGACAGTGGATAGAAACCTTAAAAAAGGCTGAAAATACCACGATGAAAGAATTGATCAACATGGCATGTCAAAAGTTACCCATGTCGTTGAGCAATAAAATCGATTTAGAAGATAAAGTCAGCGAAGCTGCCTTCTTCAAAAAATTAAAATCACTAGAAAGTGATACAAAAGATCCGACAATCGTCAGAGGGGTCATTGAACCGGATCTAGGGTTAGCTATTAAACCCACAGTAATCGATTGGCCTGTCTATACACCACCTACCCCGAGTGAAACTCAGAGTAAGCCAAAAAAGGCTCAAACTCAGACCAATACTCAACCTCAATCCACCCCCAAAAACCCCTCTCAACCCAGAACTGAACCTAAAACGTTTCCAGTTCATCAAGTTTCAGTAGAAGGAGCAGGTTCTACCGAAAATTCTTCAGTACCCCCTGAAGAAACCCCTCATAAAGTGACAGTTGAAGATTGTCATGAAAATGACGAATCTTTAAACTAAAAAACCACAAAAGTGGAACATCAGGGCACTTCAAAACGAACAATTTTGATATTGATATCTCGATTATCGACGAGTATATTTTTATAGGTGACGCTCAAGCCTTTCTATGTGAAAAATATAGACGACGTAATCAAAAGTATTACCGCTTCCCTCCCTACCTGAGGGAACAGCTGTGTGCTGACGATATATTGAAATATCTGAAAAAAGCAAACATCACAGCAAAACACGTTATTGCATCAATAGGTCAATATGAATTTAACTATTCATCATTACCTATTGACAAAATTCAAGAAAAAATCGTTGCAATCTTGAATTACTTACTTGATGACTTAAAAATGGAATCAGTAATCCTATTGTTTCCCCTCGCACGTCCAAATTCGGCTGGACACCCTGGTATCTCTGCGAGTAGGTATTATACCTTTCGACGAATGTTCGAACGATTCACTGCAGATGATCGAATTCAATTATGGACGCAACCATCTTTGCTATTCCTTCATTGTAATTTTCGAAAAGGAAAAAACAATGAAATCAGGGAGGAACCTGTAATCAAAAATAAACAAATTGTCCCAGATGAGAGCAAATTTTATTTTGATAAGTCCAGTGGAAAATGGTATGTTAGATATTCATCATATACGTATATTTTGAATTTGTTAATTAAACACATGCGATTGTGGAAACGCATCAGAAGTTGCAGACCCTCTAAGTGCACAGGGAGACTAAGATCATGGTATCTTACAGTTCGAGATCAGATTGAATACGCAGATCAGCGTATGCAAGCTGCCAAAAATGCAGCTCAAAAGAAAATTGAAATTTTGAAACGTGATGCTGCGACACAGTTTTCACTGAGGCCAGATAAGCCTGTAAAAATTTCAACTGATAACGATGGTATCGAAAATACAATTTTGAAGCCTAACCCTGATGTGGCTACGCCCCTCCCAAACAACCCAAATTTGAAATCAGAAGATATTTCTAAGTATACTTTCCCTTCAAAAAATAAACCAAATATCCCTGATACAAAAATCAAAAATGATTTTGAAAATGTTGCTTATTCTGATTCCTTAAATAAAAATTTAACGGAAGAGAATATGAAAAAATGCGAATTAATTGACGAAAAAGGCAACAGAATATGCCCTATCGCAATGTTACACGCTCTCGAAAATTCTAATGTAAAAAATATTAAAAATTTCGATGAACTACCCAAGTCAGTCAGAGCTCAGATCGTTTCTGAACACTCTGATGACGTCACGTGTGTCGTACCTCTACGTGTCGGCGGTCTGATACTGACCACTCAGCTCGACACCGGAGCTTACCCAAATGTAATCTCCGAGCGCACTTTTGAATATTTTTGGGCCCAAAGGCCGAATAAAATCAGATTTATTCAATTGCCGAGAGGTGTTTTGCTAAAATTAGCAAATCATGACGTAATTCGCTCTCTTCATATGATGGCATTATTTTCTGTCAAATTTGGGCCCCAAACATTACATATCCCCTTCTATATTATAAACTCTGCTAACCCCATCAGCATTGTAGGTAGACTGTCTATGCAAGAGTTGAAAATTCAACCCTTAATTTTAGAAAGGCATGCGACGTGTCACTACGATGAAGATTACCCTCCTATAAAATTGAACTTTCTCACAGCTGACGAATATTACGGTCAGTTAACGGTTCAAAAAATCGAACCGGAAGAAAGTGATCACGAACTGGTTGTGCACTACATAAAAAAGTACTCGCAACCGGAAAGCTGGAATCTCCTGGATCCCGAAGATAGGGATAATGGCCCAGAGATATTTACGGGCAAATGGAACCGTACATGTCAAGAAATAGGGGAGAAACACCCTAACTGGACCAACCCTAAAAGACTTGAAGAAGTGAGACAGCTAATACTCACTTTCAAAGATTGTTTCAGTATATACCCAGGGGCATATAATGGAAAAATGTCCAAATTCGAGTTCAAGTCGGAGGATGATAAAAATACTCCGTGGAGAGGAGAAAAATATAAGCCTCCTAGAAAAAAGCTTGAGCCTATGAGGAAAGCTCTAAACTTGATGTTAGCTTTAGGATTCATAGAACGCTCAAATTCTCCTTTCATAAATACCTCTTGTCCTGTCGAAAAATCACACGGCAGCATAAGATGGACCCTAGCTTCAGATGAGCTAAATGAAAAACTTCAACCGAATTATATTGAGCCCCCGCCCCTCGAATATATTATAATGGATGGAGAAAATGACGAAATTTTCTCTACTCTAGATTTTGTGTGGGGTTTCCTTCAAAGGATTTTGGACCCCGAATCGCGAAAATATACTGCATTCCAATTCGAGGGGCAAGTCTATCAATTTACGAGAGTGCCCTATGGAACAAATGTCTCCGCAGGTGAATTTATCGAAATGATAAATTTAGTAATTCCAAATAGAAAAGGTATACTGAAATATGTCGACGACATTCTTCTTCGAGCTAAAAATTTCGAAGAAATGGTCAATTTATTGCTTTTTGTTCTGATGAGAATAAGATCATCAGGATTAAAACTCAATCCCAGGAAAACAGAATTATTCCAGACTTCAACAAAGCATTTAGGTTTTGTACTTGCCAAGCAAGAAATTGGCAAACAAAATAACAAAATCGAGAAATTTGACCAATTTGTAGCAAAACATACGAAAAATGGTAAATTTTCTCTCAAAAACTCAAAAGAAGTTTTAGCTTTGGTTGGTTTAACTGGTTTGTATGCGAGATTCATACCCCAGTACCAACAAATTTTAAGTGATCTGTATTCCCTTACCTCAGATAAAATTCCCTTCGTATGGGGCCCTAAACAGGACGAAGCTTTTCAACTGTTAAGCGACGCCTACCACAAGGACTTTAAATTAATGCCTCCTCAGTCAGGGTACGATTTACATCTGGACACCATGCCGACAGATGACGCCATGAACGGATGTCTCTATCAAATAATAGAGGAAAAACCCCGAATTATTATGTATGCGAGTTATAAATTTAAGCCCCATCAAAAGGATTTCACCATTCAAGATATGGAAATGAATACTTTAGTTACAATGTTCAAAAAATTGGGCATTTGGCTATATGGATCACCTGTGCACGTCAGATCAGATCTACTTGTGTACGTAAATAGGTGCAAAAAAGATTTTGTTCTGACTCACAGGAAAATAGCAGCTTGGATTTCTCTTTTGCAGGGATTCGATATCAGATATGATATGCCAGCTCAAAAGAAGCTGTATGAATTATCTGCACCAGAATTGACTGTATGTGGCCACCCCTCCTCCCTTCCAGGCAAAGGGGTAAGCTACACTTCGTTGCAAAAGTATGAAGTTAAATTTACAGAATCAATGACCAGTACTCTGCTCGATTATTTGGATAATATTCATTTATTCCAGTCAGATGACCCCCTAATCAGACAAACGATGCTGATTTTGGAAACTCCAGTTCCAGAAGGGAACAAAAAAACTGAGAAATCGCAAGTCAGCAAAAGCCAAAAAATTCGAAATTGTCAAAGATGACAAAAATAATAAAATTTTGTATAGAAAAAACAAGGATGGTAGTAAAGTACCCTACCTACCTAATACCCTGTTCTATGATACAATAGACTTTCTCCATGATTCTTATGGACATCTTGGAGCAAATAAGTTGGAAATGATTTTCAAAAGAATATATTTTCACCCAAATGCGTTGAAATATATTAAAGAAATTTCCACAGGGTGTTTAGTTTGCAAAGCCAACAAATTTTATGGCTACCATAAAAAATTGGAATATGCTCAGATAGAAGCATATGCAATTGGCGACGTCCTATCAATCGATCTGTTTGGACCAGTGGTCAACAAGCAAGGATTACCTAGGTACCTACTTGTTGCCAAGGACGTCTTCACGTCAAAAATTTGGCTCAGACCAACTGTGACCATAAAAATGGGACCAGTGATCCAAGCAATGGAGGATATCCTCAAAGACATACAATCAAAAGGAATTGTGGTCAAAAAATCCATTACAGATAATGGAAAACAATTTATCAGCGATGAGTGGAAACTGCTCATGATGAGATATGGGGTAAAAGACACCCATACCACTGTTTATAATCCATGCAGCTCCCTGGTGGAGCGCAGCATGAAAACGATCGCTGAGAGGATAAGGGTCCGTATAAATACGAAACAGGACCCTAATACTCAACATTATGGTTGGCACAAATTCGTCAAAAGAGTCGAAGCTGAGATGAACAACTCACCAACCAGCCATGGTTTTACTCCAAATGAGGCGTGGGGAATCGAAAATGAAATTTTCGAAAGACTACCCCTAAAACCATCGAAATTTAATTTCAAATTTCATTTGAAACTTCTTGTGGAAGAAGAAAAACTACACGAAGTTTCGGCAACCACTAGTGAGATATTATTGACTGAGAAAATGGAGCCAGACGACTTCATTTATGACTCAGATGGAATGGTCAGAGTAACAGCTGACGGTGCCTGCTCTGGAAATGGAAATCCAGGGGCAAAAGCGGGCATTGGAATTTGTTTCAACTCTGTAACAGAGAAAAATGTCTCAGAAGAGATATTTCACCCAAAATTCCAAAGCACCAATAATTTGGCAGAATTAACAGCCATAAAAACGGCTCTAAAAATTCTGATTTTTAATGAAATTGAAGAAGCAAAAGTTTTCTCCGATTCTGCCTACGTGGTAAAAGCCATAAATAAAACTTCGAAAACTTGGATAACAAACGGGTGGAAAAATTCAGATAAAAAAACTGTTCACCACGCCGAATTGTTCCAAGAGGTGCTTGAACTCATGACTCATTTCAAAAAAATAGAAATTGTTCATTTGTACAAGCACGACAGTGATTATAATCACATCTTGGCTGATATATTGGCAAAAAAGTCAATTTATGCACCCATAGATGTGCGAATGAAAATCGATGAGATGACTGAAAAACAAGCCATCGAGAATTTCATTCGAGAAAAAAGACGAATTCAAAGGATAAATGAGGAGTACGCCTTCAACAAAAGCCATGGAGATACCCACCCCTTTGAAGAAGGTGACCTAATTTTACTTACTGAACACCGCCAATCTAAATATTTTAAAGGTGTCAGTAGAAAATTTTTTGCCAAAAGAGCAGGTCCCTATATTATAAAAAAGAAGCAAAGACAAAATTGCTACATTGTGGTACCCTCAGATGACCCTGAGGCCCACAGCAAGGTCGTAAATATTCGACAAATAACCCTTTTCATGTCAGTCCAACAACAGAAAGACTTCGCAGAAAATCCTTGCCTACAATCTAAACTCAACAGAAAAACAGTTGAGGAAAGAATTAAAGAATTCATCGAAATTCAAGACCCAGATGACCTTGATGACGATGTATTCCAACGAGCTTCCGTTAAAATGACTTATGAGGCCCAAAAAGCAGCAAGAGCAGAAAGAATCAAAAAGAGACTTGAGCGTCAAGAAAATCGAAATTCAGACAGTGAGCTATCTGGATCGGACTGCGAGTACGAGTTTGACTCTGATCTACAATATGAAGATTCCTCAGAAGAAGAAGAAATAGTAATTTGCAGATTACCACTTCCTCCAGATGACCAACAGCCTTCAACTTCCGGTCTCAAACCAGAAGACTTCGATCAACCTGAAGTATCCGTCACACCAGATACGCCACCGGATACAATTCCAGACGAAATTGACACCGCTGAAAATATCGATAACCCTCAACCTCCTCCTGCTCCCAAAAGACGCGGTAGGCCCCCCAAAGTCAGAACAGAAGCTCCCGAGGACCCCGCCCCTCCCAGACCGAGAGGAAGGCCTCGAAAAGACGGGTCAAATCCAACGACTCGGACTACCCGACCTAAACGTCGAAAAAGGAAGAAAAAACGACTTCCTCAAAACCCCCCTACTGTCGTTGACCCCTCCGTCCCTAAGCGTGGTCGCGGTAGACCGCGAAAAGATGAAAGGGTAGCTTATCTACAAAAGATAGATGACGAAATTAAAGCTCAAGTAGGCGAAAAATACGCCGACCTACAAAAACGAGCAATTACCTATCTTCAGAAGAGGGGCAAAAGAACGAATTCATCTCAGGAGAGAATTGCAAAAGCAAACGATTTTCCTCTGAGAGAAATTCAAACTACAAAGAAGCGAAAAATACCGCTTCAAATTGCCATGTTAAGATTTGTTCATGATTTTACACCTACGAAAACAACAGCTTTCAAAGAAATTTCCCCAGTCTTGAATAAATTATATAACCCACCCGAAAATAATCCAAATACTACCATAAATAAGGTAGATATTTCCCACAATTCGAATACCAACCTAACAGGGGCAGAAAATACCCTATTAGGTAATTTGAGTCAAAACAGTTTGAATAAAAATTCAAACGAGTCGAATGTAGAAGAAATAGGTACTAAAATCACCTACCTACCTACATCGACCATAAACAATGTACAATCAGTTAATACGACTGATTTAAACTTGAATAAAAATTCAAACGAGTCGAATAACGGTGAGATAGGTACAAACGTAACCTACCTACCCGTTACGACTCGAAATTCCAACATTCCAAACCCCCAACCTACTCAGATAAAAATACCTGAAAACGGTTCAAGTCTCGTCACAAAAGCAATGAAAATATTCAACTCGAGTGATACGGATTTGATAGGTGTGAAAAATCATACCTACCAAACCGCAAAACTTGAACAAACGAATACCATTGCAAACACTGCAAGCAAGAAAATACCCGAATCTATTTCAAAATTGAATAATCGTGTATTACGCTCGTCGATGGGTTTTTACTAGATAAGTAATACCTATTTTTTCTATAAATAAATGCCTACATTCGCCTAAATGTGATTATTAATACAAAAGATATTGATAGCAAGCGAATCGGTTACGTTCGTGCGTGTGTAGTGGTAACGCTGATACGCACCCTCGTTGTAAACGGTCGGCATTACATAACTTGTTGTGGTGCAGTGAATATCTCCTTGCGTTACGTTGCATTATAATGTGGAAATTTTTCGCGAAAAATAGTGAATTTTTCTTTTTATTATTTCGCATCGCTTTACGTTTTGCATTGACGTTTCTTCTGATGTAAATTTCATCATATTTTCTATAAACGTAAGTACATTTTCAATTACTTTCCAAAAGTGAACCGGTAATTTTTTGAAAACATGCTTTTCAATACGTACGCATAGTTTTAACCCGAATGTGTTATTTTTAGATCGCCGGTACGATTATCAAACGTTGTAATTTCGCTAGCCGAATTGTATTTTGAATTTTTACGTGATCGACGAATGCCGAATCCACCCCGTACATGGTATTTATGGTGGCAGGTGTCCGAACCGTTAGATAAGGTAAATTTCCTTGTGTTTTTATTTATTATCAGTGATGAATCGAAAACTCAAACGTGTTTATTTTTTGATATAGATTTTCGAAAGTGAACTGTGTCAATAACCTACCGTTTGTAACGGCGACGCGCTGTCTGACGTTCCAGATAACGTTTACATTTATTTTTCGCCGGCTGATTCCTGTTTTGGTTTTTGATTTCGCAAAAGGAGAATTAATTACCCTCAGGTAAATATTGAATTCTTCAATACGAATAATTTTTCGTGATTATTTCTAAACTCGAATGTGTTTATTTTTTAGTCGTGAATAAATTCGTCGCTTTTCGCAAAAGTAAAGCTGAAATTATTTTTTAATCGGTGAAAACTTACATGATACGTGTCTGGCTCCCCGAAATTTTTCAAATGGAATCTCCGAACGTCGAATTCAGCGCCTGGAAACATGAAATGTCGTCGATAGAATTCTTGAATGTAAGATAAATGTACCATATTTATAATTTCCTAAATTTAGATAAATTTTGCAAACTAGTTGGTCCAAAAGACGCCACTTTTTACAAATTTTACAAATACTCTAAAATTATGAGTCGTATAAATAAAAATACAACCGGTAGAGGTTCTAGAAAAGAACCTAAACCCTCTACCAGTAGACAACGATCTGATTCTTCATCAAGTTTCGAATTAAAAATTTCGTCTGATGAAGAACAGGTCGAAAAAAGAGTTACACGAGCTATGGTTAATAAAACAATAATCAAAACTCGTAAGCCCCTCCCTGTCGCTAGAAAGTCGACATCAAAACCTTCTTTAGTAGTTAAAAAATCTACGACTAAAATTCGATCTGTAGCAAGAAAGTCTACAGCAAAAATAAACCAAAAAATTTTTACCCCTAAAATTTCGATTAAAAAACTCGAATACCTTTCTAATTTCTTTTCTATTTCACAGGACGGATCGATTAACATGCCCATGGCAGTCTGTTCGAAGTGTAAATTAAGCCTGGCTATTCCTGGCCCTCAGCACAAAGATCCGGCGCAAGAAGATGCGATTGAAAAATTGAATCTTTGTACACATGTCTATCATCGTAGCTGCATAAATCAAATGTTCGAAGATAAAGTTGACGAAAACGGCAAACCCTACCTCCCAGACCACGTATTCTGTCCGGTCAAAGGATGTGAGTTGAGCATTATTTATCGACTTGAGGTGCGGCAAAAGACCACCTTCGATATAATAAAATACGCACTTTACTCGCGTATCTACGTTGACGATGATAAAACGCTTAGAAACCAGCTTTCGAAAGCGAATTCGGACAATGATCTTTTGCTCAAACAAATCCAATCTCTCAACAACACCGTTAGCGCCATCACAGTGACGAACTCGGAGCTTAGAAATGCTCTTTCGCTCGAACGCGACAAATTGAAATTGCTCGAATTGAGAGCGCAGGCGCTCGAAACTCGTTTCAATCTTCCACCCGGTATTGATATCCCTACGGATCAAGAACGAAGACAAACGACTTCGAAGGAAAATCACCAATCGAACTCTCCGTTGCTGAACCTGCACCCCGGCACTCCATCGACTTCGAATACAGCTCAATTTCCCAGAGCTAGCGGATCGAACCAAATGCCTTCGAACCCAAGTGCTGGCGGCACAAACGCGCCACCAGTACAACGACCAGCGTTAATGGATATCGAAGTACAAAATCCTAACCAGAATCGTATGGATTTAGAAGATAACGACGCCGCGCAGCAGCAACCACAACAACAAAACCAAGTTGCGATCCAACAAAACATGGACATTGTACAACGAGGTGCGCCACCGAACGCAAATGCGTTAATTTTACAACAAGCTAACCAGCAGCCTCAACAGATGGCTCAACCGCACCAATTCGTTATGCCAGTCGCACCAGTACCTAGAAACCAAAGACAACCAGCAAACCGGCCTCCCGGAAGAGGCAGAAGCCCCCGCCGGAGCCCGGCCCGCAACCAGGCGGCCGCTCGTATGCAACAAGTACGAAACCAAAATCGCGCCCAGGTGGCGAATGCTGCGAATAGAGGTGGACGTGGAAATCAACAACGGCAGGCCGTAAATATACCTCCCCCGATTATTGAAGAACAGCAGGCACCGGCAAATGCTCCGGCAGCTCCCCCTCCACCTCCTCCTATCGATGATAATGAAGATATACTCCCATTCTCTTTCGAAAACGTGAGTATCGGAGCGATCGAACGGGTAACGAACGGTACCTATCGCGGTCTAACTGTAAATACCTTCCTATTCATCGGTAGCGGTGTACTGGTCGATATAGCAACGGACCTACTGGCTCTTCACCCCGAACAGAATTTAGGGGCAACAGAATCCCCAATTTTACGTTATGGATTATCGATTGGTGACTTGATCCTCCACTTCCGAACGACCCAACTCCCTTACTCAGTCGTTGTGGGCATTGGCGAACCAGACACCATCTATGACGGCCTCTCAAACGAAGATTGCGCTAGATTGGTGAACGCCTTTATACGAGCCGCGTATGAGGCAGGAGTGAGACGGATGATAATTATGGAGCCAACTCATTATACGAATGAATCTCGCAGTCGACAACTGATGACGCAAGCCTTGGCGGCCTATATCCATCCGCCGGCCGGATCCCCGGAAATTAGCTTTTACGTCTTAAATAGAGAAGTAAATGCTATCATACAACGCGTCGAGACGCCGATGGAATTCATCGAGAACCGTTATAGGTACCCGAGTAGGGTTACAAATGAAATCCTACAAGAAATTGTAAGCAGAACGAGAATTTGGCACGCAAGCCGCAGCTGCCGAAGAGTCCACCGCCGTCAAGTTTAAAAAAATATGCGTAAAACAGCATCTTCGAACACCCTTCTTTTTTCGATTCGCCGTCCAAATGTTAAAAATCATTTGGCATTCCGGCAATAGAAATAATTTTTTTATTTTCGTTCCAAATACCAGAAGTGTCTTTTATTTATTTAATTTTGTTTTTGAAAATTCGAAAGTAATAAATTTAGGTATCGATCCGTCACTAGTGACAAAAATATTTTTTTCTTTTCTCTCTTATTATTTTATTTCTCTAGATAGAAGAAAATCCCTTTTTTAGTTTTTCTATATGAGAAAGTTCCCTTTTTATTTATTTTTTTCTAAAAATAGAAGATAATTTTCCCATTTATTTTTTCTGTGATATATATTATTAATTTTTTTTACGTATATGATCTCAAATGTGACCTAGTTTTTAAGATTTCAAGAAGTCATGCGATTTTTATTTTCGTAGAAATATTTAAACATCAAATGTTGTAATTTCGAAATAAAGAGAATTTTTTATTTTTTGAAATATGACTAGAGTTTCATTTAACAAAGGTAAAATGGTAACTACAAATATAAGTACAAATATACTTAAAAACTACGAAATAAAAACGAATAAAAATATTCACCTCAAATAGTAAAATGCTATTCATCATATCAGTTTATTTGCAGCTCGTCAGTGATTTTTTCTTCGTGTTTGAGTTAAACCACGGATACCCTGGATGTCAAGAATCAAGACAATCGCAAGAAAAATTTCGATCTACGAAACAGAAGAAAAATATCAAATTAATTACCTGGTGTTGGCAGATAGGCAAATAAGATACAAGATGACTAGAATTATTTCATATCATCACAGTAATTGCTCATAATTAGAGTAAATAAAATAAAAACGTTGTTCAAAAGTAAAAACAACGTTAGTATTCAAAAGGATACATGCAAATTTCGATGTTTTACAGAAAATTCTTGTTGAATCAAATTTTTTCGCTGAATCTGAAAACATCAGAAAACAAAAACACTCGAAATCAATTCAAATGATATTGATATTTCAAAATTGAAAACAAATACATATAAAATCACCTGAATTACGAAAAATTGTAATTAATTTCGTATGAAATCCACCCATTCGTATTAGATATTGGAACAAACGAATCCATTGTCTAAAACAAAAATTAATCAAATGTGTTAATTAATCAAGTTCAAGGTTTAGCCGTTCGAATAATTTTTTTTTTATGAATTTAGATGATTATACTCACTTTTACCAGTTGGCTTGTACAGTATGCGACTTCGGTTAAATACTTTGAGCAGCCAAATGGAAAATTTAAAATTGCTGCAATTTCTATGTAGTCGTTCAATTTGCTACGGTGAATTGTTTCGATTGCAGGAGAAATTTGTTTGCATGGGTAAAGCATCGCAGATTCGACTTTTTTTTTTCTTTTTTCTGGAAACAGAAAATTCGAACAAAAATCGTCATTTTAATGACGTGTCATATTTAAGAACTTGTACGAATATTTACGAATGGTAAAATGAATCGAACAATTTTTTTTATTTTTGTTTTTATTTTTTATTTATTTATTTTTTACCTGGTGATTTCCAATGAAATAGTCCAAAAGCGACTAGGATTTTGAATTTTCGAGTGAAAAATTTGCAAATACCACACCAGAGGCCAAAAATAAGGCTGAAACAAAGAAAATTAACAAACGAATTAATTTTCAAATTTTTTCAAGCAAATGATTGAAGATTGCTTGATAAAATGGTACGTACTTCAAGAACATCAGCAGCATCAAGATGGAACCAACGGCTGATGATGTACGATATCATCTCCAGTGACCATGGACCTGAAACACGTAAGAAACTCGTAAGTAAAGCTTTTTCTATTTATTTAATTTAGATACGTTAATTTTAAATTAGCACCAGATAGTGCTTGATACTAAAGTCTTTGTCTTTTGAGCACAGCGACGCTGCATCGATGGCTGAGATTTCTTGAGATAGGGGCTGGGCCCCCTCGGATACGTCGTCGACGAGATATGATGTCACGGATCCTGAAACTGCAAATGACAGTAATTTTAAGTCGTAATCCAACTTAAAAATGACTTCTTGTTTTTCTTTTTTGAATAAAAATGTAAATAGATACTTACGTTTTTCTTCTTTTTGGATCTTTTGATCAGTTTTTTCTTGTTGTTTTTTGTTCTGTTTCAGGTTAATTTTAAGTTCCTAGTTTTAATTTTTCCTTTTTAAATTTTTTGTACCCCCCTGAGTCAAAAGATCTCACCTCAGTTCAGCGAACTGCTACCACCCAAAAGTGTGGGGGCAGGGCATACCCCCCGGTGGAGTTGACTAATTCCACTGTGAGTCGGTATGTTCTTTCACCCTTTTCAGTGGGTAGCTTCGGCTGTCCACTGGGAAGCGTGAAGGGGCAGATGTCACGGTGGGAATAGTCTGCTCCCCCAGGTGGTAACACTGGGCTGACGTGTTGAGAGCTCAGAGAAGCCCATGGCTAGAACCCATGGGCTATTCACTGTTCAGTCTAACTAGTTTAAGTTCGGTCGTTTCGCGACTCCCTGTAATATACAGAGAATATACGGTTAACTAATTCGTAATGTGTTAGTTTATTTGTGCCAAGCCTCCCACATGTAGTGGTAGAATTAGAATTACCTCTTAAGGTCAGCGCCAGGCACCCGGAGCCTTACTTACCGGAGAATCTGTCTATACCCCTTGGAGGGTTAGAACTTGCAGAATAACCATTCACCCATGAGGTGTGGTTAGTTCCAACCCCTTCAAAAGTAAGGAAAAAACTGACTGGGAAAAATTTTTGACTTGAAGAATTGACCTTGGCTTGATTTACAAATTTGCCGTGGCGTTGAGAACATTTTGTTAAAAAATTGTAACCCTGACAAGAAATTCAAAGTTTGGAAAAGAATCAAAAAATTTGAAATTAAAAAAAAATCGAGGAAAAAATTTAGACCTTGTCTTAAAAAATTTCGAAGTTGGAAAAAAAATTGAGAAAAAAGTTAGACCATGTCAAAAAAATTTTGAAGCTGGAAAAAATTTAGGAAAACGTTTAGACCACGTCAAAAAATTTCGAAATTGAATAAAAATTGAGGAAAAAATTTAGATCTTGTCTAAAAAAATTTCGAAGTTGGATAAAAATTTAGGAAAAAATTTGAACCATGCTAAAAAAGATTTGGAGTTGGAAAAAAATTTAAGAAAAAATTTAGACCATGCCAAAAAAATTTTAAGTGGGTAAAAAAATTGGGAAAAAATTTAGACCTCGTCTAAAAAATTTGAAGTTGGAAAAAAATTTAGGAAAAAATTTAGACCACGTCAAAAAAATTGAGGAAAAATTTAGACCTCGTCTAAAAAAATTTTGAAGCGGGGAAAAAATTTAGACCACGTCAAAAAAATTTTGAAGTTGGAAAAAAAATTTAGGAAAAAATTTAAACCACGCCAAAAAATTTTGAAGTTGGAAAAAAAATTGTGACCTCGTCTAAAAAAAATTAAAGTTGGGAAAAAAGGTCGGAACAGGAAAAACTTGTGATCTAAGGACTTGGAAAAAAAAAATCGCTCACCAACCTACGAGAATCCGTAAAACAGGCTCACATTATTTTCCACATATACATTTGAAAAGCCCATCTACGCATACGAATAAAACTACGTAGCATTGTACGTCCTAAAATTATACGTTATCGTTATATCGAATGGTGATGCTGGTCGGACATCGCCTGTACACGTTTTCTCATTAGATGCGGACCTGTTTGCGGTTTGTTGGGCTTTATTTAAATTACACTATGGTGAATTTCGAGCTAAACGTGATCCATATTATAAAGTACCCGGTTATAAACTAGCTGTCGTCGTAGATAATAGAAAACGATCGGTTCAGCTAGGGGGGTTTTCTTTTTTCGCCTCTGCAACTGCGTGATGTTGTATAAATTTGTAAAATTTTCAACTGTGACGGGTCGGACGATTTCGCACGTTTTATTCGGCTGTTAGCATCGTTCGAGACGAGTTTAACGGTACCAAAAGTTGCCTTAATTTCGAAAAAATAACCATTTAAGGTTATACCGTGGCTCGGCGGCATCGAGGCGCAGATGTGTTTTAAAACATTATTTAACCACGTACACGAAAGGGTTGGGTTGTTCATGGTATGGTTAGCTTTGTATGTGTGTGCTTTACGCTGGCTGCGGTTTATAACGTTTAAAGGTGTACGGAGGTATAAGTATGTTTGACCGTTTTGTTTGCATTTTTTTGCCAACTTATCTGCTTTACACTTTTTAACCATAATTTTACTCGCTACCATTCACGGTATGGGAATTTTCTCTTATTTCCTTTCAACGTTGCCATAATAGGCAGAAAAAATACGCCATTGTTTTATACCATCAACGTGCATAAGGTAGCTCGGTATACCTATATCGGAAAAGCACACGTAAAACAAAAACACATGTAACGAACGCCAGCGAATAAGAGATCTCGACGAGAACGAGCGAACATAAAAAGAGGAAAAAAAATGTCGACTGAAGAAAGCACCAGAAACCTATGTGTATATAGAGTTCTTCTCTCGAAACTATAACTGAAAAACATTCGCTAATATACAGGAAAACTTACAACAGTTTAAACCACTTTTACTCGATTCTTTTTCCTTTTCTGGGTATTTTACAACAAACGCCGTTAATTTCTTAAAAGGTTTCGGAAGTTAAAAACGTTTTAATGTTTTATTTTTGCGCGAATTTCGTTCCTCGTTGGATTTTTTTCTCACCCTCTCCCCCCACCACATCTGAGAACTTGGTCGAAAAACCGCAGATAGCGAAGTTGCTCCTTTTTTTTTTGCGTAAAAAAATCTGCAATAATTAGAGGTATTATGAACGTTTTTTAAAGTTACGCGAACTCGTAATGATTTTTTTTTAAACGTCGGTATAACGAGCTTCGAAATGATTTCGCGTTTTGGTCCTCGTGCTAATGATTTTTTTGTAGTTATCGCGTTAGTAATATACGCCTGTGTAGCTTTTAAACTCTGGTTCGGTGGCGTCGTCTCTTAATGAAATTTTCGTCTCGCTAATGATAGTATTACGAATAAGATATTTAATTAACAGTTTATTAAAATTACTCGAGAGGAAATTCTCGATGGTATTTCGCTTAACAGGGCGAAAAAAAAAATTCTAAGAAATCGGCGACTGGAAAAAATCTGCCCGGCGAGATTATCAATTTAAATTGTCAACATCTGTAGTAGAACATCTGTCGAAAGTGGAACGCGAAGGGTATTAAAAAAAATAAATTTTTTTCCACTTCTCGAGTGTAAATTCTCATCCAGCTATTCATTATTTTTACTCGGATGTTTTTTCAACCGTGTACGTGCTCGTCCAAAAAAAAAAAATGAAAAAAAATGGGGAAGTCGAAATATAAATACGACCGAGACCGTAAGTTGATAAGTTGAAAAAAGAAATGCTAAAAGGGGGTGTTGTTATTTTTCATGACTACTGAGGAAAGTAGTGAACGATAATGTTCGAATAATAAACAATACTCCATTCAAATCTTCGCTTTCGTTCCGAAAATCTCGAATTGACCATGGTATTTTCATCAATAAAAATTTCTCTAAATTTTTTTTTCAAAATTTCCCTATTTTTGATTTTTTTACTGTTCTCTATTTCTTACTTTTTCAAATTTATTCTGATTACTTGTTGAATTTGGAAAAAATTTTGAATGAGACGAATTTGATTTTTTAAAATTATGTACAATTGAAGTTCTCGCAGAAAAAATGGGTTAACTGATTTTTTTTTTCAAAAATGATTTTTTTTCAGCCATTTCCTACAATAAATTACCTACGTATTTTTATGTAATTTATGCGAAAAATGTTGATTTTCAAATTTTGTCACTAAAAGCAAAAAGAATTTTCGAGAAATTGACAACAATAGGTAACATGGAATATGATTTTTAGGAATTGGGAGACCACATTTTTGTGAAAAAAAAAAAATGGAAATTTAATTTCGAACCAAATGTGGAGTTTTTTGTGGAAGGTCACATATGTTGATTTCAAAAAAAAAAAAAAAAAACACAGAAATAACTGTTCAACTACTCAAAATGTAGTTGAAACACATTAAATTTTGAGTGGCTTTGCAGCTTTTAAAAATTGAAAATTTTTGAATAATATTTGCCGATGTTAAATGATTTTAATTGGCTTTTTTAAAGTAAAAGAATCGAAGTAAAATTTGAAACCCCATTTTTTTTTCAGTCCTACTTCAAAATTATCTTTAAAGCAAGTAAGCAAGTTTTACCCCCCCCCCCTTACAGTAGCATTATATTTCTTATTCTTGTTTCTTAGTGTACTTTTCTTGGAAAATGGCTCAATTTATTACTTCACTATCTCAAGGAATTTTTATTATTTCCCCTTCTAATCATATTTCACAGCCAACTAGGTACTATAATTTTTCGGTAAATTCACATTTTCAGAAGTTTTTCTACCCGGATTTTAAAAAATTTTCCCAATTTTTTTAGAAAGATTTTTTCTATCTATCTAAAGAATTATTTTTCATCATTTTAATTTTTTTCAATTTAGTGTTTTACAATTTTTTTTTTTTTAATGAAATAAGTGAAAGGAAATTTTTAAAAAATGGAAAAAATCGAAGTTGAAATTGAAAAAAAAGTGAAGCTGAGAAAATTTTATTCTCGGAAAAATTTTAAACTGAGATATAATTTCAATGAAATGTAAAATTAAAGAACCTGAAATCATTCAAGAGTTGGGTAAATTTTAACTTGGAAATTAGAATAAGGACTGAGATCTTTGAACTCTCATTTATGACCAAATTAAAAATTTTGAAGTTCAAAAACGAGTAAAAATGAAAAATGATGCCGAAAAATAGTTTCCAATTCTAAAATCGAAAGAACGAAACAAGAATCACTTGAACCGACTGACTCTTCTGCAAGTTGGAAATTTCATATCTTGCCTGGGAAAAAAATCGCCAATTGTCGTGTACAACAATATCGCCATCATCCGATTCAAATTTTTATTTCAGTGTAGGTGGCAGAGAGAGGTGGAAAAAAGTATAGCCTTTATAATTACTCTAATATGGCTCTGTTCTCAAAAACAAAGACCGAAGGACCTAAAAGATCCCCTTAATGGTTGGTTATTTCCGTTTTATCGTCAAGTTAATTACCCTTTACTAAAAGGCTACTCGTTTGTTTGGCTCATTTTAAAGGTTTTAAAAGGTCGAGTATAATTATCGTACTATCTTCTTCGTCGGACGGTGTAAACAATTCGGGAATTTTGTACATAAATCATATTACAGCTTTTATCAACTTTCGCCATAATTTCGCTAAACTGAAATTCGCCCAACTTGGGTGTGCGAAGCTCGAATAAAAATCCGAAGACAAACTCGTCCCTGTGTTTTTTTCTCCTCTCGCTGATTTTTCATTTCGATTGCGAGTAATTATTTATCGCTTTTCACAATGTGGTTTTAAATGCGAACGTATTTTAGCGAATGTTTGTAGTATGATGAGTAATCACAAGCTCAGATGTAGATTTGATTAATGCTCGCTTAAATGCGGTCGTAAAAAAAAACCTACCCCAACTTTCGATTAAGTAACGTGTAATTTTTATGGTACATATTTATTTGGAAAAAGTTGTAAAAGAGGTGATGTTTTGACGGCGGAGTTTCCTCGTTGAGAATTTTTCGACGTGGGTTGTTGAACCGTCGATGACGCCGACGCAGCATCGAATCAACGAGGAAAACCCAACTGGCAACTTTTCAAAGCCGTTTTTTTCAAATGAGCTTGTGATAACTGTTTAAAGAAATTAATCTACGGAGTGAACGAGACGATGAATTAAAACTTTCCATTAACCTTGAATGGAAATTCCGCAGAGAAATTGAGTAATTGAAATTCGTTGAGGGTAGGAGAGGGAAAAGTGGGATAATTTTCAATTTTAACGAAAACCTTAAAAATACGTTCTTCTAGTGGAGAATTGGTTTTAGAATGATTGAATTTTAACTAGATTTTAACGAAGTACCTAATTTTTTATGTAGTTTTTTGTAACATTTTTAATATTTTATCGATTAATTTTATAAAATTTCAGATAACTATGCTGACCACCTCTCGATTAATAATTTTATTTCAAAATTGTAAAATGGTTGCATCAGTTTTCAGAAAAAATGATTCTGAATCAAAAAATAAATTTGAAGAACAGGATTTGAACCAAAAAATGGAGAAGAGAAGAAATTATCTGAAAATCATTTTTTAAATTTTTGCTTGGAAAATTCCTGTCAGCCAAAAACACTTTGAAAATCGGAATATTGCAATTTTTGAAAAAATTTTCCGAAAAAGCTTCTTAATAATATATTTAATGGATAACTAGTTAACTACTTACTAATTTATACTTCTTATTCTCACAATACCCATTCGTAACTCACCTGCAACAAAAAATAAATAAATTTCTCATTAGTTAATGCAACATGAAATTCCATTTTCTTTTTTTTTATCAATCCATAGTGAAAAGTGTTTTAAAATTCAACTTGAAAAAAAAACAGGTCTTGAACGAAGTTGAAGGTATGGCCCTCTTCATCTTGTAGGTGTGCCAATATTTCTAAAAATATTCTCCCATCAGACTGATTTTTTTTTCGATTTAAAATCTTTAAATTCTTGAAAAATGAACGAAAATGAAAAATTCGATATTTGTTCACATTCCTGGATTGTTTTCAAGGAAACGTTTAGAAAACCCACTAATCAAACCACAAGCCAATTCCGCATTCGAAGTTAATTTCTTCAACGAAAACGTAAAAAAAAACCCTCCAGACACGATAAAAACAACTAAACTCGCTCGAATAAAAAATCAAATCCGATTAAAAATCACGACAATTTCGCAGAATCCTAAATTTTACATGCAATCTTCATTTAATTTCAATTAGACTTCGGACGTATGATTGTTTTAAAATACCACCGAGCAAGGAAACCATCTAAAATTGCGGAATGCGGATAAAGGATATAGAAAACGGAGACATTTTTACGACATCTAGACAATAGTAATTTCCCTTAATGTATCTAGCGAATTCACGTACTTATTACGTCTGATGCTACAAATTAACTTTCGTTCTTCGTTTAGCTATTCAAATTAAGATACCATTTGAAATGCAGCTTTATACACGAATTAATCCGTTGCGAAGACGTGATTGAATAATCATCGGTTTGAAAAACATCGCACGTAATTAATAATTTAACCCTTGAAGAAGCAACAAATCAGCCAGCAATATCAATTAACTTTGGTTCTAGTCCAAATCCTCGATCTGGTTCGTAAAACTCGTTAATATTAAGATATTTTGATCGCATATCGAAGTAAGATTTCCGCATATTGATTTGCATTGAATCAATTTCACTTCGCTGCATTTTGCTGCTGCGGATGGTGTAAATTATCAAAACATCGAGTATGGTGGCAAAAAAAAAAAAATAAGAAGAAAAACCCGAAAATAACACGATATTATTTTTCTACGTATGAAAAACGATAATTTTTCTTACATTTTTTAATCGAAATATTGCCTTTGATGTTTTCATAACTTGAATTGTTTATTATACTGATTCGAAAATGCAACTTTGGTGGAATAAAAACATATTTCAAAATGAAAACATTTTTTATTCTTAGTGTAAATTGAAAACGTATCAATGCACGTTTCAGAGAAAAATATGACGATCAAATTTTTGAGATGTGTTATTATTACTGGGGGTGCGAAGTAAGAAAATAACATTTCTTTGATTTTTCCCAATTTTTGAAATTTTTAAAAACGTTGTAACAAGAAAATTTTTCTAGAAAATATAAAGAAACATTGAGCAAAACCCAGTGGTTTTTACAATCAAAAACATAGTGATTTTTTATAATCAAAAATCAGTGATTTTTTTACAATCAAAAACACAGGTAGTGATTTTTTTACAATCAAAAACATAGGTAGTGATTTTTTTACTATCAAAAATCAGTGATTTTTTCACAATCAAAAATCAGTGATTTTTTCACAATCAAAAATCAGTGATTTTTTCACAATCAAAAATCAGTGATTTTTTCACAATCAAAAATCAGTGATTTTTTCACAATCAAAAATCAGTGACGTTTCCACAATCAAAAATCAGTGACGTTTCCACAATCAAAAATCAGTGATTTTTTCACAATCAAAAATCAGTGATTTTTTCACAATCAAAAATCAGTGATTTTTTCACAATCAAAAATCAGTGATTTTTTCACAATCAAAAATCAGTGATTTTTTCACAATCAAAAATCATTGATTTTTTCCACAATTAAAAATCATTGATTTTTACAATCGAAAATCAGTGATTTTTTACAATCGAAAATCAGTGATTTTTTACAATCAAAAATTAGTGATTTTTTACAATCAAAAATCAATGATTTTTTTACTATCAAATATCAGTGATTTTTTCACAATCAAAAATCAGTGATTTTTTCACAATCAAAAATCAGTGATTTTTTTCACAATCAAAAATCAGTGATTTTTCCACAATCAAAAATCAGTGATTTTTTACAATCGAAAATCAGTGATTTTTTACAATCGAAAATCAGTGATTTTTTTACAATCAGAAACATAGGTAGTGATTTTTTTACTATTAAAAATCAGCGATTTTTTCGTAATCAAAAATCAGTGATTTTTTACAATCAAAAAATCAGTGATTTTTCACTGATCTTTCAGTCAAAAAGCATTCATTTTTTCTAAAAAGGAGGAATTTATTGAGAAATTGATGATTTTTGACTAAAAAATTAGTCAAAAATTATGAAATTCGAAATTATATTGACTGAAATACTGTCCAAGCGAAGCAAGGGCAATTTTTTTGAGAAAATACTGTTTGGAAAGCAAAAAATGAACTTTTAAAATAGTTTTGCAATAAAAAAATCTTTTTCCGAGCTTATTGGAGGGAGGAGGGAGCTCAAGCCCTCTGAGCTCCTCCTTAGGTGCGCCTATGCTATCTTCCGTATCATTAACAATGATTCTGAATCATGAAATATTTCTCAATTCACGAACTCATCGAACTACATATCATATCTTGTGATCCAATTTATTGAAATCACTTGAAAATATAATCAAAGTTAAGCACACCAAGGAAAATCAAAGTCACCTCAGGGCATCGTCATTAACGTCACTCCGAAAGAACCATTTAATTAAAATTTTCATCGGAAACCAAGAAACCCCCGAAAATTTCTCACACAACAAAAGCACAATGCGAAAACGAACATCCAGCACAAATTTCACCAAAAGAAAGTACGAGAATACGAATCGGGCGCTCGACGTTGCGTTAATTATACGCCTTCGGCTGCATATGCCACAAATAAATTAACGCAACTGGGCTTTTAAAATTTTCGCACGTGTCGGGCATTCAGCCTGGTGGTATTTTTGTGCACAACGGACGGATAACCGTTTCGGATGTGAAATTCGATACCATATAGAGGCGATTTTCCATTCAGCGAAACACTTTTAATTGTCGGGGTTAAAACGAGCAAATAAACAAGCGGTGTCTACATTATGGAGATTATATCCGCGCCAATGTATCTATCGATAAAAAAATACGTCGGCGGGATGGCGAAGCGGAGGTTTCATCAATTGAATATTCGAATTAATTGGTTTTCTCGTCGGTCGCGCTGATACTCTCGTAATACATTCTGCAGCTCGTATACATTTCGCTGGTGTTTTGATGAACCGCTCGTATTGACCACAAATTTCAGTTTATTCGGTTTGCTCGCTTTGAAATATGTACGCGAGTCGTAAGTTATAATTTGGCGCTAATGAATTACACGCGGCAACGATTCGCAGAAATATTCGAAGGAGTCACAAATTTAGCAAATCCCCGATGTCGGTGGCTTATGCTGCTGGTGTGTTCTATGGTATACGGTATATAACGTAATATAGGAGGGAGCATTGTACAACTACACGGTAATATACGTGCGATGGGAAAAGTAACGCGGAATTTACGAATAAGGAAGCTTATGTAGTTGAAACAATCTAAGTTTCTCACCGGAAAGTTAATAAAATAAGTTTAAACAGCAGTAGGTTATTTATGTTCATATAAGAAATCGGAATAACTTTATGGTGAGTTATTATTCCAAATATTTTTTTCCCAACTGCTCCGCCGGCGAAAAAATATCACCAAGATGGAGCATCCCAACGTAGGTTAAATTTTTCTAAATTAATCTTACGCTCGATCGAGGTTATTTTCAACATAATTCTAACGGTTAAGCCTGCTCGTCGCGTACTATAAAATATTCGTACATCTTTGATGTCACCGAGGTCTATTCTAATACCAAATTTACATATAAAAAGAATAAAACCGCCCACTTAAATAATTTACAACAAATACTCTTCCGCGTGTACCGAGAACCGAGAGCTTTGAATGTTAACGATTTTTCAAACTGGCCATAAAATGAGCCAACTTTCGTAGGTATCGATAAGGCATGAAAAATGGACGCGGACAAAGTTCCCATAGTATAAAACAAACACCGGTAATAAAATAACGCAATAAAAAGGTACAGATATCAAAACGCGAGTAAAAAATTTCGCCAACGTGAAATTTTTTTCTTCGCTGTTTCATGTCAAGCATGTCTTTCGAGTTTGAAAAAGGCTATAAAGCAAATTTCAAAACGAATAAAAATCATAACAGGGTTTGGGTAGTAAAAGTGACAAATGAAGGTGGAAAAATAAACGTGACGGGGAGAAAAATTATTCTAAACGAGTCTTATCCAGTAATAAAAAAAATTGAAATTTTTTATTCGTTCTTGCCCTATGTTATTTGGTTTTGAAATAATAAATTGTCTTTTGAAAGTAGAAAAATGACATGTATCGACTGAATTTTTTATAATGTTTACTGAGTTTGAAATTTTCCAAAGTTTTCCAGATTTGCAGACATTTTACGTACGATATTCATTAACATTAAACATTGGAGGGGCAGAGAATTTTTTCATCTGACGTAGTCGCAATCCGATGCAAAAGAATGATTCAAAGTGTATGGTGTCTTCACAGTTTTTTTTTTTTTTAAATCGCCAATTACTTTTTACGAGATTCTCAGATGTTCATTTTTCAATCAAAAATAACTACTCAAATTCGATCCTGGAAATTTTTTTCATCCCCCCCCCCGCACAAGAATTGAGAGCTTGAACCTATTACATACCTTAAATAAATTCAAATAAAAAGCAAAAACAATTCTAAGGCAAAATTATGAGATTTTGAGTTATAAAATACATAAATTATGTCAGGATGTCTACAAAATTTTGCGAATTAACATTTGAATTTTCCGGGCGGCACAATACCCCCATCTCCCCCACCGCAAAAAAGGGGGAAAATGTTTGTCCCATTTTTAAATTCTACTCAACGACATCCTCTGGTGAGTAAAAAAATCAACGAAAAGGAAAAATATTAATCATTTTGTTGAAATAGATTTTTGTGTCCAGCCCAAGCTGAGTAAGGGCAAACATTTTTGCCAAAGCATATCTTCAAAAATTAAAATTTTCATTGAGGTTTTTCAAAATGTGACTAATAATTTTGAATTCTTTTCTTTCTTAATCTTTTTTCAACATCGTGGTTAAAAACATCATGGCATCTCTTTCTCGTCACAACTCTCATTAAAAAGTATGTTTCCAACAAAAAAATATAATATATAACTTTACTGGGCCTCAAACTTTTTTTTTTTTTTGAAAAATTCATAATTTTTAATGAACAAAAATAAAAAATTAATGAATAAAAAAAATCAGTCAAGAGATCTAACCCGGACTTCGCAAGAATAAAATTTTCTAAAAAATTTATACGTAATGAAGCGAGCAAAGAAACACATTTTTCTAGATAATTTATTCTTCTTCTGGATTTTTGGAAAAATTTCAAAATTCTCTCTTTTTCAGGTTTTCTAGAAATTTAATACGTTTTTGTTGTTTTCTAGACAACAGACAAAATTTTCGTAAGATCTTTCAAATGAATAATTTTTCAAAATTTTCTTCATCAGGCATCTTCCTCCTCATCCTCTAGAATTTTTTCGACGAATATTTTTTAAAATTGTTTTTCAATTGCCTGCTTCTTCTTCTCTTCCATTAAGGGTTATATTCCAATTGGGGGGGGGGGCGAAATTCTCAGTTGCCAAAAATACAAAAAATGAAATTTTTACGTCATTCTCTCTACAAAATAGTGCTCCTGGTTTTTCGATTCAACATCGTGTCTGCTTTATATCGTCGTTCAAAGTCAGGGGTTGGAGTTAAAGACCACACTTGCCGGTGAATTTTCATTCAAATACAACATTTGAGCCTCATTAGTTATATCTACAGCAAGAGGTTCAAAATGAAATTTGAAATTGCCACGTTGCGTTGTAGTTCGTGAAATTCTCTATCCAAATCACCCATAAAACAGCACCTAAAAAGTTAGTAAAATTTAACATTTTTTTTTACCCCGACAATTTCCAAACATTTTTTTAAAAAATAAAAATTTTCAATCACTTTTCTGGTTTTATTTCTGTAAATGATTCTGATGGAGAATTTCACGCTCCCCTCCTTTCAAAAATTTGGCCTCAGTGTAATCAGGATGAAAATTTTGGATTGGGATATGAAAATTTCAAACACCTGTCTAAAAAAAAGAACTTTTGAAAGGAGAATTTTTTATCAATATTCAAGGCAAAGAATTAAAATATTTGAAAATTCGAGTACCGAATACTCAAAAAAAATTGAGCAAGAATATTTCAGCTACCAGAAATAGTAATCTGAAAAAGTTTCAAATTGGCGCAAAATTTATCAATTTTTAACAAAACTGAAGAATTTAGCCTCACTCAATCATGGTAGTTATAATAAGTCTATCTAGTATGCCTCTCTAAGTGGAATTTGCTGGCAAAAGCGTAGTCAGGATTTCCTAAAGAAGGAATAAAATATTAAAGTAACTCAGAATATTATCAAGATTTTGACTCGAAAAGTCGGATGATTGATATTTCAAAAAAAAAAAAAAAAATTACAGAAGTTCTTCTCGACCAAAGCAAGGGCAGAAATTTTAATAAACCATTCAAGTTTTTTTTTAAAAAAAAAAAAAACATCAAAGACAATCTTTCTATTGCCTATAAAATTTTATAAAAAATAAATTCTCGTTTTTTACTGCAAAATACGTTATTAAAAATCGTGATATTTTTTGATTTTTTTTGCTACAGATTTCAGTTGAAAAAAATTGAAAAAAAAATTGGAATTTGAAAAAAAAATACAACGAAATTAAAAGTACAAAACATTTTAAGATTGAAAATAATTTTGAGATGAAATTAAAGAAATCTAAACATGAAAAAATTTGAGAAAATTCCAGGTTAAAAAGAATTCGAATTGAAAATTGAAAAAAAATGGAAAAAATTTTGAATCAAAAATCCAGAGTTGAAAGAAATTTTTGAGAAAAGTAAGAATCAATTTGTACATATTCCGAAAATCTCTTTATAAAAATTAAAACCAAACTCACCCGATAGTAATTCTTCAATTTTTTATAACTTTTAGACAAAAAATCCAAACTAAGGAATTTTTGAAAATTTCTTCTAGATTCAAATGCTATTAACTTCCTCTGAAATTGAGCTGATTGTTTAACTACATATTTAAAAAAATTGCCTTAGCAAGTAAACTGATTATTTGAAACATACATCAATTTTAAATTAAAATGTATATTTTAATTAAATTTTTCACTTTCGAATTACACAACACGAAACACAAATCATCGACTCGCACCCTGAGATATGATCTATATTTTCAATAAAATTTCAAAAAAAAAAATGTTGCCAGGAAACGATATTTTTGAAAAAGTTTACGCCAAAGAAAACCATAACTGGAATACAAACTCTAGGTATGTGAAAAATATTCAAAAAACTTTTATGATTTATGTCCTCCGGTAAAACTTGGTGTACGCTAGATAGAAGGGTGGAAGTTGGTAAAAAAATTATGTTTCGACGATGTCGAAAACTTTTCCACCCGCCTCCAGTTTCCGCATACGGGTGTTTATTGAAAAAATTCCCTTATACGATTCGTATAAGCGGCCGCATACGCAGTACCACCTATTTCATCGATTTAATCGAATTAATTCGTAAAATGAAAACATTAAGGCGAAAATAGCTCGATGGTGCGTTCCGATCGTTAATTAAAAATAACATTCAGAATCGAAGAGAGCAAAAAGCACAGAGAAAAGCCGGTTCGTGAAAGTTGTGTTAACGTTGCGTTAAAAGCTACGCTAATCTGTCTTAAAGTTACCCGCAAAGCTGGCAAAATAAACAGTTCCGGAGTTAAGTAATGAATATAAGGTTTTAAAATGTACAATTGTTTATTTTGTTTTAGAATGAACGCGGAGCAGCTCGCGAGAGGAAACGTTGAACTGTGTTGAGAGGAATTTTTTGAGTGAAAATTTTCCATTCGATTTTACCAATTTGAGAAAGAAAAAGTCGAGTGGGTTTGTGACCTTTTAAGTCATTTTTCGATGGCCAATTTCGTATTCTCTCTTTTCTTCTCAGTTCTTCTCTTCATAATACATTGGATTAGGACTGAACTTGAGAACAAAATGTCGTTGGCGGTGAATCTAATTCATTTTGAAATTCAAACATGCCGACAGAATATAAAAATAAACTCGCTAGCTTATGAACTTCGACCTTGAAAGATAAAAATTTAATTTACTAATAACTTTGAAGTATAAGCTTGAGGGCTGTGTTGAATAACTTTATCCCGCGTAAGTAGGCGTTTTAAAAATAATTTCACGAATCTACTTCACCGTAGCTACAGCCGCGCAAAAATTCACTGGAAATATTTAATTACGCATTTTCGCCATTAACTAGAATTTCTCATCTTTTACAATTCTGCTCCTCTTATTGTTGATGAACTCTCATTTCATCTAAATACCTTGTAGGTATTAAAAGGTAAACGACGTTTCCTTATTTTATTTCCCTTATACTTAATCTGAATTTTCTATCTAAGAATGTAGTCTTTTTTCTTTCGTATGCACAAAGGCAAAAGTAAAGGTTATTTGCAACGTGTAGGTATCTACGATGACGTGAAGAATGTTGTTTATTAATCTGCCTACGTAAGTTCGATCAAACAACACGAGTCGTCGACAATATGCGAAACGCGTAATTTTATTTCATTATTCATCATGTCACAATATTTACCATTGTAAAATATTTTCGCCGAAGGAATGAAAACTCATCAACATTGTCGACGTTTCCGCGTGGTAAAAGGTGAAAATCGTGAAATACCTCTTTTCCTTGATCTATATTGAATGGTTTCGAAGAGGAAAATGCGTACGTCGAGGTTTTTTGTCCCGAGTTATTTGTCCGTAAAAGGTGATATCGTTATACTCAATCGGGGTACTTTTTACACTGTGCCATAATTTTCACAAGACTGCTCGTGTATAGACTGAAAAAAAGTATCAAAAAACAACTTCGATTTAGGATTCTATTCATTTTACGGGTTTAATTTCTGCTGTTCGAATTGCCGATTTGATTAAAAATTGACCGATTTTGATTATTTATTGCGGAATTGAAATTTTGATGATTTTCGAATTTTTTTTTTTACGTACTTTCAATCATAAGGAATGTGGAATTGAAGCTATTAGAGTTGAATGCGAAAAAACAGCTATAAAAATGAGCAAAATTAGCTATAAAGCGTTATTCTCAAGTGAATGGAACTCTGATCCATGATCAATTTAAAAAAAAAAACTAATAAGTAATCCAAAAATGATACTTTTTCCAAACCAAACATTTATTTGAGAGAGAAAAAGATGGAAAAAATTTACTGAAAAATTGGAAAAATTGTCTGGAAAAATAATGAGATGGATTACTTACTGGAAAAAATTGTCCTGAAAAAAAAAAAAAAAAAAAAAACTGAAAAATTCACTGTGGGAACTTTGGATTTTTTTGATAAGAATCATTGAAGTTCACTTAGGAAAAACTGAAAGAGATCAGATAATTTTTTCTCAAATTTTCGAAATTTTTTGAACTACAGGGTTTTTATTGAAATAAGTAACCAAAAATCCAAATTTTTATTGTACCTTTTTTTTAGTTTTTTTTTGATATCTTTTACGTATTTTTTTTTTGAAAATGAGGCAGTCTTTCTTGAATTTGTAATTTTTAAAAAAAAATGTTAATGCAATATCAATTTTCATATTTTTAAAAACATTTCTTGATACTTTTCAATTTTTTTTCTTGCATTTTGAAATATTTCATTTTTCTTTTTGTAAAACACACTCCAATTTTTTGAAAGAACTTTGAAAATCGCTATTACATGGCAAAATAAAACTTTTCTAGAACTGAGAAAACTTAGCTGGGTGTCTACGGGTCGCAAAAGTCGCAAAAACCTGTGAAACTGGGTTAAAATTATCAGAAGTGGAAATTTTTTCCCAAATTACTTGAATTTTTTCGCTTTTTTCTAGGTAAAAAATTTGAAAAATGTTAGCTTTTTCCAAAAATTTCAGTGATGGAAAACTGGAATCGGAACTAACCTATGTATTGAAAACTGAAAAAAACTGGAACTAAAACTGAAAAACTGGAATTGGAATTAGAATTGGAACTGAAATGATAAGAACTGAAACTAGTTTTATACCAGTTCCAGCATTTTTTTTTTTAAATTCGTGAAAAGCCATTGGAGATAAGTCAGAATTGCAGCACAGGAAATTGGAGCAAAACTTTTTGAATTTCATCGGATTTTCGCGAATTCAAAATGAGAGAGCAGGCCTGAGACATATCAATGTCAAAAATAGTATGAAAATCATTTAATTGTGAAGAAATGCAGATAGAATGGAAAAGAATGAGTGTAGAAAATTATGAGCCCCATTTTCGAGTAATTTTTTTTCAAAATCTATGGCTTAAGGGTCAGCACCAACAAAAATCCAACATACCATAATATGTCAAATACCTTTTTTCCTCAAATCCAAAGAAAAAGGAAGGAAGGCTGTGTTCCGAAGGTTGGATTAAAAAATTGAAAATTTCGTGGCCTTAGAATTTTTAATAAAAGACCAAAATCAGAGATTTCTAGAGAGACTGAGGAGTGAAAAAATTAGAAGACCTAGGATCAAAATTGATTTAAAACCTTCCTTCACGTTCTCCTACCCCTAAAACCTTACAAAAAATATTTCTCACTGAATAACCAATAATTCCGGTTCAAAATCAACATCCGAGATTATGAAAATGAAACGGTATTCTGTTCGCTTCTGTATTCAAATCACGTCCGGAAATCATTTCACGTCGAATGATTTTCTAACAAATTTTGCCGTCCGAGACGACAAACATTTTCCATAAAAACTTACGACCTTTATTAACGAAAAGCTCATTTTAATAGTTTTAATTAAACGGATTATCGTTAAATGAAGTTACCCGGATGAATTTTCTTAATGGCAAGTACTCGAACAAAAACAAGACTAAATTGACAGCGAACTAGGCAGTCAGCTTGACGTTTGAAAATATATTTAATCCACCAACCTCGGCCAAACTTTTCACTTGAAATTTTACCTTCGTGTAGTTTTTGGTTTTCATCAAACGTATTGCTAATCGTATGTACTAGTGTACCCGAACCTATATCAACCATATTCCTTTAATTAGAAAAAAATACTCGCATTTTAATTGCAGCAAGTGTGCCTTTTCAAGTTTGAAATAATTTTCTAGCTGCAACATGTTACAGGAAAAGAAATGATACTGTGTCGCGTGTTCGTACTTCGTATCTCATTAAAATGCTTAAAAATTTATTCGTTATGTAGAGACGTTTGCCGCGTCATATATATTTCACAAACAAGTTTCAATTACGAAAAATAGTTCAACTTTTAAATATTCAGCGAGTTTATACGTTCGCGACGTGGATTAGTTCTTGAAAAAATTGCGCCAAGAAAGGTATTCGTGCCGAGCTCGCGAGAAGTTATAAGATTAAATATGAAAATTTTTTCAAATAGGAAAGCATTCGGAGGAAATAGTGAAAGCGACGTAGTCAGTTTGGAAAATCATTTTGGACTTTTTAATTTAATCTCTAAAGTATATCATGTGTATCCTTTCGTTGAGAAATTTCTATCTGCCAACATATGCTAGAAATTCTGAGATTAAAATTGCTCAGCTGTCTTTACGATGCTACAAAATGAAGCGAGTTTTATGTGCTATATTTTGTAATCCAAAATGCACACACGAGTTTTTAAGATTCATTTGTTGAATTGGATATTTAAAGAACAATTTAGTCCGATTTACTAAAGATCTGAATCTGTGAGATTGAAACATTTCATTGGGATGTCAGCTAAAATGAATGATTTTCCACTGAAATCTGAATTGGTGATATAACTATTTATCCAACTCTCTAACTTTGTATCAGCCAAGCACGATAAAATTGTGCAATTTTTGGATCAGTGAAACAAATTTTACTGAAAATAAGTGGAACTGGTTTCATTGAAAATCACTGAATTCTTTCCCTGAAAACCTCTGAAATCTTTCACTGAAAACCAGCGAAACAAATTTCTTTGAAAATCATTTGAGTATTTATACTGAAAATCGGCAAGACAACTCTTACTGGTAGCAAAACAAATTTCATTGAAAATTAACTAAAGAAATTACATTGTGATAGAACGAAGCAGAATCCACTGATAAAATGTAGCATTTTCACTGAAGAATCACTAAAATTTTTCACTGAAGAAACACTAACATTTTTCACAGAAAAATCACTAAAAATTTTCACTGAAAAATCACTAAAAATTTTCACTGAAAAATCACTAAAAATTTTCACTGAAAAATCAACAAAAATTTTCAACGAAAAATCACTAAAATTTTCACTGAAAATCACTAAAATTGTTACTGAAAATCACTAAAATTGTCACTGAAAAATCTACAAAATTTTTCACAGAAAAATCATTAAATTTTCTAACTAAAAATCACTAAAATTTTTCACTGAAAAATCGCTAAAAATTTTCACTGAAAAATCAAAAAAACTTCACCGAAAAATTATTATAATTTTTCACTAAAAAATCACTAAAATTTTCACTGAAAAATCACTAAATTTTTCACTGAAAATCACTAAAATTTTCCCTGAAAAATCTACAAAATTTTTCACTGAAGAACCAACAAAAATTTTCAACGAAAAAACAAAAAAACTTTTCATCGAAAAATCAAAAAAAAATTAACCGAAAAATCACTACAATTTTTTTCAGAAAAATCACTAAAATTTTTCACTGAAAAATCACTAATAAAATTTTTCACTGAAAAATCACTAATAAAATTTTTCACTGAAAAATCACTAATAAAATTTTTCACCGAAAAATCACTAAAATTTTTCACCGAAAAATCACTAAAATTTTTCACCGAAAAATCACTAAAATTTTTCACCGAAAAATCAAAAAAACTTCACCGAAAAATCACTATAATTTTTCACTGAAAAATCACTAAATTTTTCACTGAAAATCACTAAAATTTTCCCTGAAAAATCTACAAAATTTTTCACTGAAGAACCAACAAAAATTTTCACTGAAAAATCAAAAAAACTTCACCGAAAAATCACTATAATTTTTCACTAAAAAATCACTAAATTTTTCACTGAAAAATCACCAAATTTTTCACTGAAAAATCACTAAATTTTTCACTGAAAAATCACTAAACTTCTCACTGAAAATCACTAAAATTTTCCCTGAAAAATCTACAAAATTTTTCACTGAAGAACCAACAAAAATTTTCAACGAAAAAACAAAAAAAAATTAACCGAAAAATCACTACAATTTTTTACAGAAAAATCACTAAAATTTTTCACTGAAAAATCACTAAAATGTTTCACTGAAAAATCACTAAAATTTTTCACCGAAAAATCACTAAAATTTTTCACCAAAAAATCACTAAAATTTTTCACCGAAAAATCACTAAAATTTTTCACCGAAAAATCACTAAAATTTTCCACGGAAAAATCGCTAAAATTTTTCACTGAAAAGTCGCTAAAATTTTTCACTGAAAAATCACCAACAGAATTTTTTGTTGAAAAAAGCGAGACTTTTCTGAAACCAGAAAAAAATCATTGAAAACCAATTGGAAAGAATTTTATTGAAAATCATTGAAACAAACTCTTTTCTGAAAATTAGTAGAACTAATTCCATTGAAAATGAGCAAAACAAAATGTACAGAAAATAAGTAGAACCAATTCTACTGAAAATTAGTGAAGTATTTTCATTGAAGAATCACTGAAGTCTTTCACTGAAAATCAGAGAGACAAAATTCACTGAAACCCAGCATGATAAATTTCATTAAAAAACTGTTGAAAAGAATTTCACTCAAAATCACCGAATCAAATTCCACTACTGAAAATGAGTGGAACTAATTTCGCAACATTCATTGAAACAATTATATGTATACCTACAAGTAAGTACCTAGAACTAATTCCATTAAAAATCAGTGAAACATTTTCACTAAGTATACATCATTGTAATCTTCCATTGGAAATCACGAATCAAATTTCACTGAAAGTCAACAGTTCAGATTCACTGAAAGTGAGCTAAACAAATTTCAGTGAAAGTAGGCAGAACTGATTTCAATGAAAATCTGTGATTTTTGAAACTATTTTTCAATTGAAAATCACTGATTTCGCTACCCATCAGTTCCTGTTTTTTCAGGGGAAAAAACTTAAAATTTCAACCTCAAGATTTTGAGTTTTTTTTTTTTTTTTTTTTTTTTTAAATTGAAATATTTGACAATTGCTTGTATGTACAACTTGAACAAGCTTTTTACATTTTCTTCCTTAGGTTTTCCGAGTAGGCAACCCTTTTTCCAATATGTATCGGTTGCTTTACTAATAATCCGAAGGTTGAAAACTACAACACCACATCAAGCATAAATACCAGGGCAATTATTTCGTTAGTTCGTGGTTTCTCAAAGAATCAAGAACACAGTCTCGACGAGCCAGTTAGACTTTTCAAATACCTCAGCCATTGTTGAAAGAATGCGATATTAGTTACCACTCGTCGTATCCTTGGCTGGGTAAATATTGGACATTATCGAGCCGTAGACTTTTCCTTTTATATGTATCTTTAAATATTCAAGTCTTTTTCAACGACCCAATTTACCCAGCTAAATAAATATTCTTCGGAGGCAAAAACAGAGAGAAAAAAAAGAAAAATCAGAATCACAGTTGACGTATTCGTTCAAGTGCTTGCCTCTCCTCCACAAAAGAAAGATTACTATAAAAAAATAACACGCTACATCAACCTTGAAGCGGAACAGCTTCGCAAAAAGAAAAGCAAATACAAAAACAAAAAAAATTCGTTTTATCGAATGAACAGAGAGAAATTCGCAAACATTTTATAAATTAAAAATCGAGCCGCGGAATAAAAAAAATCCCATTATGCGGCGAAATTTCAATAAGAAGTACAAATATCACGTTGAAAAAAAAAACTCTCGTCGATAATGAAGTTTATTGGATATTCAAAAAAAAAAAAAATCCTCAATGAAAGTTACCATCAACCGACATCAAAAAACACGTAATTTAAAAATCTTTAGGTCACTGCGTATTTTGATTGAAAAAGCCCATGGTAAAAATAACAAACGTTAGTTATTTTAAACCAAGGCCAAACTTTACCTTTGATTCTGAAACGAGCGGATTTTTAATGAGTTCACCTACTTTGGCGGAATTTCGCTTTTTCCCTGGTTTTTTTCGAGCGCGCGGCAATTATCGAAATACATAGAATTTACAAACAGTCGCGCTTTTCACAAAGAGCTTTGAAAAGTTAACGCTGCAAAGTGCCTCGAAACGGAAGGTATAGGGAAAGCAAATTAAATTAGACGAGAAGAAGCAAAACACTATGAAATTTTTCATCTGTGTACATTTAACGATCGCGGATCGGATCATCGAAACGGGTATGGAAATTTCGATAAATATTTATTTTTTTCTCGGGTTTTTTCGAAGGCCTCCTCCCTTCAAGTATGGAAAAAATGACAACTCGTTAACATTCATATTTACCAGCTTTGTCTGTAACGTAACGTCAAAGTAATAAGCAAACGTTAAAAAGACACTCGACGTTTATAAATAAATAAAAACAATCTTTCTCGCAGTCGGCGGTTTTGTGGTTTGCAGCCAGGCGAAAACCATAGGCACACGAAGTTGCTGGGAAAAGCATTCGTACGAGTACAATTATCGAGACGTCATCGAATGCAGCAAGCAGTGGGGGGGGGATGAATATATGTGACGGCGAATACAGAAAGGGTGTATCGACCCAAAAATCGTGTTTTTTCAAATTGTTGATTTGGATTATTTGTATACAAAATTTCTCATTAAAATCAACAATTAAAAAAACACGATTTCTGGGTCGATACACCCTTTCTGTATTCGCTGTCACATATATTTTGAAAAAAGTAGAATTTCCAAGAGAAGTATGAAACAGTCGCGAAGCTTTATAACAAAAGTGACGAGTTTAATTTGAAATCATCTCTTTAAACAGGTATTTTCTATGGTAACAAAGTGTGTCGTTTTAAAAGGGTTTTCTTTTTTAACCGGCGCATATAATGCCCGCATTTCGTAAATAACGAAACGAAACACGCGAATAATTTATACGTATAAAAAAAACCAACAGGGGAGATGCTGCGAGAAATAAATTAATAATACTTTTATCGTAGCATTGTTTAGAAATAAGCTCCATATCTCGAGTTAAGACTGACTCGTATTCAAAATCGCAACCCCTTCTGATTCCCCACCTCGTGGCAATTTAATAAACAAAAACGTTACCAGCACAGAAGAAAGGAAACGTGACTTATTTTCATTTTAAATTGTCTTCGTAATGATTGTCTTGCATATATGATGATGTTAGAAAAAAAAAACCCTAACCTAATAAAATTTACGCATTTGTTGCCGAAGAATTGGCATACGTAAGAATTCGTCGCGTGGAACGAAAAGAACCGTATGAATAATTCTCGCACGAGTTTTTTTTTTCATTTTACACGAGCGTGACACGAAAAAGTGCTTCAGTTTTTATTAGAGAATGTGTACGAATGTGATTTTGATGAAACGAGCGAATTTTTAATACTCGACGCGATTGCGTGTATAGTTTTGGAAAGAAAAACTGTACGGTGGTGGTACGTCATGTGCGAAGTTAGGGGCTATTGAAGTTTCTCGCATAATTCAAATTTTAAATCGTGTTTCGGGTACGAATTATAGAGGCAGCGCGAATAATACTTCCGAGTTTAATCATCAATTAAATCCGCAATAATTTATTCGAAGGATCTACTAATGATTTATTCGGCGCGGCAAAAATTGTTCCGAGTAACTTTGTAATTCCGCTTTCGTAACCTATAAAAGGATTTTAATAGATTTGGGTGATTTTATGGCCCGCAAATACTCGAGAGAATTGCGCGAAATTTTCATAGCCTTTTGTACGCCGTCTATGCAGTAACGTGGTAGTTTTCGGGGGAACCTATCGAAATTAGTATACTGTAACGATTGTATATCATTATTTAAGGTAGCTTTATTGTGAAAAAGTCGAGGTCAATATTAAATGTGTTATTGCCAACATTATACATACAGTGGCGTCGCTAGAGATTTTCAAGATGTAAGCTAAAGAAAGTTTGTTGGGGAGGGGGGGAATTAGGTAGGTATATTTCAAAAAATTGCAAGGGTAAGGTATTGAAAAAAACGTATATTTTTGCCCCCAAAAAAACATAATTTTAGGAAAACAGAACATTTTGTTCTCTTTTGCACACCCACAAATCCACGAATTTACAGAGTACCATTTTGCTTAAAAAGATCGCAATTGTTTCTCATTTTTTTGAATTTTCTTCATTGACAAATTTGGTGTGGGCTGTGAATTTTTTATTACTAGGTTTTTCTTCTAAACTCAATTTAGCAAATGAAACCTTTTTTTGGCGAATAAATGAAATTAAATCTCCGTTGTTTAAAACTTCGATCAAATTAAAATTCATGGCGTTACTAAACCGATATTTTACATTATACAATGAAAAAGAGAAATAGATCAGAAGAGTTTCAACTCGCATCGTTGCGTTGTAGGAGGTATAATTAATGGAAAAAAACGTTGTGTGAAGCTAGCTTCAAACCCAGCTTCAGAACGTAGCCCTCCCCTTACACTTCTGTACTGCGCGGCACCTCAGGCGCATGCGCAAACACAACTGTAACGCACATTAGTGAAGCTATTCGCAGCTAGCTTATCCACCTGGGTTAGAATACGTAAATCGCATGCGTTAGATACATTTTTGGTATTAAAACATGTAATTTTGCATTGGTGGGTTAATTTACATCTTTTTTTCTTTCTTTCTTTTTTCAAAATTTGGAGTGTAAGCTCAGCTTACAAGCTTACACGCTAAAAACGCCACTGCAGATGTAAGGGTATTAAAATGGAGTTATTTGGAAAGTTTTGAAAGTTGGTGGCTTGGTGCAATACGAGGTAGAAATTGGACTCTATCAATCATCCGGGAAACATTTTTCATTAAAAATTATCGAGGTTAATTTAATTTTATCCTTTTTTGGAATTAGCTCTGGATCAATTAGATTTGATGTGGGGGTATTTCGTTCGAGGTGAATTGATAATGTTTGGTATAGGAAAATAAATACTGTAAAATCTTTTTTCAAAATCTAAATTATGCTTGGTGATTTTTTTAAGTGAAAAAAAATTGCTGAGAGAGTGAACATTCCGAAAACCAGGAGGGTTGATGAGAATGTAGCACTTAAGTATCATAATTTTAAAAAATCAGCAATTTAAAGTAAAAGAGCTACATGAGGGAAAAAATGTTCATGATCAAAGATTAAAATTTACGTCATTTAAGGTTACCAGTTCGATCTAAAAAAGATTTTTTTCTTAGAAAAATAGTTATCTTCTTATTTTCAGTTTCCAAAAATTCGATTTGATACAAATTTAAAAAGAAATTGGACAATTTCAATCATCTCAGCTTTTGAAATTTTTAAAAGTGCAATCTGACACGCCAAAAAATTTCAGGATTGTAGAGCACCACAGCAATCTTCCACTGAAAATTTTTAGCCCTAAAAGTCAACCTGTGGGGGGGGGAGTTATGGAGGTTCGAATGTTGTGAGTTATTTCAATTTTTTTATTCATCTCATATACTTAGAGTCTCTCTTTTATAAATCTGTGAAAAGCGCAGGAATAACATCAGTGTAAAAGTTTCACTGAAAGCAAGCAGTGAAAAATTTGCTGGAAGATCGGTGAAAATTCACTGAAAAATCAGTAAAATATCTGAAATTTGCTGAAAAATCAGCGAAATTCTTTGAAAAATTAATGGAAATTTTTGAAAATTCAGCAAAAATATGTTGAAAATCAAAAAACTTGGCTGGATTTTTTTTTTTCAGTGACTTTTCTTTGATTCTCAATCTTTCTCCAGATGGCTTATACCGAGGGTAGTTCTTGGTATGAAATTCTTCTCCTAAATGCCATTATGAGGATGAGTTACTATTTAAATTTTTGTAATTTTTTCGATGTATTGGACGCGTTTTCGAAATTTAAACCATCATTCCCCTCCCCTCATTATCTTCAGAGCTAAAATTTTAGTCGCCGATGTTTCTTGTGGTGCTCTACAAGCCAGTAAAAAATATTGTTTGACGTGTCAGACCTCGAGTAGGTTCCTTGTGAGAAAAATTCAAGAATTGAAAATAAGTATGAGTAAATTAAATATGCCATGTAAATCATTCAGAATTTCACTGAAACTTTTTAAAAAGTTGTAGATATTGTACCAATATTAAACCAAGGATTAACGTTTTTTACCCAATTATGCTTTGAAACTTTCCCAAAAGTAATGATAAATTTATAGAGGTAAGAAAATTGACTCTCATTAATATTGAAAATCTTGAAGAATTCTTCAAATTAAGTAAGTACAATAATCATTTTGAAAAATGGCTAAAATTGAAGGAAATTTTTTATGTGCCCGAATATTACAAAAAAATCGATCAAAAATGTTTTCGTCAGAATTATAAATCTACAAAGAATGAAATAAAGAGCTGAGAGTGATTGTTTTACTTATACTTTTTGTTTTTTCCAAACCCTAAATTGTGAAGAGCACCGAAGTCTTGTTCAGTCTTCAAAACCTTTTGGTAAAAATTGCATTTCTCTGACTCCATCTTTATACCTTTCTACTCAATTCTGAAATTTGACTGGGAATCTTCAAAAATATTGCAAAATTTAAAAACATAACTTTTTGAAAATGATCCTCAATTATAAATTATTTGTGAAAAATATCTCTTATTTTGTGTTTCTTAAATGCTTACTAAAAAATCTAAACAATTATTCCTAAAACGATGTTGATATGATAATTTTGTACATTTTCCCTCGTTTTTGAGAAAAAAACATGTGCAAAAGACTTTTCTTCGTATTGAGAAAATATGACGTGATCGAAGAAGAGAAACGAAATCGCCAATATTTTCTCCAAAATAAATTATCATCTTGAAGAAATTGTTTTTTTTTTTTTTTTTACAGAATATTAGTCTTGAGAAATATAAATTCAGGTATGTGTTTGAACTATTTTGTCTTTGAAGAAAATCATCAGAAAACAGCATTTCACTAATTGAAAAATGATATTTTTTTGTCATTTTTGAAGAATTGATCAGAAAGGAAACGACCATGTTTGAAAAAGGATAATTTCTCATCGTTTTTTGTGGAAAAGAACTTTTTTTTTTTTATAGAAAGCTACCTTATAAAAAAAGAGTGTCGATTTTTTTTTCTTTTTTTTTAGTAAAATATATTTGGAATAATTATTTTTTCAAAAAAATTTTTGAACATAAATTTTAAAATTTAGATCAATAAAATTTAAAATATTACCTAACGAAATTTCAATCAGTTAATTTGTTAATTTTCTATCTGTATTTAAATTGGCAATGATTTAAATCGATTGGAAACAGTGAGATTTCAATTCTTAAGGCTGAAGTGAGTGAGGGCATGAAGAGATGAGATCAGGATATATTTAAGTTCTGAAATCTGAATACAATTTTTGACTAACTCCAAATCAACTTGAAAAAAAAAAAATAAATAAATAAACGGTCGAACGATCATAGTTATGGACCCATAGTTCAAGAGAGGCTTGTTCAATATTTGATGGAAATGTTAGAAATGAATTTGTTGATTCCACTGATTTACTAAATGAAAATTGACATCACTAGGTAAACGTAAAAGTTTGGCAAATATTTTTACAGCAAAACTTTTGAAATTTTGAGTTATATAAACGTAACCATCACATAATTATTTTAATTGAAATTATGAATCATTTGACAGTCCTAAAGCAATACCCTCTAATCCATTTCACTTTCGCTATCATTATTCTTAAATAATGCAGAAAATAAAAATATTATTACCATACGAAAAAAATTCCCAAGCAACGATCAAAATAATGAGAATTTTTTACTATTTTCGTAGATAATTCGTGCGTATGTTAAATAAAAGGGGCAATTTTTCCAAGTCAGCGAAAAGTTGAAAAACTACGTTTATTATAAACAGCCGTTAACTTTCCTATCCTTTTGCCCGAACAGCAAAAATTATCGTCTGCGTTTCAGCCATCGCAGTCTATTGCTCCGCATGAGAAAAAACCAGCTAACATTTTTAGTAATAACTTGAATTTTTAGTATCCAATAAAAATAACCATAATAATTCACGAGCCATAAAAACGGTGAAATTTAAATTAGTCGTTGAAGTGTATTTAAACGTGGAAAAAAACTTGAAGTGGTCAATAAAATATATTTATCTTTCGTTCCGAAGGCGTTACGATTTGATAGAGAGATTACGCAGCCATGTCGAGTAATTTTTTTTTTACCTAGAGGAATTTTTTCTCGCTTGTAAATCATTTTTGGCCATCTCGTTTAACCGGCAGCGAGAACATGATAATTTTGAATTTTTGACACTTTAATTTCCCGTCCACTTGGAAAAATTTCGAGGAAATGAGAAAAAAATATCTAGCGAGGTCTATCACGTGTATATTTTCTACACATTGTCCTTCTAGTACTTGATAATTTGGCTGAGTACGAGTAGATTGTACAGAAGAATAAATCAAGCGAAAATGCCGAGCCTATCTGGCATCTGTGGAAACCGGAGATGAAGCCGGAGGGATCCTGTTTTTTCCTCTTCGCATGCTGGGCTATCGATGTTGAATTTATTTTTAAAGTGGAATTTATTTCAGTAACCCAGCTGCAGGTTTTTTTTGACTGAGTCGAGGATTAGCTTCGAAAATGGTGTAATTTTTGAAAAAATATAGGGTATGGCGAAGGCTCATCCTTATTTCATATTTCTTTCGTATTCGTCATTTTGATGAAAAGGCAGAGTGAAATTACGAATAAAAACTGTTTTTAGTGCCGTAGATCGGTGGTGTAAAAATTATTCAGGATGGAAATCGTTCTTCTGGGGTGTTAAGATTGAAAAATCGGTTCTGTTTGAACATCTAATCATGAGAATATGAGCAAATCGTGTGAAAAATTGCCTTAAGATCGATTTCTTCGTATTTATGGATTTTTAATCAAAAAATTAACATCATTTTTGAACTCAGCGCTCATGAAAACCTTGAAATCGATATGCATGAAGGTATTTTATCATTTTTCATCCCTCCCTCTTCCCTCCCCCCTCCCCTCCGTACATTCTACGACAGAAAAACTGACCCATGCAATTTGAATGATGAAGGAAAATTTTTCCTCTGTCAAAATACTTACTCTACGTTAAATTTTGAAATTTGCAACGAGGCGCAGAAAAAATTTGAAAATGGGGTGAGTGGAGGGGGTAAGGGGGTAAAATCTAAAAAAATGATAAAATATCGTCATACATATCGATTTCAAGGTTTTCGACGACGCTGAATTCAAATCTGATGTCCATTTCCGTTTTAAAAAATATTCTCAACGAGAAAATAGACATAAGCCTTTGAAAAATACAAAAATACCGCTAAACAATAAAGCTAAATATAGAATCACTTTGACCGAATTTTAGTGAAATAAAGCCAAACCCCATTAACCCTTTCTCCATCATCCGCCTCCAATTGAATTAAAACTTGAATATCTTCATCTGCGAATTTCATTTCGCTTATTAAATCATCCAAACAAGTTGGAAATTCAAATGGTTATTCGACCACGCTCCGTTCTCTCCGAGTAACCTAAATTTGTCCGTATCGGAGTAAAATAAAATGCGGCCGAATAACATGCAGAAAGAGGGAAAACCAACGTAGGTAATCGTTGGCGTTTCGTATTATTCAAGGGTTGTTCATTTTTGCTGAAGAACGTGTCACAGCGAATTACTCTGGTCGCGCGCAATGACAAAGATAAAATACGCTCAGATCTGGTGCGAACTTCATAATCCTTTGCAGGCTGTTTGTCCCTTCGAAATAGTAGAAATGACTTTGAAATGGATAGCCATTTATTTCACCAACTTACGAAATGTTTGGGCTCGGGATGGTTTTTTTTTTACATGCGTTCGTTCATTTTCGGCTGGTATATATTTTTTTATGGATGCGAATTTCGAATACTGTGGAATCGGTCCAGAAATGCGACGTGTTGGCTGCTGGCGTAATTACGCGAACGGATATTTGACGAGTAAAATGGACGATGCGAATATTTTACGGTTTACGAATGGGTAGCGCAGGAGGTGAAACATGTTCGTCGATTTTTTTTCAACTGACAATTGAAATAGCATCTTTTGAATGATAAGCGTAATTTTTTATCATCTCGTTGGTTATTTATCGAATCGAGTTTGTTACACAATGGAAATTCATTCGTTACAGATGAAAATTTTCACCAACGCCAAATAGCATTTTATCAAAAAGGGGCCTTATTTAAATAAATAATACAGTTCAACGCAAAAAAAAAATTTCGTCAAGCCGCAACGGCACAATATCAATGGTATAAGATAAATAAGACGGTAAAATATTGTACGTAGAACGAAAATAACCCGATATTACCAGTTTTTATCCCCCTCCTGCACACCCTCTCTTTGGGGTTTCGTCGAGTCGTATCTTCGCTCTTTAGCCGACGGTAATCCTTATCTTCCATAATTATAATGGAATACCGGGCGCGCGGAAATCACCTTCCTTGAGTCAAAAAATTAAAACCAACTTATTTTTCTTTTACCTTTTGCAGCGGAAAAAACAACTCAACTGTGTAATTAACTGCGAACCGAGGAAATGGAATTTTTTCCCTCTCAAGTAACAATGAAAGTGAAAAATGTTGACCTAATACTAATAAAGTGAAAACACAAAAAGTATCTTTCGTCGGATACATTACATTCTTATAAAATGTAAAAATTTCATACTTGTGGATATTTTCTTGGCGGGTTTTTTCATATGCTCGAAGAATATTCGTATAATATACTCGGCGAGCTTGACTGTAATCGCGAAATGGTACATATAATTCTTTATTAGGGCACGAATTTTGCCAAATTATTCGCATGCGTCGTGATGCCATAAAATTTTAACTTATTTTTCATATTTATGGTGATGAAACATTAGCCTGATGAAATGAGTCATTTTTACCAGCAGCCCAGCCAAGAAATACTTTTCGAGAGGATTATGTCTGTTTAGTTGAGTAGTTTTAGAAGTAGATATTTCCGCGGTATTAATTTTAATCATAGTTGTCATGTTTTGAGAATTGAAATGAGAAAATCTGATTTCAGGGTCGATTGTGAAGTTTTCGGCGATTTTCATGATCCAGAAAAGAAAGAGACGAGATGGTTCTTGTT